>VZRF01002863.1:0-206008 GCA_013396875.1 Vireo altiloquus | reverse complement strand
CCCCCCCCCGCCAAGATGAAGGTTTATACTTTTTGGGCCTAGGACAGTCTGGGTGTCCTTGGAGAGCGAGCGAGAGAGGCTTTGTTGTGTCTACCTTAGCATAAGAGAGCAGCAGCGAATGAGCTACAGGAAACTTCAGAGTTACAGTGGGCAGTACAGGATTTGGAAAAATATAAAAGTTAAAACCTAAGGCATCAACAGAGCTCACCTCTCTTCAAGGGCAATACTGTAACTTTGACTCAGCAGTTCTCTCATGATGGATCATCCTCTTATTTTTATGTTAACTTCTTTGAAAAAAGAAATCCCTTCAAATATGCCTAATACTAAGTATTACTTATAAAACAAATTACTTTAGAGGAAAACCTGAAGTTCACCTTCAAACAGAAATTCTAAAACTATAAAGTTGGCTTTTGAATTGTTTGGGTTTTTTTTCCTCAGTGTCACTCTTTCAGTAAAGTGCAACTCTAGTTATATAAGAAACTGGAACAAAAAGTTCAATGAATCTAAATCTTTATATGAATTTGTAAAATTGGAGTAGCTGTAGCCTGCCCTGTGAGTATGAATTTCCATAACAAGGACTTCTGCACCAACTTAGGAACCCTTGCTCTAATGGTCCCAGTGCCTGTTCTTTGCCTCCATGGTGGTTCTAAATTCCAAGTATTTCTCTAGAATGACCTCATGGAAAAGACAACAGAGTAGTGCATTAGTTTGATTTTGAGACCTCAGAAGATAAAAAACCCCAACAATTTAACTTAAAACCTAGAGCTTCTTTTCTGTCCCACTCTCCCTTCAGGCCCACTGGGAATAAAGGGAGAGGCAGAAGGGAAGGGAGCAAACATGGACTGCAATGGGAGATAAACATACTGTAGTGAGGAGGTTTATTGCCTGGCAACTACAGTACTGTAAGGTACTATGTTTGCTCTTTATTGTGACAACCACAGAACTCTTCCTATTTTTGCTGACAAACCAGTCTGTTCTTTAAGCATGGCAAGTTCCTGAAAGATTTAGATCTTCATTTTCTGTCATGTTTGTAGTTATGTTTCTAGTGTATTTAAGTCCTGTTTTTTAATTACAGACAATTGTTTGTATTAAAATACCCAGCAGAGCACAAGTCATCAACAAACTGGGTCAGTGTTTCCCAGTGTTTCTGGAGTCAGCTGAGGCCTAAGGGAGGATGCTTGAGTAAAACCAAGGCAGACCACAGCCCAGGCTTCACTTGCTGTGTGTGCAGCTTGCTTGGAGCCGCTGGTGGTGTTGCCTCCCTCCAGGCAGAGCTCCCCTCTGGAGGGAGGCTGGTGGGAGGCCACCAGCAGCTTGCAGTGAGACAGGCAGGAACCCTGCATGGCTCCACCCAGGGAATGCACTACACAGGCTCAGGTGCAGTGTGAGCAACCAGGCCCTGCTCTTAGAGGGTCTGTGGGGTGTTTCTGGCACCAAATCTGAGGCGAGTGCTTCGAACCAAAGTCTGCAGCAAGACTTGGTGAGTTTATTGCTGGCTTTAGTAAAGCCTCCTCCTCAAAGTTTGTACAACTGGGGAGAGTTGTCAGGAGACAACCTGGTGTAGACCAGTATCTCACACCTCAGGGTCCTTTTCTGTGCAGCCTTCAGCAACTGCAGTCCTACCACAGCAAAGAGGTGTTTGAGCCTTCCCTCTTTGTTTAGCATGACCTCATGGCAGAGGAGGAAACTGATGTGATCCTTGTGTCTTCGTATGCAGTCTGCCAGGTAGATACCTGGGGTCACACTTTGTGTGAAACATTCTCTGCTGTCCTCCTCTTGCTTTAAACTGGGCTACAAAGTCATGCAGCTCTTTCTTTTGGCACACAAAATATGGTTGGGAATCTCTTGTAATATGCTGTCCATATGTGAAGAGAGGCCTCTACTACAGCTTTTCATGCAGTATGCCAGAGTAGTTTTGGTTTGTAAAGCTAAATGATTGGCAAACTTTTAAAATGAAAGACAAAAATCATGGGGCTTCTGCTGAGTGAAGACGACGAAGAATTGTTCAGTGTTAAGGTGTTGGTCTGTTGATGTTGGTTTTTGGATTAGGCTTTCAAAATAGAGTAAAGACTGTTTCTGTTCCTAATTTATTCTGTGTGCATTATTGGAAAATTACAATATATGTTAAGATTTAAAGTCAAATACAAATCATTAGATACACTGGAGATAAGACTCCAGCTTTCACTTGTAAAACTGATGCACACTCATGTTACTTTTGATTTGAGCTAATGCTATTAATTTGCAACTTGGATTTACAGTTTATCAAAGTGTCATATTCTTAAGCAGCTTGAGTTCTGAATTAATGCAGTTGTATTATTCAGATGCTCAGCTAAGGACAAATAAACGTATAATCTCAGTTTGAGTGTGTTTAAAATTAAAGGAGACGTTGTAGACCAGAGCTTGGTGAGAATGAGAGACTGTTTTGTCTGACTCACCTTTTCAGTCTCACTCATGTTAATTCTAACCTAATTTTCATATTAAGAATACTGAGGGAAAAAAACCCAGAAGCTTTAGATTAGAAGTTGTTTGCAATGCTATCTTATTTAAAATGTGCTTGAAGAGGCTTGTACCTGCTCTAGGTACAGGTGGTTCTGTACCAATCTCAGTTTATTTTCTTTGAGACGCAATTATTTCAGTTTTTTATTGCTTAATATTCTGAGAGTGATGGAATCCTAAACTTAGACAGTAACCAACGTAATTTCTAAACTGTTTTGGTATAGATGGTGTTCCTTTCAAATAGCAGCATTTCTAAAGGAATGCACATTCTCTGAGAACACTTAGTTGTGCTCAGTCACTCACTGCTGTTGTTTACAGACATGCCACTCAGCAGCCCAATTTGTGTGTCAGTACTTGTGCTTCTCTGGTGCAGCTCTTACACTTCCCTGTAAGTTCTGAAATGCTTGCCATGATGTAACTTCCTGTTTATCTTCTCTAATTCTTTATGCAGGCAGTCGTGGCCGACAAAAATTGATGTCCCCCAGGATCTGGAGGATGACCTTACAGCAACCCCTCTCTCCCACGCCACTGTTCCTCAGTCACCGGCTCGCACGGCTGAGAACGTTCTCAATGGGCACCGGAGCAAAGCCCTTGGGGATTCTGCAAAGAAGGAGGAGATCCCTGAACTGGCTGGGCCAGCACTTTCAGCAGTTCCATCGGTGAGCTTAAAACCCACGACAAGTGGCCGCAAGTGCTTGTTTAGAGTAGAAGAAGATGAAGAGGAGGATGAGGAAGATAAAAAACCTATTTCTCTTTCTACTCAAGTTGTTCTGCGTCGTAAGCCTTCGGTTACAAATCGTCTTACTTCAAGGAAGAGCGCACCAGTCCTCAACCAGATCTTCGAGGAGGGTGAGTCAGATGATGAGTTTGACATGGACGAGAACTTGCCCCCAAAGCTCAGCAGGTTAAAGATGAACATCGCCTCGCCCAGCACAGTGCACAAACGCTACCACCGGAGGAAAAGCCAGGGACGGGGCTCCAGCTGCAGCAGCTCCGAAACCAGCGATGACGACTCGGAAAGTAGGAGGCGTCTGGACAAGGACAGCGGGTTCACTTACTCCTGGCACAGACGGGATAGCAGCGAAGGGCCCCCTGGCAGCCAGGGGGATGGTGGTGGACAAAGCAAACCAAGCAATGGAAACGGAGGGGTGGACAAAACGAGCCCAGGCGATAACAGCAAAGGTGGGGGGAGTCCCTCCGGCAGCTCTGGCGGGAGCACCAACACCACCTCGGGTTCCACTCGGAGGTGCGCTGGATCTGGAAACTCGATGCAGCTGTCGTCCAGGAGCGCAGGGGAACTGGTTGAGAGCCTGAAGCTAATGAGCCTTTGCCTAGGTTCACAGATTCACGGCAGCACGGAATACATTATTGATCCTCAAAACAATCTGTCCTTTTCCAGTGTAAAAGTACAGGAGAAATCAACGTGGAAAATGTGTATAAGCTCCAGTGGAAGTGCAAACCAGGCTTCAGCGCTGGGCAGCCTAAAATTTTTTTCCGACCAAATGTCAGACACAACAAACGAATTGGAACGGCTAAAGAACAGGAACTTGAAAAACAATGTGCTACAACTACCTCTCTGTGAAAAGATGATATCTGTGAATATTCAGCGGAACCCAAAGGAGGGGCTGCTGTGTACCTCCAGTCAAACCAGTTGTTGTCATGTCATTTGACAATGACCTGACTTGAACAGCTCGATCTGCTTGACAGCGTCATTCTTCCTGGTCAGAGCTGTGAACACCTTGTCACAGACCCCCTTTTGTTGTCTTACGATTTTTAAGTGGGCTTCAAGCAGTTATTTATTATACTTTAATTTTGTGTTTGCTTGATGGTATGACAATGCATGGTCTTTGCATGCTGCTAGCAGATATGTTTTTCTTTTTCAACAAAACAGAATATTTTATTGTGTAATTTTTACATTTATAATTTTACTATGTAAGATCTGGATTAAATTAAAATAAATATCTGGATCCTAATGTAAATGAAGCACTTAGAAGTTTCATGTTCTGCACTTAAACTAGAGAGAAAAGCTTTTGTTTGCTTGTGAAATGTTAATTCTTGTTCTGACCTTCTGTGAAAACTAAAATATATGATATGTGGCATACTTCTATGTGTCTGAAACAGAACCAAAGCAATAATGTTTTGATGCTGAAAACTCTTCTGGGAGCTTTCAGATGTTCCAAGGCTTGTACAAAGCAAAGATGCACTGAAAATTAGTGATCTTGAAATATGATTTTAAACCCACACCTATTTGTCTTAAGCTATGATATGGATAAAGTTGTGGCTCAAAAATGAAACTGAAAAGATCTTGTTTTGCTAGAGGCAGTTTTCTTTAAAAAACAAAAAAAAAAAAAGGCAAGTAGATTTGTAAGGCAGCTTTCTCCCATAGAAATATGTTAATATTACAAGCAGACAATCTTTTTTAATATAACAAAGGTAAATTATTAAGTCTACTTCTGAGTTTTTACATGCTAACTGAAAATAAAGTATTTGTATGAATTACTTTTGTTAGTAATATATCATGACACTTGGTATTTTAGGTTTTTACCTCATAAACCCTCTCTGCTGTTATCTCCTCCCTTCCCTGAGATTCCAGAAGGCAATAAGGGATGGAAAACCTTTAGGTAATTGGATTCGCATTGAAATTATTGTAATTTACATTTCTGTTATTATTACTCTTTTTAAGACTTAAAATACTGCTGTTCCCCACATGTACACCATTTATTTTCCCTCAGTAATACACTTTTTCATAAAGTCCATTTTAAATAGCCTGTAGGAAAGTGTTTCTTTCACAGCTCTCAGCCTTCCTGTCAGGTTTCCCATTGCCATGGCAAGGTCTTGATTTAGACTATTTCTGTACAAAAGGATACTTTTGACCAGATGAATTAACTTTGTGGAATTTTATTACCTAGAATAAAATATATTGCAGATTCCTAGTTTTGGGAAGGGCAAGAATGTTTTATTTTTTCATGCTGTGCACTGGGTCTTCTAAGCAATGCTAGTGAAACTGGGGGTACTATGTAGCAGCGCCCTGGGCAGACCCTGGGTGTCCCAGAGGAGTTTGACACTGTTGAGCATCTTGTAACACTTGCAGAATGGTCAACACAGCGTTTTGTGTCGCTGTGGAGGGAGCAGAGTGCCAAAGAAGGGCTGGCTCAGGATGGCCACAGCTCACAGAGCTCCTGTGGTTCCTACGAGACTTCAGAGAGTCTGAAGTGTGTGGGGTGTCCTTCCTGGTGAGCCGAGCCAGGGGTTCTGCTTCCGGAACAAGGCAAAGGATAAGTGTTTTGCTTCTTTAAGTTTTAATCTCTAGTTGCAGTTTAGTTCAAAGCTACAAGCGTAGATGTGTGGGTGAAGCCATAGAACATAATTGCTTGAAGTTTTTGAGCAGGGATCTTACCAAGGGCCAGAAACGAGATGTGTGGTTCACAGACAGTGAGCGTAACATCCGCACAGGAGACGAGTTTATAAAGGGCATTGGCAATAAACTTTATTTGTTGCAGCTTTTTTCCAAGTATTGTAAATACTCTTTCCTGATATGTACAGCCTTGGAATGGCACCTTTTAACTAACCCCGGGTGTATTTTGTTTCCAATGTTTTTATATACGACTGTATATATGGTGCTCACTTTAGAACAGCAGTGTTGACCATTTATGCTGCATAGTTGTATTATAGCCTTATAGTTGTGTGTGGCTGGTTGGACCTCTGGGTGTACAGATGTGTTAGTCTGAGTGCTGTCCTCTCCCCTCTGTTGATAGGTGAATGATTGTGCATGTGGTGTACGTCGTGTTATGTCGTCACGTAAAAGGAAGGGCGAGAATAACCACTACATTAAGATAATATTGGACCAAACTATTTAGAGCAAGTAAACAGTTTCTTGTACCCCTTAACGTGTCTTTTAAGAGTTGCATATAGTTACAGTAGTGTATAAAGTAAATATTGTGGAAAAACAGTTAGTCTTGTATTTTTCTGTATGTGTGTATATAAAAATATATAAAAAATAATGTACCTCTAGCAACTTAATCTGTATTTAAGATGTGACAATCTTGACACAGGATTTTAAGAGTAGCAATCTAAATAAGCAGAATTAATGAAAAGAAGTATAAAAATTTCTCACCAAGAAAGAATCCATGTGTGTTAAGAGGGTACAGAAATATCAACTGATCTTATTGCTTCTGGCAATGTTTGGCTTTTTCACTGTATAAACATTCATGGTGTGCGACAGAAATGAAAATCCAGTTAATAAAAGTGATATCCTGATTGATGCAGTTTGTTTCTCCTGGCGTTGGGTGTGTGAGGGCAGCACAGCCTCCGGGCCTGTCCCTGCACTGCAGCACCTGGGGAGAGCCAGGGGCCTTGCCTTGCAAGAGCCCAGCTTTGTGTGTGGATGGACATTCATTTGGGACCTTCCAGTTATTCTCTTGGATTGATCAAAAGCCTTCATTTGGGCTTAACAGTTGTCACCGTTGTCATCTGCTAAGAGCTTTTTGTCTCAAGGCTGAGGTAGCTGTTCCTCAGGCAGAACTTCAGGCTCGTTTAAATGGTTTAGTAAAGCTGGCATGCTGCTGCTCAGCGAGAGGACGTGTGCTACCCCTCTGCAGCTTAAACCTCCTAGCAGCTCCTCAACAGAGCACAGCTAAAACGTTTGCGGTCATCAGGCAGATGAGTCTCATCTCAGCCACACACATCCACTACAGTTCCACGAGGGCAGGGACACCTCTCCCAGCCCTGGCAACACTCGTGGGGGAAGGAAGTTGCTTCAGTGTTCTTGGGATGACCACGTTAGGTGAAGTGATGGGTTGGATGCCAGATCTGCACAGTTTTGGTGTAAACTGGTTCTTTTCTTCTTGTGAAGGTGTGAGTTGAATTTCCAGCAGTACAGATGGAATGTTTTTAATCCAAACTGGATGTGGTACTATTGTTCTTTACAAATAAGGTGTGTAACAGTAAGACTAGGGGAGGGAAGCAGTGCCAGCCCACTTTGCCCCAGCAGCATGTGCTGCAGTGAGGTGCACAGGGCTGCCTGGGAGCGGGGTGGCTTCTGGCATCTCACCCTTCAGAGGTGTCTCTAGTGGCCTGTTGTTGGAGCAGCTCAGCACAACCTGCGCTGCTGCAGTGATTTAACTGCTCCTGCAGCACATAGCGCAGCCAGCCAGGGAGGGCTGGGCACAGGGATCCAGGGCATGGAACAGGTTATGTGAATGCACACCATTTATGGACCACGGCTTTAGGCTGGGGCACTTGTGCAGCTGGGACCTCGCCCAGCTCCGGTCACTGCAAAACAGGGTGGAGGCTATAGCAGGAAAGGAATGGCCATGGAACTCGCAGGGCTGTGACTGTGACCGAGACAGGAAAGGCGTAACGCATCTCGTAGTGCAAGGCCAAGCAGTAACATCTCAGCAGCTGGTAGGTGCAGGTCAGATACTTTTCATGTCAGATTTTTTTTAAGAATTTTTTTCCTTAGCAAATGAAAGGAAATCCCAAAGCAGCTGGCTGGCAATAAACAGGGAACTGCTGGAATGTCCCAAACATCAGAGACAACCCAGCCACCCCGTTAGCCTTTCCCATGGTTAAGTTTATGTGAATGAATCAGAACTGATTTGTTTGTTGTTAATTCCAAATGATGACTTACTTTCAATAAAAGGTGTTTGAGCAGTAACACCTTGATGTGACTGTACTTGGGAAAGTGCAGCAATGACTCACTTGTAGTATTGCTGACTGGATACAGCCAGCCAGGCTCCCTCAATGAAGTCACATCCATACAGTGTTTTGAGGGACTTGCCCTTCTCTGGAGCATTGTCTCTGCAGCTGTCTTAGCCTGCTCCCTCTCTCAACCACAGGCTCTGGCTATTTATTTTTTCAGTTTTAAATTGTTAGATGACACAGTTTGGCCTATCTGCTTGTATTACAAATGACATCAATTTCTGGAAGTCAAGAATCCTCTTTAGTGACAGAGTAAAGTCTTATTACATAGTGGTAAAGAAAGATAACCTCTATTTTCCCATGTGGTGGAAGAATTCTGTTGTATGGAAAATGCAAGTATAGAGCCTGAGAAGCCCAGAGAGGTAACATCTTCTTCCGGCTCTCAGATGTGTTCTGTCAGATCTCAGCGATTCATTTTGCCAAGCCCTTGTGTAACATCCTCCTATTTCCTCCCTCTCACTGCTCTCTCTCATGAAATCCAGAGCTGGGGAGGCAGGATCTGGTTTTCTCACTGGGCCATTGTGTGCCACGTGCCATCAGCGTGGGACAGGCTCCTCTCGGCACGGGGACAGCCCTGGGAGCCAGGGCTGAGGAGCTGTTCTTACAGCAGGCCCAGCGTTGCCCTCCTGATGCCAGTGACGACAGAGGCCATCACCACAGTGCTTTGTATCGAGCACTGGGTGCAAAGAGATGCTCCTCTCTCAGCACCAGGCTCCAGGGATGGCAGTGAGTCACCAGGCCCTGCTGCCAGCCTGGCCTGACACTGGCACTCGCCCCTCCAGCTCTTGGGTGAGGCGTGGCAGAGCTTTCCTGAAGAAAGCACATTGCACTAGTAGGCACCATTCCCATGGGCTTTGCTTACGTGAATAAGGAAGTAAACTCCAATTTCTCTGAATGAGATTAAAGATCAATTCCCTCAGGTCCAGGTAGGCTAAAGTATCCGTAACTGCTTACAGAGGAACCTTTCCATGTAATGAGTGTTTTCCTCTTCTGTTGTCCACAGGTTAATGGGAGGTGAAAAATACATGTCTTGAGCCAGCAGATCCCTGTGGGCCACACAGTTAGACCTGTGCTCACAACGAACCTCATCAGAGAACTTTTGTGTCACCAGCAAGTGATTTATGAGTCCCCTTCTAAAAAACAGCTTTCTTGGGTTGTTACTGTTGCTGCTAAGGAGATGTGTCAAATCCAAGTGTTAACAGATACTGGCTACTCCCACACAGTCATCTTCCCAAACAGGATGCTCCCAGCCTCATCCTTGGTTTTTCCCTGAAGCTTGAGACCAGAGATGAACTTGTTTTATTGCTTAGACCCAGGTAGAAGCAGAACTGCCTCACACCCTGTCTGTCAGCCTGCACTCCTGAAGGGGCCAGAGCCACGGCTCTCTCTCAGCTGGGTAAGAGACACCCTGCCTTGGACACTGGCAACAGATTCCATGTCCTGTGAATGGCAGCTACTGATAAATATCTTATTCTTTCTGATATTTTCACCTGAAAACTGATTTTGGTCAGTGAGTTTCATTCGTGGCATCCCACAATTTTACAGCTGCACCTACAGCAGAAAGGAAACAACACATTCAGGAGCACTGACAGAAACATTTTCTTCTCCCAAATGACAAATGAAAATAGATGCCATTCATGAATGTAAAAACCCTACAAGACAAAACCCAGTACCAAAGGGTATGAAACACAGCAACCTCTCCCCAGTGAAAGCACGAAGAGCTGCATAGAGGAATAGAAGCTAAATTTCAATTCAGTAACAAAATCTACTTGGCACTATGAGGGAACATTTCTCAGCAAGCTAAAGTGTGCATTTTTAGGACAGAAACAGTCTCTGTCATGACCATGTAGAATCTGTGGTGCTAAAACAAGAGTCCTCCCAGCATGTGGAACAAACTTTAATCCCTATAAAACAAAGGAGTCCCATACTTCTCACTCACTCACACCATGGAAGGTCAGAATTCCTCCATCCCTACTCGCTTTAGGTGGAGAAAACACTGAAGTATTGTCTCTGTTCATAGATAAGGAAACTAAGTGAAGTGAAGGGATTTACCCAAGGCAAAGGCAACAGCCAACATTACTGATGTCACTGGGTACTCACACCTCTCTAGAGATTTTCCTGTTAAGCCACAAAAACAGAAGAAAGGGACCCCACAAGGAAAACCACAAAGTCAGTTTTGCAGAAGGTGATGTACTTGTTTCAAATGATCACAACTGACACACAACTTTTCTAACCCATCTTAGAAAGTTATTCTGGACACCTGATACAGCTGCCATCAGCAAAACACACCAGCTTCATGCTCCCAGAACACCATCAATTAGCAGACCAGCAGAATCCCTTCAAAATGGCTACGACGTCACAAGAACATACTCCATCAGGAATCCATCCCATGGATTTTTCTTCTCTGGAACTGCTCACTCAAATACACTGACCAGGAAGTTAAAACTTGAAAAAACATGAGCTACTTCAGATCAAAGTGGGCAGGAGACTGCAATGATGGGGAGTTTTCATGGAGAACACACTGGTCCCCTCCTAGGAAAACATTTGGTTTTGGGATCTCTACAGCACTACAGGAAGAATGACATACTTCCCTCCGAGATCCTCAGGGCACAGCTTGTGCAGCCACAGCCCTGCCACTGCTTTAGAAACAGGCTGTGAAAGCAGCAGCCCATGAGATACCCCTGAAATAGCAGCAGCGTGGGGGACTCACAGTGGGAGAAGCAAGAACAGAGCAGCCGTAGCACAGGTTTGCTCCTCTTCCCAGGGGAACAGTCATTTCTTACTGGGTCACACCTGCAGAGCCTGAGAAATCCTAATTTTCAGTTCCAGACAAAATGCATTATTTTGGCTTAGTTGTATTACTCTGCTGTGGGAGCCCTGTGGCAGAATTCTGAAATGTGCAAAGTAGGCGAACACCTTAATTATGGCAGCAGCAGATTTTTGCAAACAGAATTCCAGCAAGTACAACATACAGTTCCATCCACTAAAACTGAACATCACAGCAACCAAAAATAAACTGTCTCAAGGTCACAGGAGCAAACACTGTAGATTTCGGTCCTATTACTGTCAGAAAACAATGAAACATTAGGACAACAACCTTTCTGTGAAATGCAAGGAAAAACAAATCAGATACTACAAACACAAGTACCAATGTATCAAGTTTAATTGATATGTTTCTGTTGGTTCATTTAACCAGAAGATCCATTCATACAATGCTGCAGTTCAGAATCCAGGGGAGTGATACCATAATCCAATGTAAATTACAAAATAAATATGCTTCATAAGTCACTGATCAGCAATCTGTTTCCTACTACATTTTTTTTTTACCTAGCTTTTGAAAAGATTTTAGCTAGGACCTATTTGGAGAACTAGCAAACAGGACCATATAATGCATACTCTATAAATATTTCTGTTCAACTATTTCTCAGATCACATGATGAAATACACTGTTGTTCCCTATGAAATCTATAACATACTTAAATTAATTTGCTGTGGACAAGCAGCAGCTAATAAGCAAATCTTTGAAATAATACAGGATTGATTAGCTCTTGTAATGAAGGAGCAAAAGGGGCAATAACCATAAAGGGACAGTACACTGTGAATTAAATAACAGTCTACCTTTTTTTTCCCCCCTTAAGAAAATTGCAGCTGAAAATTTTAGTTAGCTTCTGGATGCTTCCTCACGGGATCTGTTTTCAATCACTCAAAGCACAGGGAGTCTGGCAGATTTCATCCAGACCTGGCATAGGCTGGAGTGCTTTATTTGGTGTTACCTTCATAAGCAATTGCATATGAGAAACAAAGAGAGCAGGAGAAAATACAGTTTTTTACGTTGTCAGGCAAAGATTATTTAC
The DNA here is from genome assembly GCA_013396875.1 of Vireo altiloquus. Lineage (NCBI taxonomy): Eukaryota > Metazoa > Chordata > Aves > Passeriformes > Vireonidae > Vireo > Vireo altiloquus. The sequence goes on along the minus strand of VZRF01002863.1, from coordinate 193,958 downwards.
CAAGTTTCACGTAAGCAGGTGCCACCTACTCAGTAGATGGTGGAGGGTGCACTCCGAGCGCCACACGGCCGCAAACCCTGGCTCCGCCCCGCATGTGACCGCCTTAGTCATCCTCGCTCCTCCTGTTTACTCCTTCAGCGACTCCGCCGCCAGCTTCATTTGCTGCCACAGGAGAGAAGAGCCGAGAGAGACGCTGAGTACAGCGGCAGCAGCAGGAATTACACAAACCAGCCAGAGCCCAATGCAGGACACCGAGTAATAAAACCACACCAAAAGAAGAGCTTGAGCATTTAAAAACAAAAAACACGAGTCCGTCATGCCTGATTTTTACAAAATACACAGTTTTAACAGAGGCATTACTTTTGTCCACCAAAACACTCATCAAATGGTAATGCAATCTGTATGTTAATTAATTAGTTTTGTGATGAATAATGCCTTACATGAAAGTCATTTAACCTTTAATATTTAAGCTTTTAAGCTGATCTCAAAAGGTCAGTGAACTACTGATAAACTGCTGCCCCCACTTCCCACTGCAACAATCTGTTAACAGTTATTCAATATTTCTCTTTTTTTTTGTTGTTGTTGAATTGAATAAAAACATCCTGTGATGTAAGAAGGTATCAGACTGCTATGGTGATATGTGATATTTCCAATCCTGCCGTTTTGTTTTCATTATCTTAGGATGTCACCGGAGAGATCTCCATGTGAAACCAGGATAACAATCCCAGGTGTCGAATATCTGCTGAGTAAGAGAAAACAGAGCCACTCTGTGAAGCTTCTTGTTAAAGAGGATCTTTCGTAACACAGAACTTACAGAGGCAACAAGAAAGAGTTTAAATTGTGCCCAAGGCATCTCTCACACATCACCTGGAGGTTCTCAGCCAAGTGCCTGGACACGTCTGGAAGGCTGGAACCACCCTCACAAACTAAGAAATAGTCACAGTGACTTAAGACCCCGAAGAAAAAAGACAGAGACAACAGTCCCAGGAAGGAGACGAGAGGGAGACCAGGAAGGACAGGGTGAGGAGCAGGGGCAAGGAGATGCACAGCACTGCTGGAATTCACTGCTCGTGCCCAGCATGGCTGCTTCCTTGGGGGCAACTCAGGAGACAAGGAATGGAAAAGCCTGCACATGAAGAAATGTGAGTGATCATATAAAGAAACAATTTAAGCTGCTTTTGACTCCTAAGCAGCTGTGAGGGTTCATTGCCCCAGTGGAAGATGGACATGCTACTGAGCTGAGTTTTTTCTTTTACATTTGTATTTGATTTCATATAGATGGCCCATGACAAATGAGCTGTTAGAAAGAGAAGTATCTAATAATGCTATAACAAAACTGGAAAAGACGAAACTGCAAATAAAGTGGGCACTATCATTCAGTTTCTATCCTAAAACATGAGATACAAAGATGTCAGAAGCTTTAACACAGCCCCTTCAACCTTTTCTTTGCTACTAGTCTGGGCTTGAACCCATTTCGAAACAGTATTCTGCATGACAAAACACACCTACAGCAACTTTTCTTTACCATTTTTATCTGTATTTCCATGCCATCTATAAGTGAAGTAAAATTAGTTTGTGATACAAATATTTATATGCTTCTCCATAGCAACAGTGTAGGGAAAAAAGCCATAGCTAAAGGCTGGGATAGAGATTCCTCTTCTATATCCTGATTCACTTATTTAAATAAATGTCTGAATAAAACTACAGCATCTTTAATTAAAGTGACTTTTCATCCCATTACAAGAATATAGAAAATACACAGAAGACAGCAACTTCGTTCAGTTCCTGCTTCATCAAATTCAAACCTAATTCTCTTATTTGAGAATGATTTTCTTAAATTCTGAGTGGTGGTGTAATTATATGGGGACTGATGAGGAATGCAGAAAACTGGAAAGGTATTTTTATTCTCTGATCTCTGCAGGGCTTGCCAAAGTCTGGAAAAAACCCAAGCACATGACTGCTAATGATGACTAAATGTAATCTGTCCAAAAACTCTGTAAAAGCTGGGCCACTCTCATTTATTTTTGAAGGCCCTCCTAATTTTAACTGAGCTAATCTTAAACTAGGATTCTCTTGTTCTGGCAATCTTATGCTATCATATTTAAAATACATGATAAGAACAAACAAATATCCCAGCTTCTTGAGTAGGCCAGTGAGTAGAAAAACCTCTTAAAAATAGCTTCACATGCTGCCATGGCACACAAGGCCTGGGCAAAACCAGTCCAAATGCAGTCACTCACATATTTCAGGAAATGAATCATTTGCCACGTGAGAACCCCAAGAGCTGTGTATTTAATTTCTTCTTTATAGTTTCTAATACCAAAATTTGGCAGTACCTGGCAGCGACAGGCTCCCCTGAGAGCTTGGGCAAGCAACATGTGGTGGCACCTTTAAACAGAGAAATTCTTTGCCAAGTTCAGGCTGAAGAATTTTTAAATTTTCTTCTTTTTTTACTGTGAAAGAAGTGTTCCATTTCAATGGGAAAATATTTCTCTAAGACAACATATAGGCAAGGGAGTGTATTTTTAAATTTTTATTGCTGAGAAAGGAAACTGATGAGTACCTTCTAAGATCACTTTCCCCCTGACGGCCCCAACAGGTTCACTGACAAACCTGTGGGGCTGAGTTAACTACTCTTCCATCAAAAAGACATTTATTTGTAAGCTTTAAGTAGTATTTAAAAAATGTTAAAAAGGTATTAAAAACGTCTTGATCTACTTGTCAAGCCTACAAGATACATAACGACAAACTGCTCATCTGAGGGGTTTTAAAAGCCTCTGTGAACTACTCAGAGGAACACTCAGAAATTAGTTGGGTCAAGAAGCTGTTCTTCATTTATTATCAGCTGGGAGTTACCAGTGAAAGGTTTATAGTTAATGCTCTGTTTTATGCAGCACCCTTAGCAACAGCAGCCTATGCATGCAACACATGAGTGAAACATATTTAAACTAGTATTAATTTTAGTGGGACTACACTGTTGTTTATTCTAAAATTCTATTGTTAGGAAATGCTCTTAATGTTTATCTGCTGTAATTCAATAGATTTTCTATTTCCATTTTATTAAGTTTAAATTTCCTTGTAAAGCACATGTAATATAATTAGACAGTACTTCCAGGAGAAACAGCAAAAACCTTCAATGTGGTTTACAAATAGGCTTTACCAATTACTTAGATTTCCCTACATTTCAACATTAAATTTTCTAAAAGGACTTAATTAAAATATAACAGATACTTTCATACCACAAACAGAGCTCCATACCAAGCACGGAAATCAGGCTACTTCCTCCGTGGGCTCACTCACAAGCAGAAACACCAACTTTAGTGTACAGGGTATGGCTGCAGTAGCTCTCCAGCTAGAGGGTCTGTGGAAGTCTAAACGTGTGATTTAGTGCTGCCAACAACATCAAAATACAAAATTAAATAGCTACAAACACGAAATAACAGAAATACAGACAGCACCAGAGAGCTCAACTACAGCAAAACCCGAGGAGCTGCCAAGGGATTTACCAGCAGCAGTGCCAGGGCTTGGTTCAAGCCACAGCCTCGCTGGGAATGCAGGATGTTTCTGCACGCACAAGGAGGACCACCTTGTTTTCCAAGCCCCGTGCCCAGGGCTGAGGGAGCTCCTTTCCCCTCGCTCTGCACTCAGGGCTGCTTTGGGCCAGGTCTCTGTGTCCCAGCACGTGGCTTCCTTCTGCCCCTGGGCTGAGAGGTGCAAGCTGCCTCTCACACCCCACCTTGCCAATCCATTTGTGACCTTTCTGCACCAGAGGAGGACAGAGAGAACCCAGCACTCTTGCTGTCCCAGTGCTGGTTTCACACACACTCATAAGCTAATCTAACACTCTCACCTTTCCTTTGTGGTTTCTGTGGGACAGCCAACATTTAACAGTCTTTGTCAGTTTAATGTTGATTTACTGCCCTTGTTGAGCTCTGTGTCAAATGCTTACAACACTGTTATTTTCCAGTTATGCTCAGTCCTGGTAAGCCAGCCTCTAACTACTCTTAATTTCACCACTGTGTGTGTTAATGCCAACTGACAATTCAGCCACAACCTGGGGAAAACAATTTTAAAAATAAGACAGCATATAAAAGTGAAAACCAAAGAAACCAGGATCTAATGACTCACTAGTTTGGTGCTTTTCCATAGGTATAATCACCATAGACATAGGTTTGTATATATGAACAACAGACATGTAAATAGTCTATATTAAATATAAGAAGACATGAAGGCAGATGTTTTTTATCAGGAATCCCATCTTCTTGTTTTCCTGTATACACCATGTAGAACAGCTCACGAGCAGTTAGAAAGAGCAGTCATGGTAACTTTCCCACTTTCTAACATTCATTATTTTATGAAAACATGACATATATATATTAAATTCTTCTTTTGTAATGGTGTCCAATCACAACAAAAGTTTCTTGGCTCTTGAGCTGTCTCAAAAACTGTATCAGCTTAATCTGTAAGTACCAACCAGTTATAGAAGAGGCAAATTAACACCCACTTCAAAACTCAGTAAGCCTCTTCCACATGGAGTGTTTTATTCTGCATAAAGGTTTAAAAGCTTATTTAATGGAAATTTGTTCTCACTGATTATAATGGTGTAAAGTTATGGTAACTTCCTATCTAGAATCACAAACCTTCCCTCAAGGGTTTTGTCTGTGGCTCTGAACGCTCTGCAGGGAACAGTGCTTAAGGACTCCGGGCTTGGGGTTACTTTTAAGGTGCATTTCTGACTGACCAGTTTTCCAGCAACCTGTTTGTTTCCTTAGCTGGAGATGGTAAGTGATGCTCCTGACAGCAGTAACAAAGAGTCCCTATACCAGTACACTCTTGTTTATAAATCCAGGGCCATGCAGCCACAATATAACACTGAATGCTTATTTTCAGTTAAGTCATCCTGCACAACCCTTCAGTCTTGAAAGCTATTGATTTCCAGAACACAGTTTCTCCTCTACTTCAGTAGTATGATAAAAGACTTATAGGAACAATTTTACAACTTCCTTGTTTCCCAGAGCCAAGACCAATGGCCCTGTGATGCTCCAACCCACTGGAAACAACTCCCCACAAAGGAAAGCCATACATGAACATTAAACAGTCAAATGAAGATTTTTCATAAGGAAGGGAGAAGAAGTTTAAACTGAAGATAAAGAAACAAATTCTGAATTATCACTCTCACAAGGACTGTAAGCAATTATAGTAATTTAACTTTTTGAGGAATATTTACTAATCTCCTTACTTCTAGGTTGCACCTGAAAGATCACATTTAGGTTTGGGCCCTCCAGTGTAAGAAGGATACTGATCAACTCTGCCAAGTTTAACTATGGAATCCAAGATAGGGAGGGAGGTGATGCACATGCCCTGAGACACCTGCCAATATCTACCTACCAAGGAGGCCAGCAAGAAGATGGAATCAGGGTCATGGCCATGGTGCACAGCCAGGGAACAAGAAATGAAGTGGTCCTTAAAAAATAAGCCAAGAAGGCCCCAACAGAAAACATTTCACTACAAGGATAACTAAGCACTGCAGGGGCCCAGGGAGGTTTTGGAGTCTTTGCCCTCAAAAGACCTGACAGGAAAAGGCCCCCAACAGCCTTGGGGTCTAAATGTGGTGCTGATCATACTTGGAGCAGGAAGTAGGACTACTGACCTTCCTAGGTCCCTCACATGTTGAGAGATTTTTATAGTTGTTCCTACAGGAATTGCGACAGGAAGTTTACCTGGACTCCAGAGACCCAGAGTGGGAATTTGCTACAAGAAATAGAAAGTAACTGGAAAAGAGAAAAAAAAAAAAAAAATCTCTTCTTTCCTTTCTTGCATGCCTAATTCAAACTAGAATACCAAGTACAAAGCCAGTGTTAATGAAACAATAGGTTTGCAAAATTAGTAAGTGCAGAGTCAGGAAAACTAGAAGAATCACATAATTTGTGCCTTGGAGTATTGTGCCTGATTAATAACGTTGTGAAGAATAGGAGACAAAGCAACCCCATTTGTAATACATTTTTCCCTAAGATTTTTTTTCTGATCTACTTCAGATTGTCTCTGATTTAAATTGCAAAGTATTAATTAATACTCATTACAATGTTCTTACAGTATTAGTCACCTTTTGCTGAACCTTATTTTAGTTCAGTAGACAGTACAAAAATGAAGAATAGTGGAAGTCAGACAGTCTAATAGTATTTTCTTCAGAAGTATAGCTTATGTGTTCTGTCCCTCAAAATATTTACATTATTTTTGTCTTTGTGTAGCTCATATTTTAGAACTCTTTTTTCCCATAACTGGCTATGTAGTTGCCAAGTGACAGATAAATACACAATGTTAAACAACACGTCTGAATGCCTGATGAGTGTGTGCCGAAACCGCCCTCGCGGGATGCCAGCCCAGCCCATGGGATGCTCTCCCCTTTAGCTTATGCAATTACCTCTCACTCAATCAGCAGCTGGTCAATAGATTTTGGAGTCAGAAACTATTGACTGGCAATGAAAGCAATGATGCAAAAATGTGCAATGTGACATGACTTTGGCTACATCTCAAAGTGCAGGGGCAGACTGTGCAGTCCCGCACACATTTCTGTAATTTTGTGCCCTGGGTCAAAGAGATATCACTATAGTTCAAGGGTGAAGTTGGTCCCTAGGTCAATAGCACATCAACAGTGCTTTATTGGTTTCAGAGTGAGCCAATTTATTTTCTCTATTACAGAATCACAGAATGACTAGGTTGGAAGAGACCTACAAGATCATCGAGTCCAACCCATGCCTCAGCTGAACCATGGCACTGAGTGCCACATCGAGTTGTTCTTTGAACACATCCAGGGATGGTGACTCCACCACCTCCCCGGGCAGACCATTCCAATACCTTATCACTCTTTCTGTGAAAAACTTCTTCCTAATATCCAGCTTGTATTTCCCTTGATGCAGCTTGAGACTGTGCCCTCTTGCTCTGTTAGTTGTCGCCTGGGAAAAGAGACTGACCTCCACCTGACTACAACCACCTTTCAGGAAGCTGTAGAGAGTAATAAGGTCACCTCTGAGTCTCCTTTTGCCCAGGCCAAACAACCCCAGCTCCCTCAGCCGTTCCTCATAGGGCTTGTGTACCAAGCCCCTCACCAGCCTTGTTGCCCTTCTGCCTCTCTGAAGTTAAACAAGCTTATTCTCTAAGCAGGGTGTCCCTGAGCAGGCACACAGCCTTTGGAAGAGAAATACCCACCACTTTGAGAGTTTAACTAGCCTTCTGGACACAAATTCCTAATATATGGATATGGCTGACATTGAAGCTTAACTGCAGACATAGCTGTGTTAGCTTTATACCAACCATAATCTCCTTCCCTGGAGATACTCAAAAACCATCTGGACATAGTCCTAACCAGCATGCTCTGAGGCCCTCTGCTTGAGCAGGGAGGTTGGACTAGCTGATCTCCAGAGGTTTCTTCCAACCTGACCCATTCTGTGGTTCTGTGACAGCACTAACAGCCTGGCTAACAACCAGGCTGCTCAGTATGCACTAATTTACCACTTAAACTCACGTGTCTTGCACTCACTCTGCCTCATGATTGAGGAGGCTCAGCTGAAAGCAGCCAAACAGCCTCCGAAGCAACACCAGCAGTGGTGGTGAAGGGCTTGAATGCAGTCGGTGGCACTGCAGGGGGACAGTGACAGTCCTTCCTCACACTGCTCAAGTGGCCAAGTGCTTGGGTGATGGAAAAAATACACAGCTCACTACAGCTTCTGCAGAAGATATGTTTCAGACTAACAAGCAAAGCTATGTGAGCTCTGTGCTTCCGTTTTTTCCAGCTTAAGGCCGGACGGAACCTGCTGGGCTACAGACATGAGCCTCCCTCGAGTGCATAAACCCACGTCACAGAGGTTTAGCCAGGAGAGACCACACAGCATCGATTCCGGTACTGCACAGGCCAAAACCCACACACTTTTGCCAACATCCTTTAGCAAATCTATTGTACAAAAGGCAAGAGACTAGTTTAAACTAATTAATTCCACAAAATGAGCAGAAGAAAAACTCAAAGAGCATGAATGTGTCTCCTCGTAATCCATGCAAGAGCAGGAAAGAAAAGCAACCACTGTTGTGAAGGGAGTTTTTTCTAAGAGGGAATTTGCCTCTTTGTTTATCTATTGTATCAGCACGAAGAGTAAGTTTAATTCTAAAGTAACTGTTACCACAGTATTAAAAAAATACTTTAATGCAGTAAAGTAGGAAATACTAGTCAATGTTTAGTTTATTTGGTGAACAACTATTCTCAATTCTGCTCAAGAGTTTATTAGGCAAGGAGTCCAAGGCCAGTAATGAAGGGACCTGTCAGGTCATCTTATTTCTTTTCCTCCCCTGCAGAGGCTCTCCTGACCCAAGCACGTGTTATTTCAATATAATTTTGAGTAATATTTTCATTCTTGCTTCTATCCTCAAAGACAAGATCTCTTCTACTTCCCATAAGGGCTCTGATATTGCCTATTGACAGCGTAGTGAAAAATAATCGACACAGAGATGGTAAACAATTGCTAGCTACAATAATTGTATAAATATTCTGAAGCTATCAACTCTATGAATTTTAAAGTGTGTCAAATATTTCTTTAAATACTTCCAAAATGGCAATAGAACCACTGAAAGAATTTTTTTCTTCACCAAAGACAAGCGAAAATACAAATTCCCTTCTCCGAAGTTCCCAGCTCCTTGGGAAGACTATGCACTCATGGAAAGAGATAAACATTTTCCCTTTAACACTGGGCCAAACATAACTATCAGTATATTACAGGCTATTGATTTGCTCTTAAATCTATACTTAAGTTGATATATGTCTGATCAGATAAGGTCAGTTAATCAAATTAGTTATGGTGGATGTATGGTTTGATCTGGCTCAGAAGTTCTTGAACTAAGCACAGACAGAAGATGGGGAGATGCAAGTTATTCCCGCTTTTCCCTCCATCCCAGACATCTGTGTATTGCCACTTTGGAGGCTTTGCTACCAGCATGCAAATATACATGTACACAAAGGACACAGCTTACTAAACGTGCCATTTTCATTGAAGAAGCACAAGTGGACACAAAGCATTACTCTCATTGCACTACAAAGACTGTCTAATAAGCAGGTAGGAGATTAAAAGGTTGGTTTGGTAGTTTGTAACTGCATTTCTTCTAAATGAGTAAAGCTGTAACAGTTGACATAGTCCTAAATTATAGGTATGGCAGTATTTATAAATTTATAATCTTTATAAATTGTTCTGCTAAGCCTGTTGCAATTTTAAACAACCTAGCAAAGGGTAAAGGTCTCGATTCCATGAAGGAAATGGCAAAAGTTCTCATTTACCTGACCGGAACCAGACTTTCTCACTTTCTCTTGATATGCTTCCTGTGTTATGAGTGAACAAAATGCTTTTTCCCTTTTACCAACACATCAGTGGGAAGGAAACCTATTTGCTGTAGGCTGCTCACCACATTTGTTTTGAAGGGATGTAGTGCTCTTCCTCCACAGCACCCTGTTTAGAGACACCTGCACTGTACCAGAGACCCTCGCAAAATTCTGTGCCTTTCTGCCTCTAATACCATCAGCAACTTCTTTGCAAAGCTTTATGAAATTCTTTTGCAATAAAGAGCAAATTAAAGCTGTATAAGAGGTACTATTTTCAGTCTGAAGAGAGGTGGTATTTTAAGCAGCTCTGTAATATGAAGACAAACAACAACTGGTAGTTATGCCGAGTATCAGAGTTTACTCTGTTTCTGAAATCTGCTTTAGTGCCTTTGAACATCCTATGTTATGTAACTGAGACGCTACAGAAAAATATTTTGGGATGAGGTTTAAATTGAAAAAAATAGGAGAATGATTTCTGACTATTTAATTTTATTTTTTTCATGCTTTGCCAACCCTATAATCCCAGTTTCTTTCTGTTAATTTAAATTTTGTGCAATACAATACATAGAGGCAGAGTATACGTATTATATAAAATACATCTACCTTTGTAAGAATTTACATTGTGGTTTTTAGGTTTAGAACTTCATGTTAAAACTGTTACCTTCTAAACGAAACTTGAATGATTACAAAAATAGTCATGCATATTGCAATTACTCTTACTTTGTCAACATGAACCTTGTGTCTATACAGACTTTCCATGCAGAGAGTAAGCCAATTCTCATATGCCTTGGTAACATTTCTCCTCATTTTTTCTGCTCTTTGATTTCCTTGAAATATTTTTGCTTTATTAAAGCATTTTAGTCCCTTTCCTTATTTTATTCCTTGCTGATTCCCCCCTTTCCTATACTGCTCGAGCTGCACCCTCTCCCTTATATCTTCACTTCCAATTCCTTCAACATGAGAAATCTTTCCCTTCTGCCTCTAAACTCACAGGTGGGTAAGGGTCAGATTTGCTGGCAGAAAAACTGCCAAGAAGACTGGCCCTGAGGGCTGCCAGCTTCCCGGTGGGAAGAGAGCCACACTCCTCCTCCCACCCCCTTCATCCTGCTCTGCCTTTCAGGAGCAGTGGGAACCAAAGGAAGGACAAAGTACTGCTAGCACAGCCCTGCTTTGGGGCTCTGCTCTGAGGGGCTGGATAAAGCCAGGCAATAAATTGAAGCCTAGAAATAAATGTGTGGAACACATACATGCAGCTCCAGTCCAGCTGCTGTTCTAGACTGACCTCCTTCTTTTGCTTCAATGGAAATTAGAGCTAATGGTGCCAGCTTCAGCATGCACTGAGGGATTAACTATTGTGATTCATGTTAAATTGCCACACTAATTTAATTCTACCCAACCTCAAGGCTTGGCTTTGGAATGCTTGTTATACATTGCAAAGTGCTTTTACTGGATACCCTGGGTTACCAGTACCATCACACTCCTATTCCTCAACTTTAATCTATCACAACAAATATATTACTAGCATGCAACCACAAACATCTTAAGTAATTTCTCTTCAACGTATTAGCAGTAGCACATCAAAACTGTCCAATTGCTACAGAAACACTGTACAACATCACCATTTGTGAGAAAATACGTTGTCTTGTATATTTTATAGTCAGACCTTCATAAAATAGGTTGTTACATCTGTCAAACCAACCATCTTTTAACAAACATGCCAGTAAGTGCTATGAAAAGACTCTAAATAAATGCTGAAAACATCATATGATTTTGCATCAGTAAAGTGAGTCAATATTATCCAGTGAGTCACCTAGCTAATTCACTGCAAATTTATATGATGGTACAAGATGGAAGGTGAACACACATTTCCACAGATCCTTCAGGGCAAATCAAATATGCAAGCTAGAGCAGGACAAATAATTGCAAAATATTAACAAGCTGTAGAAATCCATTTTCTGCACTTTGCACTTGATAATATGTCAGTGCTCACACGCTCCTGCTTCCTTCTTGGCACTGGAAACAATCAGAAAGTAAAGACACATCATTATAGGACCAACAGAACTGCAAGAACCATGGCCATTAGTTACATTCTTTTCTAAAATAATGACATTTCATAACCATAGCAAAAGATTTCTTCAATAAACTAAAGAAAATAACTCTTACATATTAAAATGAGAGCACATCATTTCCACTATTAACAGAAAATTATAATTATTATTAGTGGTGTAAGGAAATACAGCCAAGGCAGTTGTTTACAGTAAGCCAGTGTAAGAATGTATCTACAAAGGACCTGAATAGCATCCACACACCCAGATTCTTATTCTCTCTCTCCCTCTGTACCTGTATATTGCATCTATTTATTTATCTGTGTAAAAAAATAAAGAAAATGCATTCATAAAGAAGACTTTAATAATGTTTGGATTTAAAGGGGCATTATCCACAATATTAATGGGAGGCTGTTGGGTTTTGGTTTCCATGTGTTGGTTTTTGTTATCCTGAAAATTCTCTTCCCAGTGCCTTCCTCATTTGTAACTGTGAAATTTGGGAACTGGCCAAAAATTGCTACCAGAATGTCATAGGGAATTCACACTTCAGTTCAGCAAAGGAGTTTTGCAGCAGGCAGTATATGCTAAGGACTAATTAGCATGGAGTACTAATTTAAAATACGTATTATATACATTACTCCGTATTACTCAGTATGAATGTCATATAAATAACCTTCAAGTAATTATATTAGAATTTTGCCATCTTATTAACTTTTGATCAAAGAAACATATCCCATTGAAACTGCCATCTGCTGAACTTGCTTCTCGACTTTGTTTCATCTTTCTGTGACATGGGAATAATCACCAATATTATCGGGAAAAAAATATAAATAACACCTTAAATAAGTTTTCTCTCTTCTGAAATCTGCAGGGGTTTGACTAAAAAGAAGAAAAGAGGTTTTTGTCCTGTGTTAGTGAATGGCTGAATCTCCTTTCATGATTTCTGCTGATCAGTGAAAAAGCAGAAAAAAAACCACAGCTCAGAATCACTAAGATCCATACAAATGCTTTTGTATTAGATGCTTAGCAACAAACTAGAAGATTCACAGTGGCATTAAAAATAATCTCGTTTGTGAAGATATGAAAATTCTTCCTATTGATGAGATAAGCTTAAAACTAATTGATACAGCAAGTAAGCAACTGCTCCCATTAATTGCTGCTCCTAAGTCTTAATTGTTAACTACACTTTCATATACTTCTCATGTAAACAACAGGACAGATCACTCCCAGAGAAGAAGTAACTGGATAAACTAATTAATGGTTTGGTCTGGTAATTTCAACATCACCATGTTAAAAACAGGTAAAGGAAGCTCTGGGTGTCTCCCACCTGCTGAAGAAAGGTGTCTTCTTGCCACATCCGAGTCTAATTTAGCCACTTACAAGTTTCTCAACCTGGCAGACCAGTTAAATTCTGGGTTCACTCAACAGTACTCAACAGTAGTCACCAACCCAAACCCATCTGTCTTTCATTTCATTAAAACTTTACCTCACTTCTGGTTACCCAATGTTAGCTAGAATGCGTTAAGAACAGACCTTTCCATCTCCCCTAAGAGGAAAAACAGACTGATTAATTTGTAAGCATTTCTCAAGTCAGAAACTTGAAGGAAGGACCAAGAGTCACAAGAACCTTATCTATTTAGCAGACTTACTACTCTTTTATATAAAAAAGTGATCTTACCTTTTGAAAAAAATCTACCAGCTCAAGAAGACGCTGATAACAACTCCCACCCCTTTTCAGAGAAACAGACCTCCTTAGTTATTCCATTTATTTCAAACTATTTAAACACAGAACTTCTCTTCAACAAATATCCAGCAATCCCTGCTATGTTTTGGGCAGTTCTGCTCTTCCAACAGCCTGTAAAACTGTCCTTAAACATCTGAGGCTGTACTGCTGCCCAAATGTTTTCAAGTCTTCTTTTTTCTTCCTAGATAACCAAAAGCAATGCATGAAGCAGAATTGTACATAGCTTTTGAAACTTGCATGGGCAAGCAGATGGTGACCTGTACCTGCAGCACAGACAATCAAAAACTCTCTGGGGCAGGAACTTAACACTTGTGATTTTTATAGAGAGCAAAGGCAAGAAAAGTCCTAATGTGCTTAAGCCCTCTAAGTGCTACAACTAAATAAACACTGCAGAATAAAGAGTTACCTAACACACAGTTCTTTTGTCTCAGAGTCTGACCTGAACATAAAAAACATGGGTTTGGTGACCCATTCTGGCAGATGTACCATATCCTACGTGAGGATTACCAAAATAATTACAAAAACTTTAAAAATCCTTCAACTTTTTCCTACTTCTTTCCTACCAAAAGCCACCATGCCTGCATGTCTGCTAAATCGGCAAAATACTTTATCTGCATTGAAATTTAAACTTTTAACATGTCTTTGAAGGAACTCTAATTGGTCACATCCCTGAAAGATCACCCAGTTCCAATTGCCCTGCCATGGGCAGGGACACCTTTCACTAGCTCAGGTTGCTCAGGGCTTCATCCAGCCTGGCCTTAACTTCCAGGGATGGGGCATCCACAATTTCTCTGGGAAACCTGTTCCAGTGCTTCACCACTCCCACAGTGAAGAATTTCTTCCTAATGTCTAATCTAAACCTACTCTCTTTTGGTTTGAAGCTATTACCTACTATCACTACATACCCACTAATCTAGTCTCTATCTTTCCTGTAGGCTCTCTTCAGGTACTGGAAGGCCACGATTAGGTCACCCAGTGCCTTCTCTCTTCCAGGATGAAAACAGCACTTGCTCTAGTATCAAAAACTGGTTTTCATCTTTGAAAAGAAAAGTCATTGCTTTATCATGTTGAGTATCTTTGTTGCTTTTTCCTGGGGTTTTAGAGTTGTTGGCTTTTTCCTCCCTTTTTTATTCTCCGAAAAAGAGATAATTACTCTTCTCACCTCTCCATCCTTTCTGCTCAACTGCCCTATTCATTCATTCCAGAATTTTTTCTGGGAGATGGTCCTTTCTGGCTTCTATTTTTCTTTCGTAATAAGCCAATACCCTATCAAACACGCAGTGTCTGACAAGGTAAGAATTTCTTACCTTGCCCAACAAGACATGTTTTGAGTGTTCCCTCCTCTGCTCTGAGGGACCAAGGAGAGGTCACAGAACAGCAGCAGACTCCTGAATTGAGATGTGCATTGCTGCACTTTATATTGCTCTGGGACAGCTTTGCTCCGAGATAACAAGGTAGAATAGTACAGACTATGGGTCATTTCTCCACACGCATTCCACGTTCTTCTGACTTTTGGGAGTTTTGTAATTTATTCCACATGAAACAAAAATTGAGATAGTAGAGGAAAAAAAACCACTGGAATATGAATTATACTATTATCTTCTGAAGAAACAGATAAAAAGAAAAAAAAGAGATTCTCCTACAAAAAGAAGGTAATCAGACAAAAAGCTCCATAGATTGGCTATGGAGCCCTAACAAAGACTCAAAAACTAAAGCACTCAAAAAAAAAAAAAAAAAAAAAAAAAAAAAAAAAAAAAAAAATCAGCAAAGCAAAGCCTGTAAATGAAGAAGAAAAACCAACCAACCAACCAATCCAAAACCAAACAGAGCAACTGAACTAATAAACTTCAGATTCTCCAAATGCTTCTCAGAAAAGCAAATCTTTCTGTTTTCAACCTATTTCAGAGGATATATAGCCATAAGTAGTGCACATTGCTCCTATTATTGGGTGAATAACCTAGCAAACAACAGAGGCACAATTGCTCTGAAATGCTAGCTAAAGTTTTACTTTTTGTCAATAGAAAAGAAATGAAAAAGAAAGAAAAAGAGTATTACAGTACCTTAACTTATAAAATGTTCTATTTGATTCTAGTCATGCTTTTCCATTTAATTTTCATTTATTTGACTAAAGCTTTAAAATACAATAAAGTTTTAAAAAGTATCTGTCTGAATTCAGTTCTTTTGGCAGATATTTTCCTCCTGCCTTCTCTAATCCGTTTTATATGAGCTGGCATATTTAAAAGCATGCTTTAGTATGCAGAGCCTAACAGTACCACTGAAATATCCTGACAGGCTGCTTCTCAGAAGCAAAAAAGACATTATCTCCCCAAAAGACCTGCTCTAAACAGTGTTCTCTTTTGCACATGAGTTACCTGTCACCCCCATGCCCTGTTACTTCTTATCCTTAGAGCTGCACATCAAAGAGAACCAATCCTGAGAGCACATACAGGAAAACTTATTCTTTTGGTTAAGCACAGGTATTTATACAATGGTGTGTTGTTTTCCATGTACATAAATGAATTTGGTTTTTATGAAAATTCCCTCTGAATATTGGAGACTTCAGTCTCTTATTAAAAAAACAGAGCAGCAACACAATATTGCTTCTGTAACAGAGTACCACTGACTGTACCAGAGTACTAGAGACTGACACACACACAATGATGTAGATATGCTTGTCTATATAAACCTGCAGTTTCAGAAAGTTCAGAAACCCCACGACTTCAGAAAGTTCTTAGCAGAATGTTATACTGAGCTGACAAAAATCTAGAATGTCAGTCACCTCAGTTTAATACTTATTTCAGGAAGAGAAGGTTAAAGGAACTCCATCACTGTTGTCTGCTTGCTAAATTACCCCAGAATACATTTTAGTACTTTATAATCTGTTACATACAACATTCAATATCCTTCTCTCTGTATGAATAATAAAAAATGTTATTTTCAGCTTGTCAAAAGAAATACTTCAGTTTTTACAGCATAGTGTGTAATGAATTAATTACACACTAGGCAATTAAAATCTGAAATACTCATCATGCTAACTTAAAAGGATGCTGAATACTAATTAAAGACTGATGTGCTCTTTGACCCTAACCAACTTTCTTTGAACACTAAACCTCTTGAATTTCTCAAATGTCAAGCCTTCTGCTTTTCCATAGAAGTGTATGAGACTTCAAATGCAGCAGAAATCTTGTCTTTATGATGTTCTGCATAACCATGAAAAAACAGGCAATGCTTGTATGTTAACTGTTGCAGACATTCAGGTAAAAACCCCCTACATCCTTCACGGACACATCAGGCCTTACTTGCTCCACTTAATGTGCTCCCTACTTTGCTTGCATATTGAAAACCCCCTCATACTACTGTGACTAACCTTCTTATATTAATTTTTCTCTGTTTAATCACGTCACAATTCAACCATTTCATAGTTCAGCTGTTGTTTCAATGGGATGGTCTCTAACAGATTTGCTGGCAGTCTAAACTACATGTAGGTTCTGGCCAGAACAGCATTTTCTACAATCTTGTGCTAGAAACAAATTTGATTTAAGGAGAAAATGCAATGGTAATGAATCCATTTCCAGTGCTTTGTGATGTATAATCCTACTCAGAGTTTCTCAATTCTCTAAATATTTGCCTTCCCCTGAGGTTTTGTGCACACATCAAATCTCCTCTCCCAGGAAGACTAACACGTGCCATCCACACACAGTTCCCTACTGTGGGTGCATATTCATAACAAAGTGCAGAATGAATACTTCATTGCTTATCCAGTACCTGAAGAGCTTATGTATGCTGTGTTCCCTCATGCTAAACCAAAAAGTACTTGGAAGTAGGTAAATGGTAGATCTGCATACCAACAAAACACTTCTGACAACTCCAGTTATTAATGGGTAGCTTCCCTTCCTCCCTTCAATGCCTGTCCACATGATCATTCACACTGCCACCGATTCAAAGCAGTATCCTCCCACATATTCACAGTTGATTAGGAGTTAGATTTAAGAGTCTTTCAGCTGCACAGCTGACACAGGACCGCCAAAACAGCTTTGCTTCTGGATGTCTCTGGAAGAGCAGTTTGGTAATAGGGTAGCAAACAAAGGAGTCACTTTTCAGATGTCAGGACCATAGAATTTGCTGTGAGCTCAGCACTAAATCAAACAATGATAAGTGTATCTGAGTAAGTAAATGCAGGCAAGTATCTCATTGCAAACTCTGATGACTTTTTATCCTGTTAGTCTCCTTAGTGATAGGCTTATATTGAATATAATTATCTTGAGTAACCAAAACACCAAAGTTAAATTAAAAAAAAAAATTCTGATGCTGAAGTGTTCAAAGCACATGGTCATCCAAACTGTAACAGGCATCTGGACAAGCAAGTAAAAATCTTGAACTGACAGCATGCATTACTACATAATAATTATTAAATAATAACTCTAAAATTCAACTCTGAATTTCAGTGGTGGCCAACAACTGTCTCCTAAAATCTGCAGTTTTCATGGTGACAATATGTCTCTTTAAAATCAACTGAATCAGATGTCTAAAGGGCCAAGGCCAAGGAGCAAGGACCACAAGTACTCTTTCCAGCCATCAGCCATCAGCCAATTTCAACAGAAGTCAAAACTTTGCAGAGGTCTAAAGGATGCTAAGTGTCTCTTCACCTTATGAAAATCAGTAGCTGTGTATGAAGGGAAATCCAAACCAACAGCCGATCACTGAAAACAGAATTGTAGCTCACAGTAGCTGCCACTAGTTTAATGAGGACATGTGCACAGCTGCCTATAGGCTCAGGAAAGACAGGATATAAATCCTGAGGAAATCAGGCTTCATTAGTTCTGCTGCCTGTAAGCAGATTGCAATGGGAGAACATGCAAATGGAAAAGTTTATTGTGTAAGAAATCAGTCCAATCTCCTTCATGCTATCTGTCCCTGCAGAGTCTTGATAAAAGTACAGTCTTGATTTTCATTCCCTTCCTTGTTTACAACCTGCATTTATCAGAGTTCTGCCATTTTCACTAGTCTCTTAGCATACAGGTACCCAATTATTTGATTTCTTTTTATTCTTATCTAAAATAGACTGTAAGACTCTATGTTCAAAACACCTTTTTGCCCTTTTTTGTCTCTAAATGAAAGTTACTGTTCTGTTTGAGAGAACAAGCAGGTAAAAAGAAATTTTACAACATTTTTAAAGAATAAAATTAACGCAAGCATATGACAGAAGGAAACTGTCAACCGCAACAAATATCAGAGTAACTACAACTTACTGCTTTGATAAACTTGAAAACACTCATAGTTTATAGAAATGTAGCTCTCCAAGGAGCCAGGAGAATAATATCTGCCATGGCAACCAAACAGAGCAGTCTTCTGGCACTTTCTGAATGAGCATTTAGGAGGAGATTAATTCAATACTCTGCATGATGAAAGGGCTCTTGAGATCCATAACTGTCTCCCACAAATTACCCTTATTGTACAACTGGATGTTTAGAACAGATTGCACATTATCTATATTGAACTAGAGCTTTCACAGCAAATTTATACGAAACAGATTAAGCCCACATGATGTGTCACACTATTTTTCACCCACTCATTTCAGGGTATTTATAAAAATGGGCATTTTATTAAATGGATCACTGCAGTTCTGCAGGATTTATTTTTAAGCTTATTTATATTTAGAAGTACTGTAAAGCCTTTTTACTATGAAACTTTGAAATTTCTGAAACACGTAAAAGTATAAAAAGATACTACAGAATTTACAGTATAGAATGTAAACAGACAGCAGACTGCCACATGAGCATTATAGTCTTTGTCATGCATTTCACACTATTTTGAATTTACAGTAAATTCAAGTGATGACATATCTCAATAAATAATTATGTCTTCTTATTTATATACACCAAACCATATTTTTCAGCAAATGCAGCACCTGATGAGCACCAGACAGCTCAAGGAAAGCGAGTGTCTTGTAGAACGCATTTTAGAAGAGCATGTTAAACTAGCTGCTTCATCAGAATCTAAACTACAATGGAATCTTGCCTCCCAGGACAAAAGTGATTTGATATTTTGTTTAGTGATTTCCTTATATTGCATCCAATCATACTGTACAACAAAAAAACCAGAAGAAACTTGGAATAAAACAAAATCTACAGTGCAAGCACATTTAGAAATGATTGCAGGATAGAAGAGCCAGTCAGCTACTCTTAGGAAAGAGGAAATATGTCTTGTGTCTTCTGAGGCTACTGAAAACTCCTCTCTGCAGCACAACAATGCTCAAGATCAAGTATTTCACTGCTGGATTAAGTGAAGAGCTTTCCAGTTGTTTGCAGTTATAAGTAACACCTCAATTGCACAAATTATTCTGGAGGATGCACACCCAAAAAGTAGTCTTAGCTAGTCTGATGAAAGTTACTTGAGGTTGAAGATTATAAATAGCTTTGATTTAGTTTTGTAATTGACAACTGCAATGAATGAAAGGTAAACTTTTCAAAAAAGATCCAAAGGCCACACATAATTTGTGGTGACAGACAGTGGAAATTAGACACTTAATCCACGAGCATTTATGAAAATCCCACTTTGGCTTTGATTACATTATCATACATTATTTCTGAAAAAACCCTATCTTCTTTACAACTAGGAATATATTAGACAGGCAACAAGAAAAACAAAAAAGTAGTGATTGTAATGTAATTACAATTTTGAAGATCCAAGACTTACATAGAGCTACCATTTATTTGCAAATGAGACAATTCTGAATCTACACTGCTTAAGTCTAGATTGTACTCTGTACTGTGTGTGGAGGAACACAATGTGTATCCTGAATAATAAACACCATGTAAATCAAGGAACAGCGCTTAGGTTCTAAGCAGAGAAAAAAAAGTATTCACCTTGCCATTAAACAGTGAAAATAAAAACAAATTTAGGTGAAGCAATCTCATTCACTGAACATCACATAACTTAGACTGAGGTACAAATATGGGATGGACTAAAAGTCCAGAGCACAAGGAGCAAGGATGTGGTTTGGCAAGTTCCCTTCAATTTATTACTTCTCGCTTCGGTCCCATTTTACAATTATTATATCATTACCAAACCTTCAGTCCTCACTTTGGTGCTGATAATTAATGCTGCTATAAGTTTTAGAAGGTCTTTCAATTTAAACTTAGGCATAAATTTAGGCATTTTAAACTTAGCCTTAAATTTAGGCATTTTAAGCATTCAAATATCACCAAAAAAAAAAATCCCTCTGGGCTTGAGAGCGAGAGGCTCTCAAACCTAATGGAGTTGGGCTGATTATTCCAGATAAAGACTTTTGTGTTTCTTGACTCTTTTAAAAGCAATGAAGTGAAACAGATTTGTGTATTTCACCATTTAAACTCTACAGGAAAGCTACAGAGGTTTTAATACCTGTATTTTAGAAAACAACTGAGGCTTTGAAAACCATTATAATGATACCTCTCCCAGAAGTGTATCTGTTGATTAACAAATCTCCCAAACAAATCTTTCCTGTATAAAGAGAATTAAATATGTTACTATTTCAAGTCAATGTATTTCCAAGGAAATTAGAAATAGTAATTTGAAAATTGTCTCAAAGGATTTGCAGAAGTACTTACATGATCAAGTAAATTGTTTCTCCCCAATACTACAGCCTCAAGGATCATTATTTTCCAAAGCTACTCTTCACAAACAAGCTAGACAAATCTACAAAATGTGGTAAGAATTTGAAACTGCAATTCATGACAGAAAATACGTAACCAGAGAGCAAAGAATCACTCACAGACAGGAAACCTATCCCAAAACCAAGTTCCTCTGCTTTCATGTAAGCTGAATCTGAGACTTTATGCCTGCACTCTTCCCTCTCTCTCTTCCATAAAAAACCCCACCAACCACAGAAGTCACTATTTAAATTATCTTTCTGATCTGTGCCTTTATCACCATTCTCTTCAGCCTACTCTTCCTTCGCATGAAACGAAATTCTTCTGACTTTTGGAAGTTTTGTAATCTATTCTACATTCACTCGCTCCATTCTGACACAGAGAACTAACTCTTCTCATGGCCTTGCCAAAGAAATAATTCCTTGCTAGCATGCTTCTCCCTCAAAATCATTGTTCTTTCATCAAGTATGGAAAAGCTCTCCATGAGCATTCACAAAAAGCATCCTGAAAAAAAGATCACTTTTAATGTATAAAGAACAGTTCATAATACTCTGATCAGGTGTTTGTTTGTCATTTATCATGAACATGTTTTCCGGGGGGAGGCTAATAGCTTTTCATTAGATCTGATTAAATCTGCCAAAATAGCTGACTGGGTTTTTTTACCATGTCCTCCAGAACCTATTTTTGCTATAGTTCTAATTTTGTAGTTTAATGTAACAAAGTATTATCTAATCTTAGCTATAGATATCACTACTTGTCTCCTATAATAGTAACAGTGAGAAACTGGAAATGCAGCATGACCTGTAACATATTTAGAGCATAGTACTGGGAAGGAAATATATTTTGTAGGAGTGAGTTCTTTTCATGACTGAGTAAAGACATAATGACAGCTGTACTTCACATGACGAAAGTTTTATAGTTCCAGATATTCTGAATGAATGTAAAATTTAAATTTAGTAAGATGTGTTCTGCAGACAACCTTGTCATTTAAACACCTTTAGAGTCCTTAGGAACAGGTCTGACTGTTGCCTTGGAAACAAAGACTTCTCTAGTGCATTCATTTCGAGGGATTCAGTCAATTTGAAGTCAAATTTCCAATTGCTAATTTTATAGACAGTGCAGGTGCAAAGGTTTTTAAGATCAGAAAAGAAACTGTCTGCAATGCTGTTCCCTGACAGCAGTGTTTATTCAGTCATCTATTTATTTATTTATTTTGCACTGCCCTTGGCAAATGATGATATTCTTGCATAACACTCTCCAGGAAACTCAATTGTATACTGTCCCTCTGCATAAGAGGGTGATTAGGATAATGGAGGAAACAAACCTGAAAGGGAAAATGCCAAGACCTTCAGGCATAAATAAGCGAACACGTAATTTTGGTCCTAGTGTTCTTTAAAGTGATCTAGGATATTTAAAAAAAATGAACAGGATAACAAGCAAAAACCCACCCCTTCCATGCATAAGTTCTTTTTTCTATGAATCTATGTTTAGACAAAGTATTTGTAAAAATGAGGACTATCATTTAAAAAGACATTCCATTCATCATTTCAGTGAAGCCACTTTGTTTAAATAAAGCACAAAAAAGGACAGGAAGAAACACTACCAAGCAGGACCTTTGATAGGGGATGACACTCATATTTTCTGAAGTTCAAATTCTTGTATTAATGGGCCCCATTATTCACCCTCAAGTAAATCATGACATATCTAATTTAGACCCTTTCTTGGTCAAAACATAAACACTTCCATTTTCAAACAGGATTTAAATTATGGACCAAGTTCTTAGCTGGTATGTACCCATGAAAATATCCACACTTCACCCTGAGGGAGACTTGTCCCAAGATGCTCCATGTACAGATAACAGAGAGGAGTAGGTTCCTTCATAGATTGCTCATAACTCCAAGTTAGATTCCTGTTCTGAGGAATTTCCTTTTCTGCCTTTCTTCAAGGAAAGGGGGAGCTTGGCATATCTAAAGCAAGTTTTCCCAATATGTCCATACAATATTCAGTGTAGGTATTTTAACAGTCCTAGCTATGATTGTAAAATGCCAGTACTACACAAATACCTCCATTCAGCTATAGGAGTTTTATGCTGTTAAAAATATTTTTTCTTCCTCACATGCACAGGGCTCCTTAACTTCTATTATCTCACATTGTCAGGAAGTTACAAAGCACATCCCCAGAGCATTCATTCGTCAATCCAGTTTGCAGAAACTATTGTTTCCACTCAGCTGTAAAATAATCACTCACTTGCCCATCTTAAATCTGCATTCTACATTCCTGCTGGTGAAATTCAACCAGAGTCTTATTCTTTATTCCAGGATTTAATACACCTAAAAATTTCTCTGCCTTTCTAATCAAACTGAAGAATGCCTATCTCAAAAGACGGATGAAAATGGAAGTTGTTTTACAAGAGAAGGAACAGTTCACACAGAAAATTTTATTTCCACAGAAGCATATGCAGGTTAGGGGCCATAGGAAGCACATATACCTAGAGGGGAAAAAAACCCTAAACCTTAAAAAACCCCTGAAGTAGTAAATAAAATTTAAATGAAGCAGCTACTGAATGATTCAGTGTTTAAAAATTGTCATGGACAAGTTGATTCAGTATTACCAAAAAACAATATGGCTGTGTACAGACCCAGAGGCACATGAGGTGTATAAAGATGTGTATATATGCAAGGGAGTTAGTGTATTATGAAAATAAAAATGTACTTTAAACAGAATGAGAGAACTCACAGTTAACATATGTTTCAACATGATAATGAAGGCAAGAATTGCTCATTATTTTTACTACTGTGAAGACAATAAAATTACTTAATTTTGGTATCAATGCAAAGCTAGAAAGTAAATGAAGGAACAAGATCTTCTAAGTGTGCCATGTGTAACTACCTTTCCTGTCACTCCTCCACCTTCCTCAACTTTCAATTTCAGGCTTCAGTATTCAGGTTTTTTTGCATCAGGCTTTCTTTGGAAACCATCACATTCTGTTATCACTGAAATGAAGGCCTTCAAGAACTGAGTATTTTGAGTGTTATAACAAAAATGTGTGCATAATGAGGGTAAATTAAATGCAATTTAATCTCGTTGAGAGGCTGGAAGATTTTGTTCAAATACTGAATACTGTGATGAGTGAACTGAACAATTCAGAATAGATTCTTTTCTTTCATAGTTCTTTTTTTGTGTCCTAATAAAATCAA
Organism: Vireo altiloquus; assembly: GCA_013396875.1. NCBI lineage: Eukaryota > Metazoa > Chordata > Aves > Passeriformes > Vireonidae > Vireo > Vireo altiloquus. The sequence continues at coordinate 169,983 of VZRF01002863.1, read as the reverse complement.
TGTAAACAGACTGCCTAGCAGAGCAAGGCTGGCATGGGTACTTAAATGACTTTTTTCAGCTCGTTTCCTTCCCTGGATTAATTCCATTGTCACTTTGTGTAGAGCTGTGGAACACTCACAGTGGCAAATAAATAGATGTTTACAAAATACTCACTGTACAGGGACTTTAAATGCCTAACAGCTGATTAGAGTCCAGGGTGAACGGCAATGAGGCAAAGAGTATAGTTATGAAATCAGGTTCAGGAAACTCACTGCATGACAACCTAACAATACCTCTCTCCCATAGAGACAAGAAATATTAAGATAAGTAGAACAAAGAAATACGAAACTGGGAAGATTAGAAGAGTCTACACAACAGAATTAAAAAAGACTGAAACTCTTTCAGAACAAAACACAATGGACAGAATACAAAAAGCAGGTAAAATTTTGAGAGAATAGGGCAGGGAGGAGACTATTTTTATACCAAAAAATTCTGCAAACCACATTTATTTCATACTCAGGGACACTTTTTGTCAGACCTGGCTGCAAAAGATGTACAGAACTAACTCACTGTAGGAACAATGACCTAACTTGTTTGTCCCTTGTTTACCTAAAGACTCAATGCTAAAGAAATACTATTTTACCTTAACTGGTTCTTTAAGTTATATTGTATGGATTTGCTGGTGATACACTTGACACCATGACAACCAACATGATTGTTTTGGACTGCCAGTCCTGAAACCCCAGCTAGAGAAGAAACAACCAGTTCCCCATTTCTTTATAGATAAGGAACCTGTAAGATATAAACTCTGCTGAGGCAAAATATTACAGGGCAGCATGATGAATACAGGCTATACATACTGCATATACATACCTCAACATGTAAATAACGATGTTATATCATTTTATTACATAAAAAGTGCCTACAGAGACCTTGTTCCCAGTGACTAGTAATGAGTTACATGTGGACAGGATGTTTGTGTGAAATGTTCTACTCAAACAGAACGGGAACTGCAGGATGGCTTCATGGGGCTGTCTTCTTAGACATGGGAAATAAGGACAGAAATCTTCCTGAAGGAAAAGACACAAACCTCAGTTTGCACTGAGTTTAACAAAGCAAAAAGCAGTTGCTCACAAACTAGACATTGAGATACCAGCAATTGTGAGGTGACAAAATGTGTTTCATGGCACTGATGTAGGAAAACAGGCTGCAGTAACTTCTGCCAAATGTCTCTTCACGGACTTCGTGGAAAGCTGCGATTACTATAGGACAAGCCAACAGACTGAAAGAGCAGAAAGCTTTCCGCAGGTTAGTGATTAACTTTAGACTGGCAGTGGACAGAACTCCCTTCATTTTACTTAGCAAGTGAGTCTCCATTAAATTTTGTTGTTTCTTTGGAGGAAAGCTCTGATGTACAGCTGAACTGCCCCTCAGTCTGGCAGTGAATTGCACCAACAGCACTGTAACATGTCAGAGGCAGCAATGCTGGATATGAACACAGACCTCAGCTGCAGTTCTGAGAAACACCATCAGGAAGAAGAGGTAAATGGGCTATAGGCTGGACTTACATATTAGCAGTCTCTAACAAAAAATGTGTTCAGTTTAGTTCAATGTTGGTCAGGTAGAGAGGCTTCAGCTTAATCATGACTATCCCACAACCAAAGCAAACTGTTTCTGGACAGAGTGGAACCAATACTGGTCCTGTTTTGTTTGAACGGTGACCACTGTAGCACTCTGTCAGCATCTGGCTTCTCGACATGTCATCTATGTTCCACAACATCTGGATGAGACTAGTTCCTTGCAAACACTCCACGCCATCTGCATGAAGGCATTGTGCTGCCTTTCCCACTTCCGAGGGAGTTTCTGAGTGGAGACTGAGGGATGGAAAAGAATACTTCTTTGCAAAGCTGAATTCAATTTCCCAATAACTTAAGAGGTGAGTGTCTTATAGAGCTCTCATCTGTTATCTGTTATAGTTACTACAGTGATTTCAACCATTTAACCTGTAATATAAATTAAATCTGGCAGGTGGTCAGGAAGGAGCTGTAGCTATCTGACCGAAGGATGAAGAATTGAGCTCTTACTGCTACCATTAAAATGTGCTGCAGAGACTGGAAAAGGTTCATCATCAAGCACCTTTCGATCGTGATCTTAAACTGTGATGGATTAAAGAAGCCTCAGAAGATTTTCCCCCATGAGAAATATCCATGCTTCTATTTGCAGGAGAACTGCAGTTAAATCTGCAGATGATTTTACTAGCAATAACAAAATAACTAGCAAAAAAATTGCTGAGCTGCAATTCTCTTTTCCAAATGAAAAGAAATGCTTATTCAGACTGCATATAAACAGCAGGCCCTTCCTGCTGGGCCTAAAAACTCCCCACCATCTCATAGTATTGAAACATATTCCACTGCAATACAAGTTGCTGTATGTGATTTGCTCTTTTATACTGATACTCAGTTTAAAAAAAAAAATAAATTTTCATGGACACTTGATTCTGTTCTTCTTACAAATCACTGTATTACTTTTGAATATCTTAATATTTGTGTTTCATGGAATCCTGCTGCCACTGCTGCAGAAATAACAGAGATGCCCATTTTCCAAGAGTGTGCTGCCTGTGTTTCCGGGCTGGTTTCAGGCGGGTGGTGGTGAGTTTTGGAAGAGCAGCCGGTGACCTGGAGCATGGGGGAGCTCTTATGTAATATGCTTATACACCTTACGTAACGTTCATAGACTGTGACAGCCAAACCATCTCCCAGATATTTGACTACCTGACAGCTCTCCCTCTCTAACTCTCTCACTATCCGGCTTTTAAGAAGATATTTTAAAAAACTCCTAACAATCCTCCCTCACTTCCCCCGCCCGCCGAGCTCCCTAGATTACAGACACTAATGGCATCATGCTAGCTACCAGCAGGAACAGATGAGGTCTCTGCTTTTTGGACATTTTCACATATATTCCCTGCCAGTAAACCTAACTTTAGAAAAATCACATTTTGCACACATTTCAGCCATGGTTTCACAGCAGGAGAAACCTGTGTTTTTACAAGTGCTTTTTCTTCTCAGTCCCCAGTAATTTAATCTCTAGCAGAGTGGATCGCAAATATTAACCAAGGGCATTCACTGAGGAGGAAGGGAAACAAAACTTCTTGTGCAGCAGTCAAGTATTTAACAAAGCTACAACTTTTGAACATATCCTGTGAAAAAACAGTTCTTACCAACTGATATCTGAGATCTTGGCTGATACTAATGGAAAAAACAAAGCATTTTAAGAAAATTACTTGTATTTGCCTTTTCTAGGATAGTTACACAATACATAGAGCTTTTTTTGCTTTTACATGTTGGTTTATAATAATTTATAGCTTGCAGAAAACAGTATTTGTAAAATAAACTCTTCCCAGAAACTCTAAGTATAAATAATGAACTCATACATTCTTGGTCAACAAAAAGTTTAACTCCTAGCTCATTGTTGTAGCCTAACAGCCTCATTTTGCACCACTATTATAATGACACTGGCAGAATGCTATGAGCAGAGATGCTATTCTAAGTATGAAACAACCAGCATTCTTCTTAAGTGTCAGCTCTAAGGAAGTAGAACCACTCTGTTTTTCTTGCCATTGAAGCTGGGACCTTAATCGTGAGATACCCTCTCTTTAACCTTGCCAACAAAAATGGAACACAGAATCTGAATTTAAAAAGTAGCATTTAGCAGCAGCATGTTTAGAAACACAGTCAGAGGATACAAGATAATTTGACCTAAAAAAGCTAAGAGGCTTTGGGCATTAAAGCAGACTCTCAAATGTTTATCTTAGTGCAACAGTTTTGCCCTCAAAGCTACCGGGTATGATTAATGTTTGCTGGAAAACATTATGCCCACACAATACCTAAGTAGAAAGACAGTAACTTTTAAATGCATATTCTCCAGGGAAAGCAGTTGCCTATAATCAGCTGAACTTTAAAAAACCTGCTTATTGTGACTATAAAGATGCCTTTAAGAAAATAAATAAAGTATATCAGTAGTTACAAAGGAAAGATGTAACTCAACTAGTAGGCAGAAAGCAGGGGCTGCTAGAATTTGGCTACACATTCTGGAGGTGCTAGCCAGAACTCCCTAAGCAAAAACTCCCTCTAGAAACACAGGAGGTCCCAAACAGCAGAAAGATTCAATCTATTTCTAAGTACCCCTCGCATAAAACAAATTCTTGACCCTTCTGCACATAAATGCCTCTCACAAAAAAGTTAATTACTGATGGAATGTTTAATTTATAATTAAATAAAAATTTCAGATGCACAATACAACTTTATATAAGAGTCACACATGTAAATAACCCAATATATTTAGGAATACAAATCTATTCCTCAGCAGTGCAACCTTTTCTTCTTCCATGAAGTTAACAGAGTTTGAAAGACTGGGCTTTTAAGTGTGCCAGTCCAAAGCAATAGAAACGACCTTAGCTATTTAAAGAAAATAAACAACATCATGGCACTGTTATGTTGTGGTGTAACTGCCTGGCATATTTCAAAAACACAATAGGCCACGAGATCAACCACTACCAAGTCATGATATCTTGTCTAATGACAACTACCAAACTGACATGTTTTCATGTTTTGGCAGATTAAGCAATTTTCCATGAAAAAAGAACAGGAAAGTACCCATAGCACCTAATATCCCCACTATGGTAGGAAAGAAGAGATTAGCTAAATCAATTCAGGTACTGTAATGAGGTGGAAGAAAAATAACTACAAGAATCTTGCCAGCTTGAATTTGCCCAGATTTGGTAATTGGTCTGGCTTTCATTGTGTTAGCAAAATGTCAACCTGGCCTCCAAGAAAGAGGACTCATTGCACCAATGCACATTATCTGACCATCTATACATAAAGAGGAAAAAAGGAGTCAGCTAAAGCCCTGAAGCATGTGATTTGATTATACTAATTGTCTTAAAGCAAATTTGCAAGCATCATTAACAAACTAAAAGCAAATCAGCCATCATGTTTTCCACAAAGCTCATAAAATAAAGTTACAGAAACTCAAATTCACGTATTACAGAAGCAAAAAGGACCTCCATGACAATTCAGCCAAATACCTCCTTTCACATGTAAAAGCTAAAGATTTTTTCCCACCAAACCCAATTAAAATGTATTAAAACATCTGCAAATAATTAACCTATGTCCTTAGCACCAAGAATAATGAGTTGTGGCACTTCTTGCTGAAGGACTACGTGGACCGTAAAGCTAAAAATGGTTCAAAAGAGAACAGAACACTACCATGAAGGAGGAAATAACTGAGGATTGCTAAATACAAAGACCCTGCATCTCACTTAGAAAAATCAAGAGCTAGAAATGACTAGAAATTATTAGAGTTTTAGGAGGAAGCATACCACCTCGTTGCCACACCTCCCTATTCTTTTCTAGACATGTTTGTGGATGCTTGCAGACATGGCATACTGTCTTTGATAAAAGTTCTTTTTGTCCCTGAGGTGCTTGTTTTCTAGTCTGGACCAACGTTCACCTATTTTCACAGATACAAAACCATGCCTCCTTTAGGTAATGTCGGATTTCAGACACTGGGCCACATGACTTTTTTACAAGAAGTCAAAAGGTCTCCCACTACACTTCCACAGACTAGCAAATGCATACCAACAGAACTTACATAACAGCATCTTCCACCCTTTTCTTGACAAGCTAAATAAATCACCCCTAAATAATCTCCCCTACATTATGGCAGCAAAGGTTACAAACTGCTGGTTCAGGCTGTCACATAATTTATGAGAATCACCTGTGCATGTATTAAAAAAGAACTGCTGATACTGGAACAAAAGTCTTACAAATGTCCCTATGGTAGACAAAGACTTCTCACACATGCATCTTAAATGTGCATGAGCTGGAAAAAGTATCAGAGCTTAATCTCTGCAGACTTTCCTATCATCATCTCCTGCATTCTTGGTACACTATCTGAGCTCCTTTCTGATTCCCTAATCATATATACCCATTATGAAATGCCAAACCCAAGTTCCTTTCATAGCAAACACAAGTGCTACCACCTTGTAAGGAAGCTAGCAGGTTGCAGAAAATGAAGAAAAAAGCAAGCTTAGAACTTCTTTCTGGTTGATACCTCACATCTGCTTCTAGAAAAGTGACTCAACACAGGGTCCTGGTTTTGTTGCCACAGGGAGAAAAAGGGACTCTCAATCTCCCTGCCCCTTCACAGAGTTTCTGTGTCTTCCTCAGATACTGGATATCCTGTCATGCCCTGTGAAGGGATCAAATCTTCTGCAGTTCCTCATCATTTACCAGTTTCATTTCAATCAAGCAGTGTCCACCACTGAACAGTGTATCTCCACCACAGTTACACCATCATTAGTGAAAATATTACTTTGCTCACTGTATCTGTGAAACATTTTAACTGAATTTTGCTGGTGCTGTCCTGCCACACATGCATACTCAACTTAGGAGTGCTTACATCTCTACTAGTGACAGAGGTGGGGCTTTTTGTTTTGACACATCCATGGCACATTTTCACAAAGTAAATCCCTCACACTGTTCAAAGCGTTCCAGAAAAAAAAAGATGGATTTTATTTTAATCATCCAAAGCAAATAGGAGAAAAGTCCAAAAACCTCTCTGACAAAATGTCACTCTGCAGGAAGCATTTATTTTAAAAATATGACCTTTCTTAGTCCACAAGGGGCTACAGTTATACCAACTAGCTCAACATGGGGATGCAGGCTGGATGACTTCTAGCTGTCCCTTCAAAACTACACCAGTCTATAATTCTGTGAAATCACAAAACCTTAAAGATCATCTTTAAATATAGTCTAGGTATCAGTCTGAATAGTGGTAAAGGGAAAAATTATTTAAGACATTATACCAAAATTCCTTGTATCACGGATACAGAAGTCTTAGAAAAGAGATACTGACACAGAACACATACCTGCTAATTATCTATGAACAAGCAGGTGGGGTCTATTGTGATACAACAGAGATACCTACATCAGACATGATGATTTTTCAGCTGACACAGATGAGCATATGTAGAATTTGCAGAAGCTTTCTAATACAGTGGAGTTAAAACAAATAAAACCACCTTTGTTGGACCAAGCTGCTTCACATCCGTCTGTTCACTTGGAAGGTTTTCCTCGGCACAAATTTGACTAGATTCAAATTTTGAATTATCACAAATTTTGAGAAGCAGCAAAAAGGACAAGTAGACAAAACTGAGTTGCCAAATAATATGCATAAATTACAAGACTATAAATGAAATATGAATTGGTAATTTGTTCTAGAAAATTATGACTGGCAGGAAAACTCCAAGCCAAAATTCAAATATTGCCATATGTTGTCCAGCTTTTGAGGACTCAGTGACTCCTTGGGAGCGGTAATTTGACTAAGAGTCAATCACTTGCACTGCCTGCCAGGCAGGTGTCCCCAGCAAGGCACCTCAAGAGACTGAGGCATTAAAAGACTGAAACCTCCTGCAATGCAGTCTTTGCCTAGCTTTGGAGAAGGAAGAGCAACCATTCCATCCATCCTGAACTCCAACTAGATGAGAAGGTGAGGGAGAGGAAAGTTAATGCTTTAAGATAGGTTTGAGAAAAAAAATAATCTTAATGGTACAGAGCAGTAGTTGGGAGAGCTACGGCACAAATTGTCACTGCTCATGTGACAGGGATCCAAAGCCATGCCTGACAGGGTCCACTCAAATCACTACACACAAAATTGGGATCTCCACTGGATTCTGAAACTACGAAAGCTTCATGTAGTTGCAGCAGTCTTACAGTAGGAACAATTTTAACCTAGTTTTTATCCTATCCCCTTACTCCAAGTTTCCTTGTTTAGACTGCATCTTGCCAATGACCTGGGACATCAGGAAAAAAGAGAACTGACTGATGTTCATTCCACCACCAGGCTCTATGTCAGGATTTGAAAAAAGGTAAAATTGCTCACCTTTCCAGAGAGACTCAGCTGTTACGGAAACATAACTTGATGCACAATTTTACCCCTGGCAACAGCGCCAGAGAACAAATGGGTTGTTGAAAAAGAAAATTACACCTGCTGGGAAGTTGGTGCACTATTTGTTTCTGCTCCCAATAAAAGCATGCAAAAGTATAATCTACCATCACATTATACCTATTTAAAAGTTTATATTTATACTGCTAGCTCTCAAGGGTCCCATAGTTAAAAGTTTAACTTATTCCCAATCAGACAGACCTCTTGTCATCTCACCTTCACTGAAAAGTCGCAAATGGGGAGACACAAATCTTCTTCCCAAACTTGATTTCACTTTTATTTTCTTAAAGGACCACAATTCATTTTTGTTTTGCTAACACTTTTATATTAAAAGACATTTTCATTAACATACTCTCAAGCAATCTCCAGGATCAAAGGCATTCAGGTTTAAAATACCCTGGCAAAACTATGTTTGAGCACAATCTGTTCTGTGACTGGGTGCAAGTCCTTCTACGCTTAAAAAACTGTTATGAAAATAGAATGAATCTTATTTGCATTATATCCTCCTGCTATCAAACATATGCAAATGTTATATTGACATGTCTGAAAGCGTTCCGTGCATTCACCAGGAAAAACTGCATTTGTGGAATTGAGGTAACAGGTTTGGCCTCTTAAAAAAAACTACAGCAAACAACAATGATTAGCAATGGTTCTATTTTAACATCAGCTGTGAGTTATGTCTGATTACACAAACCAGTAGAGCCTATCAAAAAAAGTGTGGCCGCATATATTTTCAGAGAAAAATGAGGTTTTGTTACAAGTATTTTTTTTCTTTAGAAATAATGCTGGTTTTAAGGATTTTTGGGGGGCAAAGGGAGTGTCAAAACATAAAGCAAATGGTTTATTTCTCGCATTCCGTTTTAACCTAAATTCAATGTTTGAGCTCAAATTTCATCAGTCTTTCCTACAGGTTGTTTTGCAAATCTTTGATTATTTGAATGAAATCTTTTTATGCCAGCGGCTTGCCCTCCTGTCTGATTGCAGCCTTGTGTCTGCCAGCAAGCATGGAACAAGCTTCAGTGGTGTTTTGAGGGCAGTCTTGAAACTACAGGTCCCTCTAAATTCTGGTAATAATAGCAGCAAATAAGGCAGAAATTCACTGAGTTTGTTTCAAACTCACAAAACTGTCTTCAGTTCCCATTTTGCATGACAAATAAACAGGATGTTAAGAAATAATGACTAATGCTCTTGCACTGTTAAATGGTTAAAAACAAAGATCCTGTTCTCTTCCTTTGCCCACCAAAAGGGAAGGGTCATTTCTGAAGCTCACTGATAATTCAAGCAGCTCTACTGGCCCATCACATCCAGAGTCTTATTTTGAGATACTCGATATGTTAGTACATAGAAAATCTCTGCAAGAGCAACAGCTTGAAGAGGTGCCAGGAGAATGCACAAATGTCACACAGTACAGAAGATCCTTAAGTTAGCAACACTTGTGTTTTGATCTGAGCTAAAGGAAGCTGTTCCTGGAGAGGCTACATACTCTAACAGGCCAGCACAGTGTACTCCTTCTGGAAAGGATGTGATTAGTGCTAGTGGGTACTATTCCCAAGGGAAATGGCAAGGTTCAGCAATTGCAGTCAGAAACCAGAAAGCCTTGCCATTATTATAGCTGCTGCAGTGTAGTGAATTGCAATGATAAGGCACTGAAATTACTTGAATCAGAAAGTTTTCACTGAGAGACCAGCAACTTTTGCACACAAAAATACCTGCAGAAGGAGAGAGGAAGGGTTTAAACGTTCTGTATGACTGTACCTAGGTGAACAGACACCTGTCTCTGTCATTGTCTCACTATCCTTTTCAAAAAGCAGCTTGTTAATACACTGTCATGTTTTGAAGAAGCCTCTGGTCAATGATGATGATGCAGAAATCAGTCACAGCTGTCAGGGGTATTCTTTGGACCCTGACTCCTGGCCCGGCTGTGTTCCTTATTTCAGTGTCCCATGTCCCGAAAAGATGAAATGAAGCTTCTTTCTGCTGTTTCAAAGCTTGTTTATTTTTCGTTCTTATCAAAGTTTGGGAGGCACAGACTGTGCTGTGACCTCCAGGAACACGAGGACAGAATGGCAATGGCTACCCAGAGCAGGTAGCTTTTATATCTATTATCAACCAGTTAGAAAACTTTACGTATCTTATTTTGTCCCCAAAACCAGTGAATATCAACCTTATTGACAAGTCTCCTCTACAATAAATTCTATCTACCAATTAACAAATCACAGGAACTCATGTCAGAGAGAAAAAGGAAGAGAAGGAGAAGAGAGAAGAAGATGCAGAAGAAGAAGCCAACACCCTAGAATCTCCATGTTGGCTCTATACAATATATATAGCAAAACCTAAAAACTACAACTACACACTCTGTGGTACACTAAACAACCATCTTCTCATTTCTTTGGTGCTCTCAGCTCACCCAGAAGTGAGGGTAAATGCTCCCACAAGCTTGGTTCACAGGCCAAGCCTTTTTTGAGGAGCTCTGAGGGTAAAACAAACACCCAGAGGAGCAGGAGAAGTTCCCAGGCTTTTCCTGGACTCCAACACACAGCATTCTCAATTTCCTGCACTTCCTTGAGAGGGAGCTGAGACACAAGACCCATTTTCAGGAAAAAGTTGACACGGACAGGGAAATCCTAGTGAATGCCGCACCTACTGTTGCTTAAAAAAGCTTGTTATTCTGCTGGAAATCATTAGGAAGGAACACTACTGACTTACAAACACCTAGGCATCACTCTAAAGCAACTGAAGCAATTGTTTATGGATACCCAAGCTATACCACTGCCATTAATTGCATATGGATGGTACAACTGCCAAGGGAGATACTGTATGAAAGAGCAAAAGGTCTTAACCGCATTGCTTTATCACTCTCTGAACAGAAATACACCAGGGAGGATAAAGGAGGCATATTTTCATGGCTGGTGTTCACTAAGCTCGACCCTTTTCATTACTGCCAGTTAAGGAAGGGTGACAGCTGTCAATCAGCTGACTGGGCCCTTTACTCACGAGCCTGTTATCTGTCCAGAATCGCTTTCTGGTGGAACATTTACAGATGGACACCAAATACCTAACAGATGGACACGCTTCTTCAGAGGAAGCACTGAAAGGCTTCACATATCAGAAGGAAAAGGCACTCCTGTTAATAGATACTGCCCACTGACAGCTAGAACTCCAAGGAATGAAGTGAGAGCACAGGAATGATAGGATATTTATAAATTATGTCCCCATGGAGGTAAGGGATGGGGATGAAACTGGGAAGGGATGCACAGAGCAAAAAATCCTCCATATCTGCATTTCTGCTCCAGCTTAAGGACCGTTTTTCTCCTCTACAGTTACTCAGAAAAAGCCAGCTCTTGCATGAAAATATATTTCTCTATTGTTGCCATCAGGGCAATGTTTATTTTGCTGAGAGAGTGGTGAAGGAAATGCTATAAGGAAAAACATCTTTACCCAATTAAGATAATTCAGATGTTTTAATGCAAAAGTACCACAAAAAACCACAAGCATTTTCATATCAACAAGCTTTTTTTGTGTTTTCAGAGCTAGTATTAATGCTGTGTAAGTAGTTGCACTTTGTGAAAAGATAGGCCATTCTCCATCATTTAACCCTCTATCCTTGCTTGAAACTACTAGTTATACATAATCTTGGAGTTGTTACTATCTGTACCTCATGATCAGAAAATGATTGCATGAATAATTATTTTTCCCTAACTGGGTTACCGTTTCCCTGGGTCTAGCTTCAGTGCAGAAAAGATATTTATTTGATGTTTGCCTCAGATGGAAGAAAACACTGGGGAAATCTCCTAATAACTGAAAACATGATTGTAATCTAATCAATAAAATGAAAATTATGCTGTTTAATCTGTGGTTCTCTTGTGTTTCTGGAACTTAGACCTTTTTTAAGGATATACGTCGGACCCATCTCCAACCGTGAGGGCTTTTTGTCTATTCATTAAGCTTGGATCTATCCAGAAGCTGAAGTGCTTATCAGTGAAGCTTTTACTTCATGTCACTGCCCTGAAAATGCTAGATAGTGACCTCACCCAAGTTCTACGTCATTATTTCCATGTCCAATGCATGCATTCCTGAACCACTGGGGAATTAACTGACTGTTCCCATGCTGCCTGCAGGCACATCTATACTTAGTCTTCCCGAAAATAGGAACTAGACCAAAGAGCATGGCATGCTTCTGCACCTGCAGCAAGTACTGCAACAGAGCAGAGTACTGCAAAGACGCAAGGAGAGTCTCAGGCACTTCACTCCACTTTACTAAGTGCCTACTTCCCCAGGAAGGATCATGATGCTCACCAGAAAAGTCCATCACTCTCACAGCAGACAATAGCCATCTAGTTGCCCATTATCCAGGCTTCCTTCCAGGCTACAAAGAACCTGACAACACTTTAGAGAGTGTGAAAGGAATCGTCCTGCTCCTCTTGATCCATAATCTCTTTAGTCCTCTGTGATAAAGACCACATTAATTTCTCTACCCTAGCTCCCCCCAAAAATAAGAGTCTAATCAGCCTCCTCTATCATTCTTTACATTGAAGGATACCAGAAAAACTCGAAGCAAAATCTACAGCTGTAGCACATCCCCCAATTTGGATTCAGAAAGATTAATGTACTTTGTCTTGAGTTACATTAACAAACTTTGTTGTGATACAAGGATTGTATCATAACAAAGTATTTTCAAAACAGATTACATTATTCAACCCATTCAACCATCTACTTCCTATCAATAGTCTTAACACAAACTATGTAAAGAAATGTTTCAAGAAACATTTCAGGAGTTCCTAAAAACCTTTCCTAAAGTTTGAGAACTTCAAAACAAGACTGACATTTAAATACAAAACTACTTCCTTTTTTTTAATGGCATTTTTCATCATATAGAAGTGGTTTTTTAATAAGCTCTAATGATGACTATTCATCTTTATATTAGAGAGCTGAGACACTTTATTCCCTAAAATCCCTTTCAAAGAGACACTCAAGTCTTCAAATGGATTTGAACACAGAATAGTTACAGTCCCACTGCACCATGTTAAAAAGCAATTAGCTTAGCAATAATGAAAATGTAAAGGTAACCCCACAGCCTAAAGTTAAGGATCCCAAGCATAATCAATACAACTGTTCTAAGCAGCCATATTAGGAGATCTTCTCTCCATGCACTGTATACAGAGCCTAATAATCTGTTTTGGCATCTCAGAGGTTTACAGTGTGGCATTGTTAATATCTTTCTAATAGCTACATCCTGAGATAGCAGTACTCTAAAAGATTATATGGTAAAACACAAAGGAATGCATGTCTGGATAGCATCGAGAAAGGAATGTGATGCATACTTGCACAGAAGTATACAAACCAGTTTCTCCACAACGTTCGATCCCACAGCATGTTCATCCCAGATATTTATGCCTGTTGTTTTGAACACTTCTTTTGGGGGATTTTGTTCTTCTAATTTTTTTGCTTGAAAGTAAGATATTCAACATAAATTACCATGCTGACTCTCAGTAACAAGAGGAAGGAATAGAAAATGTGCTTCTAAAATGAATGCTTCAGTATCTTTTTGCAGTGCCAATGTACTACTTTTAAATGTAGATATTTTTCACTCAAAAAACCACTAAGGAACAAGAAAAAAAGCCCAAGTATCTACGTGTCTGTGGTATACATAGCACAGTATCAATCAGAGAAAATCTAAAAAGGGGACGGCATATACATGTGTTTAAACTACTTATCAAGGCACTTGAAACTCAGCCAATACTCTTCCTAGATCCTTTACGAAGAATGAAAGTATAGGTGAGAACTAGGCCAGGTTCTCATTCTTGCTGAAATTCAGGGTAACTTTTTGCTACTGAATTAATGAAACAACCCTGAAAAACTGGGAATCAGTATATATTATTGTAAGAAAGCACAGATGCCAGGATAGGAGATGAAGACCTAACTGCTGATATGCACACTCATATTGAAAGAGACTCTGTATAGATTCCCATTGGAACATTGTGACTAAAGGTGACTACATTCACTTGACCTTAACGTTCCAGTGGGTGACCTAGTTTTGCCTGTCTACAAAATGAAAACGGAGAAAGAACAGCTGAAATAGAAATGTAGTCCTGTTTCTTTTAATATTTTCTAAAATCCCCATGAGATCCCTGGCCAGCTCCTGGTAACTTCACATCAACCTACCAGAGAAAAGCAAAACAAAACTATCAGGCATTAGATTCGACTGAAATTTGGATTTTGTTTGTTATGGCCGATTAAGAAAGACAGCGCTGACCTCAATAGTGATGTTCTAGTATCACACAAAACTGTGGGATTTTAACCAGAAAAGGCAGTGTATTGTTTACAGACTCCGTTTGCTCAGAATCAAGAGATCATTTTGTCACATGCAGCTATGGTAGATGCTTTAAAAAGTAACCTTTCATTTTACACACATAATAGATAGTATAGAGGAGTTTACACATGTGCATATGGAGCACACAAAGAACACGTTCATGTAAAGCCAGTGCGAAAATCTCTGAAATAACAATAAACAGGGAAACCAGTCTCTGCAGCTCAGTGCTGGAGTTTTTACTCTTAGTTTGTTTTCTGATATGTAAGATAGCTTAGAAATCCCATCTAGCACTGTAGAGTCACAAAGTCCTAAAGAATGCCACCATTGCAAAACCAGCTCTGTAGATCTCTGTATCCTACTGAAGCTAATCCCATGCAATTCTTCGTGTCTTGTGATCTTCACCACTGACTCTATGGAATCATTTGTTAAAACAGGAATTTTCTGTGAAACAATCTAGTTCCTTCTTTTCCTAAATTGTTTTGGAATGCTTGTTAAGTATATTGTAGAATATACCTTTTCACACAATAAAATGAGAACACTGTAGGGACAGTAAAATAAGGCAACATTACTATTTCCTCACATGTATATACTTCTCAGCACAGTTATTTCAAACATGTTCAGCCTGTTTACAATTTCTGATTAATACTGCAGCCAAGTTAACTGTTTACTTATGATAGTATTTCAGAAACGAAAGAAATTCCAGTGTTGTAATAACAAACACCTCCAGAGGATGAAATGAGGTTTCATAGAGACCAATGTCCTTTAAAAGTGACAATATAAACAAAGTATGTTTGCACACACAAGGACAACAGACATTTTAAGGTGCCACATTACCAGCCACACCAGGAATTTCAAGCTGTCTGAAAGGGAAGATAATTTTCCTGGTGTTGATTTGCATGCATTCGTGAGTTGAAAGGACAGATGAATAGATTAGAGCTCTCTCCTCCACTTCCTAAGCAATGATGTATTAAGAGAAAATGAAGCTGCATCTGAAATGCTCTTACCTGTTGTTTGAGAGCCTCTAAAGATTCAAATTCCAATTTGGCGAGTTTCATCTGGATATCTCTTGGTTTATCAGGAATTACAAAAGCCATAATAAACTTTACTGCTAGTAGCAAGTGCTGTGAAAAAAAAAAGAAGAAGAAAAATGTTGTTTTACAGAGTTTGAAGTATGGAGGAAACAGCATAATATTTCTAAATTTTAGTAATAGAGGAATAAACAATGATTTCTTGTGACATGTACAACACAGCTTACTGTAACCACGTTAGGCCTCAGCTATTCTGTATTTTTTCTGTTTGCAGTCATTCGTAATTTGAATCTAAACACACATAGTCTGTCTTATTTTCATAATAATCCCGTTTTCACTGTATACTATAACATTCTAAATGAATTTTGTATTTATGATTCCAGATAAAATAATAGCTTCTAAAACATATTATTGGTGCATAGGAATTGAATTATGGTACCCAATATATAGTTTCAGAGTGAATTTTTTAAGTGTATGTATATATATATATAAATATATATATAAATAAATATATACATAGGGTTATTTGAAACCAATACATGGAAACGCTNGTATATATAAATATAAATGTATATCTATATAAATGTATATGAAATTAAAACAACATACACATGTGCACGATACGAATGAAACAAGCTATTGTAGAAGATATTAACAAACACAGAATTTCTGCATTAGAGAAGTTACTAAAACATAAAAGCATTCCTGAGAGCATCAGAAGAGAATAAAACTAAGTAAAATATAACCCTTAATGAAGTGGCACACTCATGAACAGAAACTTTTTAGGAAATGGAGAAACATTCCATATATAAGATGTCAAATTAGTCCTCATTTACTCCAAAACTTTATAACCTTATTCAACAGAAAACAGCCATGAAGTTCTGTTGAACCTAGTCACTGAGCAGTCTTTACATTTTACTTAAATATGCACTATCTCACAAAAAACAAATGGCAAACTGTCAAATCAGTGGTTTTGTTTCTTCATTTATGTCAACTACAATGTAAATAATACATCTTCTTCTGTCAAGGCCTGAGCTGACAGTGTGCTGCATGTTTGTAAACAGGAACTTGCTCCTAGCTGAGAAAACCCTGACCAAGATAAGGCAACACTCAAATATATGTACTTAACTTCAAGCATGTGCTTACGCTGGCATGATGATACCCATGGAGGTGCTTAAATTGGACATCACATCCAAGCTACTTTGCAAATTCCCCTGATTTTTTATTATAAAATGGAGCAGAGCAGTGCTCCTCCCCGAAATACCATTTTGCTGAACTGTATGATCTTGATGGACTTGAGCACATGAATAACAGTGTAACAGACCAAAGATCCCTCAGATTCTGGTATTACACAAGCAAGAAGCTAACAAAAACATTACAGACTTAACAGGAGCTGTAGTGAAACTCTAAATAAGCCAATATATAAAAGTAAAAAGTCAGATTATGGTAACAAGAGAACAAAGACAAAGAGCCATACATGAAAATATTTCTTAAAATGTATTACAGAAACAGAGTAGGTCTAGGAAACAAACAGTACAAGGAATAATGCTTTCTGTAAAGAGGTGAAAGGAAGTCTAAAAATGGATACAATGAAAACACAAAGACTGAGAGGTTAAAGTGAAAACACAAAGACTGAATCAATTCGCATGTCTGATGTGTAATGCAGTGGTTAATATGACATTGTTAAAAAAAATTATGTCAACAGTAAAACATTCTCTCACTCATTTAGATTTTCTTTTCTCCCTCTACTTAATACTGTCTGCTACTAAGAAACTTTTCTTCCAAAAAAACATGACAGCAAATAATGTTGGTTTATGCTAGAAGCAAGCAGCAATAAAACATGTATCAAAATCAGCTGTGGAGGAAAGGTAAAATGTTGAAGACAATAACTGAACAAGACAAACAATACCACTATACAGAATAGTCATAAGTACTCAAAGATTGAAGGGGAATAACTAATCTACAGATAAAATTTTGGTATGGCAATGTGAAAATAAAGAGATCAAATTGGGAGTAACTCAAAACAAAGTAACAGGACTGGGCTAAAATCTTACACTTAAGGCAGAAGTAGCAATATTTGAGGTATTTGGAGAGGGATATTTATTTGAAAAGTTACAATTGACAGTTAAAAAAAATCAGCATCACACAATTTGTAGATGCTCAAATTCCTTTGGGCTGGAGTTCATCTCACATTGCTCAACCAAAAAAAAAAGTATTTTAAAAATTATATTAAGGAGTGAAAATCACATTTTGCAACTGTAATTATTCAAGCATTGCCTCTTGAGGAGCTTTGAAAACATAAACCAAGTGAGTAACTTTACACAGAGACTCAAAATAGCTCCAAATTGAAACAGCTTTTAAGAAAATAAAACAAATAATTTCAAGGAAATGTAAGTAATACTATGGAGGATAAAGACTGACTAAGTTTTTCCTATTTTTGATACAAATGAGGAAGGAATAGAAGAGACATCTAGGGAAACCAAAACTAAACCCAACAAAAATACTGCAGTTTGTCCTGGAAAACATGGTAACTTTTCCAATAAATTTAGCAGGGCAACATGTTTTAATTACTTCACCATATGAAGAGTTTTATTATGGTATTAACTAACTAGCTGCTTGTCAGAAATTAGTTTTCATGCTAACACAAATCAGCCAACAAACACAAGGAAGGCATGAACAAACAACATGAAGGCAGAATTTCTGACAGCTACTGCTTATTTCTTATATTTCTTATTTCTTACTGCTACTTCAAGCTAGAGTGGGATCAAAAGTTGGAGTACAGATGTGGGAAGTCACTACTTTTGCCTGACTCACTGTCTTGTCTTTCCCAGGCATCCACTAAGGGTCATTGTTAAAAAAAAAAAAATGTACAGGGTTAGGTAGGCCTTTGGTTTACTCCTCTGAATGGTGTTTTAATGTTCTTTTTCCCTCTCATGAAAACAAAGTTTTACCAGTCATTAAGTGCCCAGACTGTGTGGGGAATGTCCCTCTGTGCAAGTCCTGTGACTTCAGAAAACACGGTGGATCTAACAGACTGCCAACTGAGTTCAAGCCCACCTCATAACTCCCATGAACTGAAAAAAGATACCAGATAAACAGCCTCCCTTGGATAACTTTTCCAGCTGTTCTTACTTGCAAATTTGAAGAATTATTAATAAAAATGTCAAGGTAATTGTCAAGGCAGAAATTCTGAATATGGGTCACGTGATCCATGAAACCTCTTGAAAAGAAATGCATTTATTTTATTAACAGTTTATATTTAATTTTGAAATGGTAACTTCACAAAGGAAACATAAGTAGTTATTCAAATGAAATTGAAGGAAAAAGCAGGGAGTCAAGTAGTTGAGTTCATTGTATCAGTCACATTCCCATACTGATTTCTTAATCTTGTTCAGTGTAACTCCTGCAAGTGAGATCCACAAAATGCAGACATTTGCTTTCAAAAAAGAAACATCTTAGGAGTATAGTATAAGTCACTGTAAGACAAGACTTGCTTTCATTACATTAACGCTAGTATGAATATGTTATAAAACCAAAATACTAAAGTTTATCCAAATTTGCTATACTAGTGTAAATGTACTTAGTACATTTATAAATGTGCTTGGTACTCATATTTCTTCATAGAGTTGGTTTTCGGTTTGGGGTTTTTTTTTTATTTGGTTTGGGGTTTTTGTTGAAATCAAGTTACAAACCCAACCATTATTTCTAGCTGCAACCATTAAAAGGCAGTGTTGTTTCCAAGAACACGGCCTTCATGACTACAAGAGGACTATTCCACTAAAAGCAAAATCCAGGGTAACATTCCCACAAGCTGTAAGCTCTCCAATGCTGACAGCAAAGTCCTCTCTTATTTTGCAGTGTGCCAACTGAGCACAGAAACAGCTCTGAATCTCTTCCCCCTGATGAATGCAGTGCCATCAAACTCTTGTGGTCCTCTGCCAGGTGCTTGGCGAGCTAGAAGAACTATTCTCTTCTGCAAAGCCACCGACAAGAGCAGAAACAGCAGCTGTGTTTTGCAGCAGTGGTCCCCAACCTTGTCTCTTCTAAAGGAGAAATTGCAAATTAGGGTTAAATTCCTGGAATTATGAACAGCTGATTTGATTTCCATAGTGGTTTTACCACAGCAATTCCTGACAAAATCTACTTAACTGAAGAAAAAAAAGAAAGAAAAGAATATAAGCAGTAGCTGTGCTGCTGGTTAGCTGATGAAGTGCATGCCAAACGTTAGTTTGGGGAGATGTTAATAACATTTTGCATCAAAAGCCTATTCTATAATCTACTGTTTACAGAAACTTTCCATTAAAACCAGAAATCTGGACTTTGACCAGCCTAGAACCAATCCATACTCTGAAGTAAGCTGGTCTCTGGTTACTAACTCTGCACAGGTGAGGAACCCTACACAAAGGGTAGGTACAAAAAAGCCAACACCTGAGAACAGCACCTCAGTTGGAACCTCTGTCCTCTGCTGGCCTTTGCCAAAGGAAAGTAGCACTGCAGAATCATGTTGCTGTCAGAGCAGAAGGCAGGGAGATCATCAGCTTCCTTGCTAGGACTCCAAATCACAATATTCTGACATTTAAATAAGCTAAGTTCAAACACTAAGAACAGGCAGAAAAAAAAAACAAAAACCCCACCAAACCACATTGTCTTTGTGGCAACAGTTTTTAGTTTTGTGGGTCTTGCATCTTTCTGAGAGGAGAAATAAAGGCGGGAGGAAAGTGAAAAATAATTCTGTCAAGGGAGCAATTCAGGCACAGAAAAATTTTCATAAAGCTCAGGAAGTTCAATTAAATTAAACTGTCTTTAATAGACAGCAATAAGTTTATGAGCAAATATTTCTGCAATATACATAAGAAGAAAGCACGACCAAACCTTCCTTGTCTCCTGTAGACTGAGCTGGTATCAACAGTCTTGCTAATGGAGCAGAATTATCACAGCTGAGGGACTTTAAAAAGGGCATTTCTTCTGCTACTCTGATAAATGATGCCTTTAAAATCATCTATCTCATATATTATTATGGAATTTTTCTTTCCAAATTTTATTTTATCCACAGACATGTCCAAAATCTTGAGGGTGGCGGGGGTGGGATGACAAAAAAGTTATTACATGTTGGGTCTATTTCAAGGCTTCTTCACCTCTCCCATTAATCTTCTCTTCCACAAACATCCACAGGCACACGTTCACAATCCGAGTACCTGCCACAATCTGTAAGCTCCATCTACCCTATTTATTTATTCCCAAAGCATCATAGCTCATTTCTCCCTCATTTCAGCCTCCTCCCTGCTGAAACTCCAGGGAAACACTATGACTGAAGTGCAGTCTTCCTGCCTCAGATCCAATGCCTCTTGCCACTTCAGCACAGTGAAATCTGCCTCAGTTCTCAACTGGAATATGCTCAGTACAGGTGAAAAGTTCATGCACTTACACCTGATGCGCTCCTTTAAGACACTACAAAACACATAAACCAGAGATGTTTCAGAAGCTTGTGTCTTTACCAAGTTGGGACAGTTTTCTAATAGGAGCATCCTAAAGCACATTCTTTAGATCAGAGTGAAACTTCTGTCAGCCTTCGCACTGCTGCTTCAGAGCACAGATACAATGCCTCAACATAACAATCTCATTTTTATATATTTATAAATAGCTTGTATTTATTTCTTTACTTATAGATCTTCCAACTTTCATAGAAGGTGGCAGGCCCTTGTGTTAAATACAAAACCTCATAACTCCAAGCTTAAAAGAACCCATCCAGCAGGGAGAGTTTCAGCCTGTCCCATTAAAACGTGGCTGAGGTAGATTCAAGCGAGCAGAAGCTTATTACAAAACGTGTCGGGGAGCGTGAGCAGAGACAGCATTATCCGGTGCATTTATCATCTATAACAGAACATCCATTTCCTCCTCTTAGATCCTGAGCACAAACACACACACTAAGGCTGCCCAAGGGAAACCAAGCAGCTTTATTTCTGCCAGAATGTTTTGCAGATCTCCCATCTTCTACTGACCGCACCAGCATGTTTGAAACCTACACCTGCTCAGCAGAGTACTTAACTTTATGTTTAGTTTTAAGTGCATCCATGAATATTTTTAGGTTCGGAAAAACATTTAAGCCTGATAATGCTCAAGTCATTTGCTGAATCTTGATAAAATTCAACAGCTGAATCACAATGGCTTTTTTTCCTAGAGGTGGTTGAAGGTGACATGCACTAAATTCACAAGTTTGAAAGGAAGAATGCCAGCTTGCACAGCATCTCCTTGCATTTACACTTCAGAAACTGTTTTAGGTAGTGCAGAAATCCTGGTCTATATTTTTATTACCAATCCACTGTAAAATAGCACAAGTAGAAATCTATGCTGGAAAATATACCAGGCTTTAATGTACAGTTCTGAGGTATATTTTAACTGTAAGTATTAAGCTGCATCATGAGAATCTGGGTTCATTTTAGCAGCTCTGGCCTCTAAAAGAAGAAGCAGCACACCTTTTTCCAGCTAAGTCTTGGTCTTATGCCTCAAGACTACTGAATTGGCTTCTCTAAGAAGTAAATTTATTCTGAATACTACAATCACTTCATACACTATCAAAATGGAAGGAAGAAAAAAAAAATTTCCAGATCAGCACTCCTGAGCAAGAGACTAATAAGCAAGAAAACAAGAAAGGTTTTTTTAATTAAAAAAAAAGTTAAGATAATCTCTAAGGAAACAGATTCAGTGCTCATGTTTCCAGGAAGCAACTGCAGAAGCAATGAGTTAAGCAAAGCAAAAAATAAAATACTGCAAACATCAAGTGAGGAAGCTGGTCTCTTCTACCCTTACATATTTTTGTACTCTCCTTCTGTTTTCAAAAAGATGTCTACAAGACTGGTTGGAAAGCAAGCGTAGCAAGCTAGTCCTATTTCTGAAACTTAGTTCTCCTCTTGGAAAGCCCTAGGAAGTACTTAAGATACAAATTTAAACACAAGACAATTAAATAAATAAATATTCTCTCAGAAGATATACTAATAAACTCAAAAGCACAAGTAATCTGGTCAGTTACATAATTGTGACTATTTTTCTGTCTTACGGCACTATTATGCTTTCTAGTAATTCAGTGCCTTTTAAAAAACAAATTTTCTAATTATTTATAATTTATTTTTATTATGTTTAAACCACAGCTGTTACATATCATATTCAGCCAGTAATGAACTGAAGCATTATCTGGTTTTATCAGACTTAGAAGATTTAGAAGCCCAACTGTTCATCATAACTTTCTCCAACAATAACAATTAAGATGTGAGACAGCCCAAAACCTATAGAAATTTTGTCACCAACTTAACTGACACTGGGAAAAAAGCCACTACTAGTTTGTTACTTCTCACCATTTACATGTATGTTCAAGGCTTTTTATAGATCTTTTACACTGGTATTTTAAGTCTACCGTGAGATGACTTCTTCAAGACTGAAGTATGAAAAAAAGAGAGCCAATTGCTAGTAGAGAGGGTGTTTTACTTATACACCCGAGCAGCATTTTCCCCTTTCTCCAGGAAAACTACCATTTTTGTATCTATCACTACAAATTAAGGATTCAGCAGGTTCTAGAGACACCTGCTGAAAGAAAAAATTCTAAATAAAAGGATCAGTCTTGTACACAGGCTCCTAACTGACTGCAGGTTGGGAAAAAACAGTTGCCCTAACAATCTTGTTGTATAAACACAGCATATTCTGTAACTCAAAATATTTTATGATACAGCACACTTGCAAAACTGTCTGTATAAAAGTCTCTATAAAACTACAGCATACACAAATGAGCATTTCAGAAATGTTACAGGAACATGATTCTTCTCACATTTGTTTAATCCTGTAGTCAATTCAGAAGACATGAAAAAAAATCACAGTAGGTGTAAATTTGTTTCAGAGGTTGTAAGTATCTGCTAATGGTTAATTTTGCAGGAACCGAGCCATCTTCAAACTAGCATGATAATGCACCCATCTCTATGTTACCATTTAATAATCCTGAAATGTTTTGGCATAATGCTTATCTCAATTTATGGCCAGCCTTTAATAGGAGCTGGGAGGAGAGTTGCCAAAAGCCAAATTAGCTAATGCTGAATGTAATGAACAGCAGAGGTTTGATCATGCTTTGAAATAAATTCTAAGTGAAATGTGGAAAGAAGGATGCCCATTGAATTAAAATTGACAGTATGATTAATACAAGCCATATGAAGTGCCTCTTAGTTGATTGCTAACGTTACATATTTGCTTCCACACTGACAGGTATAGTTTATTGTCAAAATGCCCTAATGTTACACATCAAGGAAGGGGGAAAAAATTGCCATTTTCTATTAATCTGCAAAACTCATACTTCTTTCCATATTTAAGTCTTTTCTCTGTGAAAAAAAAAAAAAATACAAGGAAATTATGGCACATGTCACTGTACTTATGCATTGTAAGGAATTCTGTTTGCCAGGGCTCAGAAACTCCTCCTTGGTTACCTGACTAGATGACCTGGGATTAGTAACGAGATATGAAGCAATGTTCCTGCCAGGGTTTTAAATCTACTGTTAGTTCAGTGATAAACAGAAATTGTCACCTGCTGCAGGCATCACAGATTTTAAGAACTCTTTGCTCCTGCCTCAACCAAACCTCATTTCTTGTAGTCCAAGACAAAGTGAACAGATATACAACTTCCAACTGAGTTGTGGACAGATTCAGCAAAGATACCAAAATATACACATATGAAAGCAAATCCACTACACTTCAACAAGCCTTATAGATGTTTTTCCTGAAAATGTGGGGTGGTTCTGGAGACTGAAAGACTATTAGACTTATCTGACTTTTTTTTTCCAGTTTATGAACTGATGATGGAAAAGGTGATGCTGCATCTACATTAGAATTTAAACTATTTTAAACATTGAAACTTATGTTCTTGTCTATCACTTTGACAGCAAGAAACAAAAAAGGTAACTGCTGTTTAGTTTTAAGACTGAAGTCTGAGCCAGTCATTCTTCAAGACGATATACACTTTAGCTTTTGACCTTAACTGTGAATAACAAGTTCTCCAAGTAGGTGCATTGCATTGTATTTACAGTTATTTGCTTACTTCTCTCACAACTCCCTGGCTTTACATGCAACAGCAGTCTTATGATGTTTTCAAAGCTGATTCACAAGAACATTCATCCTACTGAAAAATCTCTTCACCTCACAACACCAAGATAAATAAAGAACCATAACGGAATAAACATGTTTTAAACAAAACATAGTGTTTCACCACACTGCCAATGCATCTTCTTTGAATGAGTCAAGATTTTAGAGTAATGCACAGCTTTCTTCCTACTGTATTGCATGCACCCTGTTCTAAGTGGTTTGCATTGCTCTACTTCTGTTTGAAGTTGTAAGTAAATTCTGTAGGATATGGCACACGTTTTAATCTGGACCAAAAGGTGAATCATGGAATGTTTAATAATAAATAAAATGTCACAGTCATGACTCATCAGAGAAAAAAACCAATGGTATTGCAATATATCACACTCTAAGCTGCAGATTAATTGTAGTCTCTATTCCCGTGCAATTTTAATCAGAATGAATTAATTAAAAGGGTCCAATAAAACTAGCTAATCTGAAACAATTGTACAGGGAAAAATCACAACTGACTATTTTTCATACTGGGAACTCATCACCTGCATTTTTTCCTGTAAAATCTAAGGGGCTTTTTGTCAGAACTATGCAAAGTCAAATAATCCTTTGCTTTTCAATAAAGGTCAGGAGGAAAGCTTTCTATTCAGCTGGAGTATTTTAATTAAACATTGCAGCAGGTGTTTGGATATGCTGCCAACACCTAAAAAGCTTTCATTAAAACTGTATCTTAAAAAAAAATAAAGACCTATACATCCTCCTCAAGCCCTCTTTATCTGTCTTTTCTCTGGATGGGTATTCACAAAATGACACACCATTTTCTCTGTTTTGGAACACCATTACCTGCCCTCGCTATAAAAAGAGCTCTTCATCAAAGCTGCTGGAAGCTAGCCATGCAATTCTCACATCAGCTTTTATGGCCATGGCAGATCCCTGCAACAGAGCACAGCCCAGAGTTTAGCCTTAGTTGCTGACCTGCTTCAACTTCTTGGGAACATAATTGGTCTGTTCAAGCTGATAAAAAGAGAATCTTTAACTCTGAGCCAAATTCACTTTTGAGACAAAATACTGCAGTTAATGCTGAACTCTGTGTCATATGCAAGTAATCGAGTCTTGCAGTGATAACACACCTCCCAACTTTATGCAGTCATGTAAAAGCAGCCTAAGGAACACTTCCAGAACTGCTTATGTCTTTAAGGAATGCAAAGCCCTTGGAAAGGTGTATTCTTCACAAGAGAGGAAGAACAAGCCACGCTCTACACAGTGGCACTCAGTGATTCTATCAAGTCCTTCTGTCAGCTGAGAATGGGAGTCAGAATTTGAACCCCAACATGAAGATTACAGAGCAGTAATTCCTATACACTGGGATACACATAGTTTCATCAGTGCAGTACTGTGCTCCAAAAATATCAGCATAACCCAACGCTTACGGCTTGACAAATTCAGTGAGCATCTGTGACATTTCAAAAAAAAAGAATCACTTGAAACAGAAGAGGTTGTCAATTGAATTCTGATGGGTAAGAAGAAAGGAATACCAGCAAATATCAACAATACCAACAAACATCAACAAATAACTTTACTTGATTACTCATTTAAGAGATTTTTTTCTGAGACTTGGAAGTTTGGCCTTAGGAACTACAGTCAGAACAGAAAACAAGCAGTTTAATCTCAGTGGTGTGACAGCTTTTACATGTAGTGAGCACAACTTCTCATCTCCCTACAAACAGCAAGGCTGAAAGCAAAAATAAAAAGGCAAAAGAAAGAGCTCTATTTACAGATTCAATTAGAATTTTAAGACCATTTGGAGCAAGACCAACTTTGGAGCAAAACCAAGGGCTTAGCATCACTTTGTTGCTATGAAACATTATCACATACGAATAATCAGACATAAAAACCTGCAGCTGACTCGTTCATTGGCAGAAATTATCTCAGCTGAGAAGGACAATTTCAATTTAAATTGAATTAAGCAGCAATTCTGAACATGGCTCTGAAATACACCTCAAGAATCTCAAACTGGTAATGCTGAGATGTCAGACAAGACCCTGGACCTTAGTAACTAAATCTGAACAGGTCCTTGGGTACCTATAACATTGCATACAAGCAGAGATGGGTGGAAAACTGAGACTTTCCACACATAAATCTCAACAGAGCTGTCTTGTGATTCTGAACAGTCCACGGACTGAAGGAAGAAATCATCTCTACCTGTGACTTTAGAAATCCTGCTACTAATAATTAAAAGGGGTAACATGATACTAAAAATGACAGTATCTCATCTTCAAAACTCATTCTGGGAATGAAAGAAGCCTGTGAAGAGGCATCACATCACTACAGGAATAACTTCTAGCAGCAGTGACTTGGGCTTGCTGTGAACCAGGAGGATGCTTTTACCTAACTATGTATCCCACAGACTTTTGAGTTTTGAAGCAGTCCTGGGTCTGCACACAGAGACTGATGAAAAGCAGGTATTTATTTCCTGAATCTGGGGACCATTTGTACTTACTGATTCACCTTATGACCAGACTGAAAAGGAATTCTTTTTCTTCTCTGAGTTAAGAAAATGCTGGAAATGAAAAGTATTCTACAGTGCCTTTCCTCCTGCTTGTAGATGAAGCAAATTACTGCTCCTTTTTTCTGCTACGTGTGGGTAAGGAGAGTTCTTCAGGGCAAATGAGAGAAGTACACAGAGAAAGACAAAAGGATGTGAATGCACAGGACTGAGCAAACCTGGTGCATATGGGCAAGACTGCTGCTACAAACAGAGCATGCGTTGGAATGACTGTGATGCACCAACACTCTGCCAGCTTCACTGCCCCAAAACAGCAATGGAAGCCACTTTACCATCTCCACACCCTGCTGTCTCCAAAAAGGACAAGATGACTCCTGGCGTGCAGAGACAGGTGCTCAACTCTGAAAATAGGCAGTCCTGGTAAATTAATGCAATTAGTGTCTTCAAAAGAGACACATTTATAAAAGTGAAATCACTGAAGATCACAACATTTCAAATCTTTCATCCAAACAGACTCCCTCAACAGTCACATGAATCTGAACTACAAACAAAATAACAGCACTGTGAACATGCAAAACATGAACAAAATTTTCACTTTGCTGAGATCCTGCCTTTTTCTCTTAGAAGCTCTTTAAGAGCTGTTACTTGAAAGGAGAAATCTCAAAGACCTCCTGGCCCAGATTTTTTTTTCTTTTTTATATCCTTGACCAAGTGTTGTTTGTTAATCTAAACACATACATTGTGATGTACAAAAGAAGTCTTCCCCATATTCTCAAAAAGGTTAAAAAAAACTAACGAGAGAACCTGTCTCAGAATGCTTGAGAGATCTGGCAGTACTTGATGTTATATGGGGTTTTGTCACACAACAATTAAGGAATTCTCTTCTAACTTAGTAAATTGTTACACAAATCAAAAGGTTAAAGTCATGTCAGATAACACAGGCTCATAAATCAGTTTTGCTATTTACATTTTCTTCCTAACAACTCATCCAGCAATTTTACTCAGAGAAGAAATATGTCTCAAACACAGGAAAAAAAATTCTCAGTCAAACAATACTCAAAAGAAAGAGATTCCAGCATGACAAAAAGCATTATGAGAATAAAATTGAGTATATTTTCCCTTCAAACCAGAGGAACATTACCATTCTTTGACAATACTGAATGGTTCTGGGTTAGATAAAATGACTTTGCCGTATATAGCAATTTAAAATCCATTTTTATGATGAAGCATTTCAGCATCACAGATACCAAGCTCTCTAAAGACAGAAATAGTATCTTTACTAGTCAGCAGACATATACCTTGCTCGCTTTCAATGGGAACAAGCATATTACTCTCAAATCTGAAAAGCAGCTAGATTGTTTTCATAATTTACAGAGATGTCAGATGTGAACTCGAGAAGTTCCAAACACTGTACTGCTTCTGCTTTTGTTTTAGGTGACCGTGAAGGCAGTTACTTTTTTTTTACTGATTACCTGATCTTTTAAAATCAGTCACTATGTTTCAAACACTGTATCACTGAACACATGGCACATATCACCCGATTTCATTCTGTCCCAGATCTTTAGAAATCTGAGTTTTGTCGTTTGGCAGGAAAGGGATTCTTTTGCTTTAAATAATTTTGCAAATTTCCATGTTGCCTTTACTAATTTTTGCTTAACTTGTCTCCCACACACAAAAAGCACTAGGTAATACAGTTCAAAGCAAAAATATTTGGGGATCACAGATGTCCAGGATGCTTCTGAAGATATAAGCCATTCTTCAGAATCATTACTATTCCAAGAAGAATACTTAAGACTTTCAAACCAGGTAAATGGCAAGAGATTCTTCGACAAATTGTGTTGCCTGAAGCAAAGATAAAACATGCTTTAGAATTCTAAAATATCATTTCTAAAGGAAAGAATGCCATTGCGGACGGGTTTACTTAATTTTCCTGTAACAGTGAGGGAGAGACAATAAGATACAGTTGTATTGATCAGAGAGGTGCTTTGTTACCTTGTTCTGTCAGAGGTTAAGTCCTTGACCTCATTAAGGACATGCTTGGTTGTTAGTAAGGGTAATTTTTCTGACAATGCTTTGCTTTTGAGGGAAACAGATTTAATTTGTTTTGCTTGGGTTAAAAGTTCACCTCTCCATTTCTTTACCTTCTTTTATTTCCCACCATGCCAGCAATCTTATCTTCACATGGCCAATTCAATTTTTTTGTCCTTTGACTATTTTTTTAAGCTTAAATATATATAGCTGACCTTTATTTTAATTTAAATTCTCCTTCATACTTTTAGAATGTTGTCAGACTTGTTATCTCCAAGTGAACTTGCTGCTGCACAGCAAAAGCAGTCTTTTTTGCCCCATCAGCAGCAGGATATGTTTAATGGGATGAATAACTGGGCTTCTCTGATCAATCTGTAATTCACATTGCCAGTTCTCAATATACTCCCTTTAGAAATGCACTCTAATAAACTCTTCTTATGGCCCAAAGCTCCTGAGGTGTTATGCCTCAGGAGCCCTCATTTCTGTATCTGGTATTAACAGTGAGGATACAGCCATTCACACAATTAACATGCCACCCCTGTGTAATCAAAAAGACTGATGCACAAAATCCTGGCCCATTCCATACAGTTTAGCATCTAGGTTTACTGCAAGAATGATAGAGATTCAACCATTAAGGAACTTCTACAAATAGAAAACCTAGGGTGATGGCTCACATTTTGTTTTCAAATGTTAAGCGTCTTCTCTTTCTAGGTATTTGTATAGCAACAGCATTTTCTGAAAAAGGTTCATTTAAAACCATACAGTTTTCTGAATATATAATGCTGCTTGTACCATTACACATAGAGCTGTTTTTCAGAATGTATACTTGTCTCTCTTAAATGCAGAGAAGCAAGAAACACAGCCATTATTTTCTTCAAATATAATACATGTTTTCTTGACATAGAATATTTATATGTGTCACTGGGAGAAAACTGGTATTAAGATCAGGGATCGCTTGCATTTTTCAATAAGGAGTTGCAAAATCCAATTTTGCCAATAATGCCTTCCAACTGAATACAAAAGATTAAAAATCACAACACTGATCAAAGCTTTAGGCTTGTTTTAATGTTCTTTCTTTTCCCTTGCAATAGCTCACAACTAACGGGTTAGAAATGCCAACCAGGTCTGCTATCTAAAATGCACATGCTGTAACTCTCAGTCAATAATTGGTCTAGGAGAGATGAGAGCCCAAACTGGCACTCCCTCTGTAGTGCATCATATTTCTTCCTTGTACTCACTTAGATGCTTCCCAGTGGACAATCTATTCTTCAATAACCTGTATGAACTTCTGTTACAATTTTCTGAACAAGAGATCTACTTTGCACAAAGTAAAGGTACTTTATGAAGTTTGCCTTTATATATTCACCTGCAAAGTAAACCCTTGTATCTGAAAATGCTTACAACTGAGCAACATTCCATCATGAAAACAAGGTTTTTTTAAACTGACTAGAAGCATTTTCAAGAATACTAACTTTGTTTTTATCTTGAATGATTACCAACACAGCTCCCAATCATGAGGGAGCAGACTTGCATTCCCTTGCTCACTTACTCCACTTAAGCTTAAATAGTGCATATAGCCTTTGCTGTTTGTAGTCCACGAGCAAAGCATTCCCTCAGTGCAGAGGAAAGCCAGCTGGGAGCAGCAGCCTTCTCTCTAAGCACACACAGCATGCAGGGATAGGCCATGTGCTGCACGAAGATGGGTGGGAGCATAAAGGCAGCATGACTGATATAAAATTCCTTATCAGGTTCTGAGCAAGGCCATTTCAATTCAGTCCAGCGAGGTACCTGCATATTCCTCAGTCCCACACACTCCATGTACACTGATGACTCAGAATGAACTCCTACTCCAAACATCACAGTTTTGATCAATGACAAAACAAGCAAGAAGGCATATATTTATGATTAAAAAGGAAAGATTAGTCCTGAATGGTGAAGCACAAGCTGATCTTGATGGCTCCTTCTTAAAACTTTAACACTAATAGCAATCTTTCCTTTTTCCTGCAAAACTCATTTAGCTATGAAGCTCACGAGACAAAAATCCCTGTATGTCTCATAGCAAGACTACAAGTGGAACAAACACGTCTTCCTCCATAGATTAGAGTGACAAATATTAAGCCAGACAATAGCTCTGGAAATGGAAAACGAAAAGCAATCCCCTATCACCACATACCTCAGAGCACGAGTCTGGAGATCATATGCTGAAAACCAGTTTCTGAGAAAGTGTCAGCATGCTCTATTTTTGTTGGCACAACCAGCAGTGCTCTAGTTCTGAAAACCAGGTCAATGCTGCTTTTGTACCTACATGCAGATGCTTGAAATCAGATACCTGTATTTTATAAGTTCTGTTTTACTATACAATATTTATGGTTTGTCCGAGTATTTGAGTCACTGAAACAGACAAGCACTAATAATAATTACCCTGAAATTAAAGCCTAGACACACAAAGTTGGATCAAGATGTTTTTGTTGAGCAAAAGTAAATTAAAATCATGTATGAGATTTTCTTTCATCTAAGTTTAATTATCTAATAAATCAAGCATAGCCAAAGCTAGCAGGCTCCACATACCCAGATGGCACAGTGTTCCATTCCAAATGAAGGCAGGAATGACTCTCTGCAGGTGTCTATACATTCCCCTTGCCCAGACAGTAGTCTAGGCAACTGGCTTCAGACAGATACTAGATTTCATGTTGTTAAAGGTTAGGGGAGACTTTCCAATTTGTATAAATTTAAGAGTAAATGCCATAAAAAACTCACCAGTTGAACCTCAGAGGGAAATAAGCACAAAAGTGCTTGCATAGAAGAAATACTCCAAAACCTTTTTATGATCCTGTGTTTCTGCAGAAAAGTCACTTTGAAACATCAAAAACAGTAAGTTATGAAATATGAGGTACAGTTTCTAGTTTGTTGTGATTACTGAAGCTAACTACTTAAAATAGTCATATTGCTTAGGTTGTGAAGTGTGTACTTAATAGATTCATTTACATGAATGGGTGCAGGCAGACGTCTCACATTTTACAACACTGATCTCTCCAGGGCTTCCATGCAGTGTTAATGGTAATAAGTTCAGTATTTTAATAAGAAAAAAGAAGACTTTATAAAACCTTTAACCTGTATGTGAAATATAGAATATTAGAGAAAATTTTGTGAACTATTTTTGCATAGATAAAGAATGCTGAGACAACAATACTGGAGAAAAATTTTAGAAAATGTCTCATATATGCTTTGATGTGTTCAGCCAACTAGTTTAAAATTACTGTATTATGCTTACACTGCATTATCAGGAGATAAATATTTTTCTTAATTTCTGACTTCTTCTAGGAAAAAAACAAACTCACAAAGCTACATCTTCACTAACTCATCATCTGGGACATCCCATTTATACTTGTACATCAAAAGAAAATCAGAAAAGATGCATTGTTTTCAAGCTTCTGGAATGCAATTATAATACACTTCATATACAATAAAATTACTGAATTAATTTCCTTTCTCAAAAGATAAAGATCACTTCAGCTTTCTGGGTCTCTCTCATCATCATCCAGCTGTGCAGGCTTCTCTAGTGCTGGGGAAATAAACACTGTTAGGTTGGAGAAAACCTCTAAAGATCATCAAGTCCAACTGTTAACCCAGCAATGCAAAGTTCATCACTAAACTGTGATGAACAGTTTAGTGTGATGATCCATGCCACATACATGTGTCTTTTAAATACCTCCAGGGATGGTTCTTCAACCTCTTCTCTGGGCAGCCTGTTCCAAAGCTTAACAACCCTTTCAGTGAAGAAATTTTTCCTCATATCCAATCTAAACCCTCCCTGGAGCAACTTGAGGCCATTTCCTATTGTTCTACTGCTTGCTAGTTGGGAGAAGATACTGACTCCCACCTTGCTACAACCTCCTTTCAGGCAGCTGTAGAGAGCAGTAAGGCCCCTTCTGAGCCTCTCTTTCTCCAGGTTAAACAAACCCAGCTCCACAGCCACTCCTCACACAGTCCTCACCCCTCAACTTGTGCTCCAGACCCTTCACCTGGGGGTGAAGCTTTGTTGCCCTCTCTGGACTCGCTCCAGCCCCTCAGTGTCTTTCTTGGGCAGTGAGGGGCCCAAAACTGAACATAGGGTTTGAGGTGTGCCCTCACCAGTGCTGAGCACAGGGGGACATTTGCTTCCCTGGTCCTGGTGGCCACACCCTTGCTGATACAGGATGACACTGTCCTTCTCGGCCACATGGCCACACTGCTGGTTAATGTTCAGCTGCTGTTGACCACACTCCCAAGAGTTTCTTTTCTTCCTGAAAAGTGAACTTCCATCACACCAGCGTGTTTCCCATCAAAAAACATTTAACCCTGGTTTTACTGGTCCAGCAGGTCCTCATTTAAATGGCTAAAGAAAACTCACTCAAGTTACAGAGAAAAAAATACACAAAGAAAAGCCCACCTCTGCAGGAACAAGACCCAACAAACAAGAAATAATTCTAATTAAAAACAATGAAGAAACAAAGGAAATTGGGGTAAAAGCAGCATTCTGAAACTCCTAAGCAGGTGTTCAGAGATAATTTTTTTGTCAGATGTAGTCCAGGAATTCCACATCAAAATAGGTAACTTGTAGTATACCCACACACTTCCAACTATTCTCCCTGCTCTATGAATTCTCAGTGCAGATTAGTGCAGTCAAACCTGCTTTTAAGTGACACATTAAATTTAGGAGTCTCATACCTTTTTAGAAAACATAGGTCAATTTACCGGTAAACCCCTCTGGCCATTAGTATTTCCATTTTAGTATTTCCCATCAACAAGTCAAATGCAAACATTTTAAGCTTCATTAGTCTTCAGCAGTCCCAAATGCCAGTTTCTTGATTACCTACTGGGTTGTTGTATACTACTCCATCTCTTAAGCTGTAAGAGGGATTACAGTATTATAAAATTGCTTAGAACTTGCATCATAAACTGAACTATTCATACCATCTGTTATAAAAGAGCAAATTGTTCTCCCTGCTGAAGAAAAGATTGAGGTTAATCTGCTTCCCCAGTTCGGTGCAGCAAATTGGAAGAGCAGGCTACACTAAAATGCTGAAATCTATAGTTGCCCATTTCATGACAATTCTATATTATCTTTCCAAAAACGTGCATGCACAGCTACCCTAGTACATCAGTCTCCTGTTCTAAAAATTCTAAGACTTTTCTAGTTCTTGAGACTGCGAATCACTTTTTTTTTAACATTTAACATTTGTATATTATTAGCTATAACATTATTACTGCAGTGCCCAGATAGTTCAGCTGGAGAACCCAGCCTCTGCATGAGATGTTTAAGACAGTTATTTCAAGTGCTTCAGGTCAATAAGCCAATACTACTGCACTCTTGTAAATGAGGCCAGGATTTCTCATGAGGTTTTACCAATAACTTCAGAAATATTAAATTATTCCTTTCATCCTCTTTGTCTTACCTAACACCACAGATCCCGCTAAAAAAAAAAATCTTCATTTTCTTCTAGGAGACTTTATGCAAATAAAACTCTGAACACAGATTCAGCTGGAAAATGAAACTCCTTCTACCTACACTGCCATCTTATTGTTTGCAGAATGGAACAATTACAATTTGGAAATAAATTCATTTTCATAGTAAAATTAAAAACAGTAAGCTCATTATACAAAGCGTAAAATAGCTTTAAATTGGTGTATTTTATTTTCTCATTTAATTATTTTCTTATGCCAGTATTTTGACTGGGTGTCTAGGCCAAACTTCTCCTTCTGTCCCATTACAGCTCAGTTTCTGATAATGATGACTGAGGTCATGAATGCTAGCTTAGAAAGCAACAGTTAGACTCTTCCTGCAAGAAAGTGTCATATTTGAGCTCAAACAAAAATATCTAAAAATATGCAAAAAAATACAGGAGAACAGAATGAAGGTAACAGGTAAAAATGTTGCCTACATTCAAGTGCAATGCAGAGTGGAAATTCCTTTTGAGTAGTTCCAGGTAGGTGCTCTGGTAGACAGATACTATGATGAAAGAGGAAAAGGAGCATCTTACAGGCAAAAGAAGAAACAGTCTGGGCTCAGGCCCTCTTATCCATTTCCACAAGACTTGGAAATACTTCACATACTTGGTTTCCACAACAAGAGCTCTTAAGCTAGTTTGTATGATATGACAAAGTTATCTATCATTTACAATGTAAGATTCATGGATGAAAACATCTGTAAGTAAGAGTAAAAAAATATAAATATTTCATTGGTCAGAAGAGCTCATGGAAAAAAAATTGCAATTATGCACTAAATTATCAGTGAAAATAAAGTTTTACAGTTTTTCTTTTAACAAATGAATGAAGAAATAAATTCTAGTTAAGTTACTTTAAGACTGCAGTATGCATTTTTGGTAGGGTCGGGGAGAAAAAAGAGCTAATGAAAATATATTATTTTTAATTACAGGTATAGAAAAAAAAAGGAAAGTAAAGCTTAGTGAAGTAAACCTCTCATTTTCTCACCTGTGCACTGTCCCCAGCAGATGCATTATTTAAGATCTACCTGCTCTACCACAAGAAAACCAGATGTAACCTTACCCATGTCACAGATACATACAAACAACTCTACCAAGACTTGAAGCAGGGCAAGCTTCAAAGATAGCACTAATGCAAAAGGCATCACTTCTGAAAAAGCACAAAGCCACTTTAAAATCTTGCTCGTTACTGCAGCTGCACATTCAGTTTGTCTCTCAGAGGAACATGCACACACCATCAGGTGATGATAAAATGTAGAGCTGTAATGCTGTTTACAGTGACTGTACATGAATCAAACCATGGCTTTATCCAAGTGTGACAGAATTCCTATGAGATAGAAGGAGCTCAGTGAACCATCACACACTTCTAATGAGTAAACACCTTTCTGTCTCTCCTAATCTCTACAATAAACACCAATCAGTAATTCTAGGCTCTCCTCTTCACTCAGTATGACACCTAATTCTGAAAAGATAACTGTGATTATTTTGACAGAAAAAAATGATGATGCAAACCAAATGACTAACATCAGCCTTCCTGTAGAATCAAGCCAGAATGTTCCCATATTGTAAACAAAAGCTTTTTTCCAGTCTAAACTCACAACTGCTTACATACCAAGTTTCTAACATATAAACTCTATCTTGAAAAATCATTTTGTTTTTATCCACCACACTTACCTAATTTTGAACAAACACTACTCAGGGCTAAAAAAAAGTAAATAAATTATCTGGGTATACAAAAATGCAGATTGAAACTGTGCAGATTTAACACTCCTTCTGGTTTACCAGAATTATAGTAATGTGCAACGTTCTGTCTTATTCACAGAAGTATTTTAATATCACTTATTATGAAGTATTTTAATATCACGGTTTCACAAAACTCAAAAAAACCAAAACAAAATGTTTTACTTTTAAATTTAATGATGTTCACAAAATTTCAGTACTGAACTCTTTGCTCTAAAAGGTCCCTCACTTATTAAACTTCTAAGACAATGCTGATGAGCAGATGAAGTACATGTCTTTAACAAAATTTATCGGGTTTTAGTAATAATGAAAAAATCACATTATCACCATTAAAAAGAAAAAAAATTTTACAGTTTTTCCAGATGGAAGTTACTGTAAAATTTGATAGAATCCAATCCTCTCCTACTGCAGCAGTATAGAAAAAAAAAAAAAAGGTCAAACATTCCCAGTATACAGACCTAGGCTCTAGCATTTTATTTCTTTGATAAATTCTTTTAAGCTCTCATTCTAAAAATTTTTGAAGCATTAACTTGACACTTGGGTACAGCTGTAAGACTTAATTATATCCAAATTTTTGAAACTTTGTCAGTGTTTAATGGTAAAACAAGGAGCTAGAAGATTTTGTTATGTGGTACATCCCCTTTAACAATAAAGCTGAACCATGCTCCCTCAGTAGTGACAATTCTTAATTAAACAAAACACCTAAGGACAGTGAAGAAAACTTCTTAAACGAGCTATATAAGTCACTGTAACATAGTTACCATAGCACTTACAAAGTGTAAACCTTTTTTCCCTTCCTTAAAAAAAAAAAAAAGATGCCAGGAGGGTGGAAGAGCATATGTTATTCAGGTTATTTCACTGTGTATTACAGAATGGATAATTGTGTCTATTGCTTATTTTAATGTTGAGTTATTCCTCCAATGAAATTAATGCTTTTTAGTTAAAGGACTTTCCCTATTTAAATTCTGCCCGTCTGTAGGGAATTCAGAAAGATTTTTCATCCTTCTCTGGAGGACCTGAGAACAGAGGCATTTTTCTTCCTACTTATTTTAAAAATTGCAGGTGTTTATAATCTGATTTATCACCAAAAAAGCAGCCACAAAAGCAAACTCTTTTAAAGAATATCACACAAGTTAGAACTACATAACATAGCTGGAAGCTACTTCAATCCCTTTGACCTTGTGTTCACTGGAGGAAATAAAAACCAATAAAAACCCCTCTGTGCTCAAGCAACTAAATCCGAGGAACAGCCTATGGAAAATAAAGTAGCTTTTGATCATTTAGGATAAAATGAATGGGCTCATCTGAATTAAGGGAACACCGGAGCTTCACCTTTAAACCTTTTCAGAAGTTAGTGAGAAGTCATTACAGCACAAGCTCACAAAGCAGCAACGAGGTACTTCCCATCCACAGGTACAGACTTTGGATGCAGCTGATTTGCAACCATTATCTGCACCCTTCAGTTCAAGGCACTGGGGCAGAGAGCAAATTCATGCCAGGGACACTTTCCAAAAAATGGATAATCAACAAGAAAGATGGGAATTCTGGACTTCAAAGGTTGTCTAGTATGGCAAATCAACATGGAATAGATGTGAAGACCAAGTGCCCAATTATTTCACGTGCTATGTTTTGTAATTCATTTCCTGTCTCATTGCTTCTGCTTCTGGTACAGGATTAATTAAAGCCCAGGACAAGGCCTCTTCTGAAGCAATGGAACCACTTTTTCCCTCCTTGTGTTAGGTAATATGCCTTACCAACTTTGCCTCCTGTTCCTCTCAGGAAGTCACTGTCTTCCTTTATCTGGAAGCTCACAAATAAATCACTGCTTCTCTTGGGCTATTTAAACTGCCAGTATTTCACTTCAGCAAAAACTGAAAGTATAATCTCTACTAGACATGATATGTATTATCATCATTTATTTGCTCTATATCACAAAAAAACACAGGTTAGCAAAGCCAAAAAAAAATTAATATCCCATCATTGGGGGTAATGAAGATTTTAAAATTTATTTGTTTTTTAAATTTAACAACACTTCAATTTTATGCTTTGGGAAGAAGAGAAGCACTGATAAATCTGAAGTCAGCTGACCAGGGACTCACAGCCAGCACTCAGGAGATGAGGTGTTCTGGTTAAGTGTGCACTACATGAGAAATGCTTAATTCATAGTCCAAACACCACTGCCTGCTCATCAGCCCTCTCAGGTAAAAGACTGCCCTGCAGGACACATCCACTTTACAGTTCATTAACTAAGAAGTTCTGTATTTCAAAGATATGAAAGAAGGGGAAAAAAACCCAAAGAAACAGTTTTTCCAAGACATCTTTCCTAACTGTAAAAATACCCTATGTTAACACATACATACTCATCCTTCCATTGGATTGTGTTTGAGATGTAGTCCCAAACTATACCCAAAGGCTTTGTGTCACACTTGATCCTTGAAATAAGTAACATCTGTAAGTATGCAGAAGTCTGCTGATATTTTTTGGTAGCAGAATCAAAACCTTTATCTTCTACGAAGTCAAGCCCAAATTCACAGATTTTCATGGTAGTGAAACCACACAAATGAATTATTTGGGCCATAAAAGTATTACAGTATCTTTATAAAAGACATTTTTTTTAAACCAGTTCAAAACCTAATGACACAATCTACTGGAATAGCATTGGGTGAAAAGAGGGGCTGGGCTTTGTTCAGAGAAGATGCAGGAAAAGGACCTTTTATTCCACTGGAGAATCACATTACAATCATTATCACTATCACGTGCTTACCAGAAAATCAAAATATTCATCACAATAATGAGCATCTACAGTCTCCCTTTATTTTGTTGTGGTGGAGAGGTAAATATACATACTATAACTTTCTGAAAATAAATCCTTGATGTGCTATTAACAGAGAACAATCTTTATTAATTATGAAATGAAGTGTTCTATACTAAGAGTTTCAGATGCTTCATGACATAACTCTTATAACATTAAAGAGGGGGGAACAACCACTAGAGAAATGCATGTATGGGATATAATCCAATGAGTTCTTTTGGAATTTATTTGGACATACAGGTGTCAGTCACCTGAAACTATTTTAGAAGTTCACATTTTGAAATACTGTGTCAGTTTTACTTCCCCTCCCATGAACAGTATTAATGCTATGGGGACTTTTTTTCCTTTTTAAAGTGCTTTAGGCTGGCATCAGAAAGTACTTTAAATTTTAAGAGTGCCTCCTGTGCATCCCTGTCTAGCATGTCTAAGAGGAAATATTGTCAATCAAGTCTGACTAGCAGCCATACAGGTCATGAAAGCAGTTGCATAACCAAACAGTGTGGACAGCCTTTGTATTCAAAAGATAATGCAGTGCCGCAGGTTTGAAAACAACAAAGCAAGGGAGGTGTGTTCAAAATCATAGCTGAAGGAGAACAGAAACAACTACATACTTTAATCTTCGAAAAACATTTAAGACACTGAATATCCCTCTCTACCTTCATAAAGACAAAAGAAGCCTGGTACAACTGGGAATGACTGCCTGTTTTGTTTTGCTGCTCCAGTAGTTATAAATGCCACATCTCAGGCGCCGCTGCTGCTGCTTTGTTGCTGTGAAGTGACAGCTGAGAAAAATGATGATGCTAGAGATATGTGTTATGAATATACAAATAGGTGAGAGACAACTGATTCCTGCAGACAAGAGTCTAGACATTTCATTTAATAAGTGTTTCTCCCTTTCCCTAAATCCAGCAACCCACCAATCTAGCCTTACCAAATACAGTGTGCTCCTGGAACTCTACTGGTAAATAATGGTGCAGACATTATTACAGCCTAAACACACTCGACAGCTTCAGCAGCAGCAGCATTGATCTCACTGTCATAAAAGAGACTAGTCCAAGGTTTCTGAGCCTACTGGGATGCTGAATAGTCACCTCCAGACAGTCCTGATTTGTGTGCACAGAATATATTGAACTACTGACAATGTCATATTTGTTATCTTTTTAACAAGACATTCTAGTGAAAAAATGTAGTGAAAGAGAAAACATAACTACCATACAGTATATAAAGAGTAACTTCCTTGAGAAGTTGCACATTAGTTCTAAAACACTATATAAGAGTTTCTGAACAAAGCTGGAGTTTGATTATGTTGACACATATACCTGGTACTGTGTCATGCAAGAAAGGTAAAGGGTTTAAGCTATGTAAGAGAGAGAGAAAAAAAAAAATCCTTTCTTCCTTCTTTCAAACACAATTCAAAGCCAATCTCCAATTAAACCTGTGTATTACCAAGTCACTTATTTAATTCATACCGAAAGGACATGGCTTCATAACCACAAAGAACATATTCTTCTATTGTGTTGACATTGAACTAAACAGAAAAAAAATAGCAGTAACTGAAATAGAAACAGAGTATCAGAAGTATGTTCACAGCATCAGTGAACCATTCTGGCAGTGGGACAGTGATAAAATTAGAGTGGTTTGGTCTTTTTGATTCTTTTCTGGGGCTTCAGGGTAAGTTGTTCCTGTCATACATCCCAATACAATTGCTTCAATTGCTCTTAAGAAAACAAAAGGATCTCAATGATGGATAAATTTAAGCTTACCATTTCCAGCCATTTCAGTTTTTGTCATATTTCTATGGACTTTCTAATAATCCACTACAATGTAGTCTTCTTTTTAGCATCTTTCCAAGTTAATAAAAAGCACAAAATTACACTAAAAATTCTATAGCTTATGCAATAGCGTATTAGAGGAGGCTGAACTGTTTGAAGTGAAATCAAGGACTTGTCAACAGTACAGTGCATTCAGTAATGACATCAGGAGTTTTTAAGAGTCCTA
Source organism: Vireo altiloquus (assembly GCA_013396875.1). Lineage (NCBI taxonomy): Eukaryota > Metazoa > Chordata > Aves > Passeriformes > Vireonidae > Vireo > Vireo altiloquus. The sequence goes on along the minus strand of VZRF01002863.1, from coordinate 128,992 downwards.
CACCCACTGGAGAGCACAGGTATATTCTAATCAGAATAGTAAACTTTGTATGGTCATTGCAATTATAAGCACCTATAGATAATAAAGAATCCCACTCAGTCTCGGAGCTCTCTTGTCTGAAAGCTTGTGATTGCCAAAAGGAACAATAAGAAGACTGTTTCTATTATGGTGTTCTCTGTTATTAGTCCAGGTCTTGTTTCTGCAACAGAAACCTTTTGTTTTTCATGTATTTATAACCACAACTAAGTTTCCTTCATTCCTGAGTAGCACGATTGTTTTTATGACACACTGTGCTAACCAGGAAAGTTCAGAAAGAATGTGTATAGAAATACAAGTACCCCAAGAAGAATTTGATATACAGACACAGAGCACAACACAGAAGGTTTACACCATCACCACCTGGTTTATGCCTCTGTCAAAAGTTCTTGTCACAACTAACAACCAACAATTAATGCCAGTCAACTTGCATCAGCATAAAATTGTTTCCTGAGAACACTATAAAACTTGGTTGACAAAAAGAAACAATTTTGACGTAGAATACTTACAGAATCTGAAAACATGTGACTTGATTTTACAGAAAGTTTTGATTAAGCAGCATCATATAAATTAAAGAGGCTTAAAAACGAGACACATGACAGAGCTCAAGGATACCATCTTAGTATGGTTGTAACTTTTCTACAGCAGCACATGAACCATCTCAAAACACTGTCCTTGTTCATCAGAATATTCAGCTCTTGATGATTTTGAAGAAAAATAAAATGATTTTAAAAAAAAACCCTGTGGTGCTCAAGCAACATAAAATTCTGAAGAAACTAAGCTGCTGATGCAGAGGTACCACATCTCTTAATGACTACATACAACCAAGACAAACTTTCCAGACCAACCAAGTGACATGCAGTACCTACAAATGGTCACAAGGGTCAGGTGACAGAACGGGGGAAACACTGTCCTCAGAAGCAGTAACTCAAAGTAGGAGATCTGGATACTGACTAGTAATGATGTGGATATTATTCCTTGGACACCATGGAAGTATTGTACTTAACCTGGTAAACAAAGGAATCTGGAGAAGCCAGAAAGTAAAATTACTTTGCCTCTAATACTGATGAGACTAGTACTGCAAAGGCAAAGGAAATGCAACATTCCCCACTTCAAGAGCAATACTGTAAAAGAGGAAATGCTCGCAGAAAAAAACCCAACATATTGGGGTTTTTTTGACTGAAGAATCACAGTGACAGAGGAAAGAAACCTTTATTTACCAAGAAGAAAATTAAAGGGTAATCTGATTAAAGTATACAAGCAAGACACCAAAGGGAATAGAAGGATCCTAAATTTAAGGAGGTAAAGAATAATAATTAATGATAAGAAACTGGAGATGGTCCAATGTAAAATAGGTGATTTTTCTTTTCTTATATGGCATGACTTCTGCTTGAAAGAAGGTAATAAGGGTCACCATTTTTGCAACTTATGTACACGGTAGCGAAATTTTCGTCAATTGTTTTGGGAGGTTTTTGGGGTTTTTTTAAAGAAAATATATTACCAGCTCAAACTTTTAAGAGACAAGAATGAAAACATAATGGAATTCATGTCAGTGTTAAGAAAACATGAGGGGTTTTCTGGCTTTAAAACCTGTCATGTTTAGAAATATTCAATACAAACAAAGTACTACTACCTGCACAATAATTTTTTTCTGTGCATAAAGTGTTCTATGCAAAACACCCATTTTCAAAATTTATGTGTAGTACTTTCACAAGTGCAAATGTCATTTGGCAATCTTTGTAGTTTTACTGTAATAGCAAAGGAACGTTCCTTCATTTGATGAGCTGAAAGTGCCTCAACACATCAGCACATTGGTACTAACTGAAGAATTACCAAATGTATAAAGTCTATGTTCTCTTTACTTCAAAGTGAAGAATAATAAAAAAAGGCAAGATATAAGAACAATAACATAATAAACTCTTAGAAATCAGACTGCTTGTGTTTCAAAAGACATAAATCACCTAATTAACACTGAAATATATTGTCTTTTCTCTGACATGAACAGTGAGAACAGACTGAAAATTATGGCAGCAGAAATGAACCACTGGGATAAGAGCAGAATGAACAATCAGGCCAAAAATTCAAAGGCTCTCCTCATAAATTACTCCAAAATAAGTTTAGCATTTCACTTATGTTTTATATCAATTTTTCAGTAAGATACAGGACCTGGAAATCTTGTTATCACAAAAGAAGTCTGAAGATGCAGAATTTTGTTTGCTATTTAGAGAGGAAAAACAGCTGACCCTGTGCTGCATCCATTTGTGAGAAGTCAGTTCTTCACAAGAGCATTCTCAGTCAATCTCTAGAATGTTGTAGAGCCAAACAGATTTATTTTGAAATAGGCAGCTCCTGAGTAATGGAAGTGGTGGGACTTTTTGTTGTCCATTTTTGCTTTTGCTTATCGCCTTCTAAAAGGAATCAAGCTTTTCAACGTATTTGAAAAGAAGAACTTCAAAGAAAAGACATCAAATCTGCAGAGAGCACTCACACAGCAGATAAAATACTTCCTATAATGAACTGTGAGCTTCAGCACAGGTAGCACACCTTTCCTTCAAGGGCTCAATACAAAGACAAGGCAACAAAGGAAGACAAATTGATGAAACCATTCAAGGTTATATGTCAATCTGCAGCAGATATTATACAGCCCTTGTAAAATGCAGTTACCTTGGAGGAGCTTAAAAAACGGCTGAAATTAAAATTCTATCAGTTCATATAACATTAATATACATTTTTAAAAAATACATAAATGAAGGATTGCTTATATGGGATTTAAGGGAGTTTACACAAGAAACTAATTAATTTATCACATAGCTTTATGCTGCTAATAGGCTGCGGTACAATAAATATTTAGTTGTACCCTGAAGTAATTTTAACAAGCCAAGGGATTCAACACTTCTCAATAGTCTTCTGAACTTCAGTTAGTAAAATATGTAATAAAGAAACTCTTCAACGAGGAGAAAAATATGAGTGGATAAGCACCTCTAATGTGGATATGCACCTGTGATACTCAAAAAGGCATGTGATTTACACAGCACCCTTTCTTTTCTCAGTTCCTAAATTATGAAATATTTTATACTCCCATTCTAGGATTAACTGGAAAGCAATTGAAGCTAGCTGCCTAGGAGACCTGAGAAGCAATATAATGGAAATTTAACCAGTTCCCTACTTTGGAATGAGAGCAACTCATGACATACACACAAATGTGTTTCAATATGCTATCAGAATGGAAAAGAAACAAAAGTGAAAAGGAATTATCTACAAGAATTCAGGTGGTATTCCAAGCAGCTACAATTTGTGAAGATATTTTATTTTTAACTTGAGTAATCTGACTGTTTTCATAGATGTAGGGAAGATTCTGACAGCAGTCACAAACAGGAAAGCAGATGTGAATGAAAGTGGTAATCTGCTGCTTCCATGAACAGCTTATTTTGTAGACAGAATTTTTTTATTAAAGACTTGGAATTTGCATAAAGCCATCAAGGAGCCTCCTTATAATGCTGATGAGAAATTGAACTACATTTTCCTTTCAGAAGTGGGAGATAACTTCCAACAATTCATTCTGATCTTTACAAAAAATGGCATTACACAACTCTAAAAGAATTGCCATATCTACTTTGAAAACAAGAAAGTAACTAGCAACAACCTTCGTGGGAGTAAATAATTAACAGAAGAATAGGTTAAGCCCTTCTCTTCCATTCTTCTTGGTTTAGTGGAAGAAGAATAATTCAAACTGCATAAAAGTATTTGACAGATGAAGTGTCACAGTATCCCTACGAGGTAAGTAAAGATAATTGCCCAGTGAGAGAATTAAGCCACAGAGGTAAGTAAGTCCCTCACCCTGGGCACCATGGACTGCTGCATTTTCAGGTTCATGGCATTCTGTGCTGGTCCTCATCCATACTTTGCTCAGAACACAATAACAGTTTTATGGAATAAATCAGTCATAGAAATAACATTGTAAAAGGAAACACATACAAGATGATTTAACATCTGGAACTCTTCAATCCTTTGGAGATACTTTTATTGCACAACTCCAGAGGTTGGCCCATGTAATCATTAAGCACTATTTAAACAGACTAGCAGCATTCCCTTTCCATATTATTTCTGGATTAGAATTCAGTCTTCATTTTCTTATACAGCTATAAAAAGCTGCAGATCATCTGTTAATTTTTTCTTGCAAGTATTTTCGGTTTATTCATTAATTCTATCCTTGAATTATTTTAGGTTTTATTATTGCCATTTCATACAATATAACTATTAGCAATGCAGGAAATTAATCTAATGCACACATAAATTACTTGTTGCAGATCCCAAACAGTTTACACAGGACTATCTGGATCATAAAGATGCACTGAAGTCACAGAACATAAGACCCTCTAGTATTTTCTGTTCTATTTCCTTCCAAGAAACCACCAATCTGCAAATGTGGATGTGGAATTGCTTGTTTAGATAAACAAGAACTTATTATTAATTTTTTTTTCTTGGCTAATTCAACTACTGCCTATGCTGTAGTGGATTTGTGGCCCATATAAAGACCTTGGTCTGGACCTGGGCTTTCTAGTAACAATTTATCCTCTCTTCTCAGCCATGAACTTTTGTATGGGTTTCTTAAGACCTGACTCAAGCAAATCTTACCAAAAAAAAAAAAAAAAAGAACTGGTGCCTTTCAGCATCCCCTACCACCAACATAATGTATTACATTCTACTAGCCACCAAAGTCTAGGAGAATACATGCAAGGGCATTTAATTTAGCTACTCAATTATACTTCGAATGCCACTTAGCACTGCAGAGTTGTACAGAAATTAAAATGCATACATCTCAACAGTCTAATCTGCATATGTGGAATCAAACTAAGCCCTTTTTTTCTGTTGAAGAACCCTGTTTTCATGTAGAATAATCCATACATTTATCCTCACTCCCTATTCCTTCTTTAAAACTTACCACAAAACCTTAGTTGAACCTTCTTATGGATAACTTCCTTATATTCATAGGTGACAATAAATAGTAACACAAACAGATGCCTGACGTAGATGATTCATAAATAACCTTGACTGACATATTTTCCTTTTCCAAACTTCTTAGCTATTACCTGTCTTTAAACATCCTGTTCAACTATAGCACAAACTTTTTTTTACATTGAAATAGGTATGAACTTACTATAAACAGCATCATGCAGAAATGCTGAATATATGTAATTCTTATTGTACTGCTGAGTGATAGAATGATTACCATCTCTCAGGCACAAGCCCTATGTACAGCCTTCCAGCACCACACATGAACAGGGATATCTGTGCATGTTCCCTCACTGCACCCATTTTCATCCCAAGAATCTGATCAATTTAGAATGGGAAAAGCTATTTAAAAGTTCATTTTTCAACTGCTAAGGGAAATCATTCAGATTTTAAAACTGTATTTGTGTGTGCATGGGACAGAGATACTTGGATCTTCACAAAGACTGACAGGCTCAAGCCTGGTCTATTTCTTAAAGCAGAGCACAATCCATTAAAAAAATCCATTAAGCTCTTGTCACATCCATTAGTCACTTTTTCCTACAAAAATAAGACTCATCTGTAAATCAACTGTTTGGTAAAGGAGTAACATTAAAGTGGGTAAATGCACTTGATTCTACTGACTTTTTATTAAAATCAACTCAATTTCTACTAAGCTCTCACACAGCCTTACAGTATCATCATTTAAATTGTCCTCCTTCTATCATTAGACAGGAGAGATGAAAGAGTTTTAAAAACAAAAAGAAGATAATATTCTTAAACAGGATGAAGCAATCATACTTAATTGTAAAATAACCATGCAGCTTTTAATAAGGCATAAGTTAACCCTTATGCCTAATTAATTTATATTTTAGTAAGTAGTGTAGCATATTTATATAAGAACATTAAATCATTTGACCTCAAGCTATAGATACACATCTTGCAGTATATTTTTTCTTTAATTAATGTATCGGCAGTTAAAGCAAAGTCATCATCATCTTCAAAGACAAAACTCAGGTGAAGTCCATCAAAGCATCATTCCAACATACAAAATGAGGTTTAAACTGCATTTGTCATTACTGAGACTCAAGTTTTTCTGCTGTTTTGGTAAAAAAGTTAAACTAAAAAATTCTCATCTGTCAGTTCAGCAGTCTCCTAGTAGTTGAAATCTACGGAACACATAATAAAGGTAGAAAAGTTCCAGGCTGGCAGTGCAGGCTGTGTTATGTAAGAAGCATATAAACACTTGCACAACTTAAAATAATCAAATATTTTTAATACCATTCAACTTCCTCTCTGGCTGGTTCCTTTTTCAACGCAAAACCCCAAACAGAGCATGTAGGAACATAGAATGCTAAGTAGACAAGGAAATTAAAATGTTATTGTTCTATTTAGAAAGAAAAGAAACATTGAACTAACAAATTTGCAGTTTTTTATTTCTGAAAACTACTACTGTTTGACAGGTAACCTGCAGAGTGAGTGATTTCAAGAGACTGGCCCCTCCATTGTTCACAGAACAGACTCCAAACAATTAATTTTGTTCTCTCTTCCTCCAAATATCACATAAGAGTCTTGCCTGACATCCTGTCCATGTTTACTCGAGCAGCAGATATCATGAATGCATCATTCAGATCTTAATGTTTAGCTTCCAAAGGGAGAAGGCAGTACAGTCTGCCAAACAAAGTTCTGGAGCAAAAATCACCTGAAAAGTCACATGTATACAAAGCTGAGCTTTTAAGTACATAGGAGTAGTCTGAACTATGTCACACTTGTAAATATACCATGTGGAAAGCCTGTACAATAGTAGTATATTTGCAAAAAAAAAAGTAATTAATGCACTCTAAAGCAGTAGGTCATGCCACACTGTAAGGCCTTGTTTCTTTTTGCTATTCACCATGGACAGCATAAGCTACCACTTTAAAAGCTCATTCTACTTTCTTTTTCACTAGACACTCAGCCATATCTCTGGCAATACTACAGGAATTTTAGACAAGACATGGCAATAGCCAGCACGGGTATTGCTGAGTCCAGCCTAACTACCAGGTCCCTCTCTGTAACACTCCTATGCAGAGTAGAGCAAGTGTAACCAGAAGAACCTAATGCTAAGAAAAGCAGTATATAAAATCTGTCTCTGTGGATTTAACGAAGGCATGGGACTTTGGCCTTTCTGGACACTGAGAAGGAAGAGAAAGGCATGAAGCATTTATCCCAACAGCCTGGGAAAACACCATTTAATGTGAAGGAGAGAATTCTATGTGTTCAAATAAATTCAGATAAGGTCTGAGGGTTAAGACATAAGCACTGTATAGAGAACTAGTCACAAAAACAAAGGCAGCTGTCACTTGCACAACTAGGGAGGAAGGCAAGTAAAGCAGGGTTTGAAGTCCAACTCCACACTGAAAGGAAGAACAAAACATTGAACTTCAACAAAAATCATGAAATAACATTAGAAGGAGTAATTATTGTAAATAGAGTTTCGGTAAGAATAGACAAGCATGAAATTAATTTTAGGCTGTCTGCAAGGAAGGCAGTAGTTCTTCACTTAGAAATTTTCCGTTTATATGTGAAAGCACCATAAATTTCTATATAACATTTTTACCTACCCTAAAATAAAATGTAGTTTAGGCAGCTGAATAAGATGTTAAAGATTTCTTTTTGGAATTAATGTCAATGTATTTATATGAGTGCAGGTTTTAGCAGTATCGGTTGACTTTCTAGACTTTGCAGAAGGTCATCATGTTTCTGGCTAAAAAATATTTTACGGCACTGGCTTCAGCCCTAGCAAAAGCTTAGTAACACACCTCTCTCTTCACTGTATGCCCAAGAAAGCCATGTGTATTTTCTAACCTTACTCTGCACTACACACTACAGAGACTGCAGATCAGGTACAGAAGAAATGATCAAGCATTCTAAAAGGCAGTTCATTGTTTCTAACACTACATGTGGATTTTTCCTTTCAAAACTAAACCAAGACTCCTCATTAACTCATATGTTTATGCTGCTACAAGTAGCAAGAGAAAAATCCTAAGAACATCATTTATTACAGAGTAAGACCTGAAGAGGAGGAACTCCACTGTAATATTTATCTTCTCCTTCCGTGTTCTTTCAGGCACAAGCTACCAAACATGGCCACAGTAAGCATCTGTCCACCCTGTTTAGGTCAGGTTTCCTAATCACTATCTGGTATTTTTGGAAGTTTCTCCTTCCCTAAGATCATTGTCAAACTACAGGAGAAATATATACTGTTAGGTAGACATCTGACAGTGTTTGGTACAATTTAATGCTTTCAAACATTTTCACCAGTTATCTATTTTTTTAAATAAAAACTTCAAGATGTACAAGCAAATTATGTTATCACATGTAACCATAAATTGATTTTTCTATTACTGAACATTCCTTCAGATAGGCAAGTGGGAGAGACCACCAGAGGTTTTCCAAACAGTAATTTTAAACTGTTCAAATCACTATTTGGCATCATCTTTTAAAATTTTTTAGCATCCATTCCCTTATGCACATAAACATACCAAAAGAAGCAGCAAAATGCACACTCAAATTCACATAATGATGCAATACAGAACACTTTTTGAGCAACTGCTCTAAGCACTTTGTGTAGCTTTGTGACAACCTATTCTTGAATCAGACCCTTTGACTTTATGAGCAGGGTGGACAACAACTACAAGTTTGTCATTGACAAGAAACAGCAACAGAGCCATGCCAACAAAGTTCAAAAGCCAAGAAGATACCCAAGATATTCAAAAGCCAAGAGACTGAGAAAACAGCTTCAAAGTGCGTTTTTTGAGATCTCAGGAGGAGCCTTACACATTTTGAGGAATTCAGAGCTAAATGTAAAAGAATGCTAACTCTACAACTATTCAGAAAGATTTCCTGCCCAACATTTCTGCTAAGCATCCTAACTCAGGTCCTACCATCTCCAAGCAACCCCAGCCCTTCCCCAGAGAGCCTTAATTCTCTTCTGTCCTCAGATGCTTCTCACTGTGCGCATTATGCTTCTTCCCTTGTCATCAGGCACTTTGCACCAGTGCTTAGGTTTTCTCAAACCCATAGTGCTCAGTTTTTGCTCAATGCCAACTGTCTGGGGAAAGGTAGCTGCACCTGCAAAGGCACACTGGTGATTCCCCTGCCTGCTTGTCCTTCCCTCCAAGTTCGTTCCTCTCTTGATAGTTTCTGCGCACTGAAACAGGTGCAACATTTTAAGTTCTGTCTGCACAACTCTCCATGAAAAAAACCCACCTGGCCCTGCCCAGGACAATACACACTGAAGAAGTTAGTGCTGACAGCAGCATCAGACTGCAGACCATCCAGAAAACTCATGGTGGAGAAGCTTTATCTCTGTCCTCACCTTCTGGGTCTCCTCAAACAAGCTCTTCCCTCACTCTCCCTACTTGACAGTGGTTTTAAAACTGAAAAATATGAACGCTGCTTTTAGAAGGTTATGAAAACAAATGCTGTTGTGTTGCTGAGAAAAGAACATAGAAACATCCAACATCCTGTGTCTGGAAGAAGGCGCTGAAGAAAAGACAAGTGGATAACGACAGTTTCCCACAGCATAACTCTAAGCAAACTGCTTCTTCAGGACCACACATAGCAGAGGTTGTATCTGTATGTTTGGCTTTCCATTCACTGAACATTTTGAAAAATGTAACTGAAAACACATAAAATATTCCTTGCAGCCTGATCACTGTGCATCACTGCTAGAAGGAAGCTGACCAAATAAACTGTTTACATCGAAATGTTTACAAAGAAACATTTGCTCTATACATAGACGAAGTGCATCCCTGACTGTAGTCATCCTAACAGCATCTTAAAAACCCCAAAACATATTACAACTATTAGCAACTATTTCAAAAGAACTTTGACAGTACTGATTAAACCTAGCAACTCTTGTTTCATCATTAGCTTCCTTTAAAAATAGATGGACTTGCACAACAATGGTTTTGTTCTGAAAGTCTCTTCTAGATGTTAAGATAAGAAGCACAAACTGTGCTTTAGTAAATAAATATATTAAATCTAAACTGCAGAGGAAGCTAAATTAACCCCACTGGGGTTCCCATCTCTGTTGTTTTGCCAGTTTTGTTTTTGTTTGCTTGCATGTGATATAAATATTGAAACATTTGGCTCAAAGTACTCCTGAGTATACACAGGAGACTTGCAGAGCCGGTTCAGTGTCAAGCAGAGGAAAAGGAGAGCAAATGACATCCTGTCTGCTTATGTAATATTTTTTTCCAAAGTTTGCTTCCCATAGTTGGGATTTAAAATAGTATCTTAGCTGCATTATAAAAGCAGAGTATTATAACTTCACAATAACCTTATTGTTTACCATGAGTATGTAAGAGATAATCAGAAAAAATAAATTAATTGCATTGCACCAAATTCTAAGCCCATCATTACACATTTTCCCACATACTTAAACTCAAATGGAGAAAACATGCCTGCATATGGAAAATGAAACAGAACACTGGTCTTTGTCAGACCATTTATTTGGGCTTAGGCAATTTCCCCAAATGCTGAGATAATATACCACGAAGTGTGCAGGATCACTATCTACTTCAACCCAAGTCTAAAACATTTTTCCTCACTTAAAATCCATTACTGGTTCAAAGGATCAGCAGCTTTACTGTATTGCAAGCCAGCGTGTCTATGTAACAGTGAAACAGGTCTTTTTCTGTGTGCAGTATTTAAAAGGTTGTCAGTATGGAGTGAAGAACTGTTTAAGTTCTCAGATGACTCTCATTTCAAGTCATTACAGACTCATTCTTCTCCATCGAGAAAAAGCTTTTTTTTTAGTTTATTCTGGCATCACACCTATGTTATCACTGTTCATAAAGAGATACCTGTTAAAGCTATTTTAAGTCAACTTTCATTGAGTTTATTTCCCACAGCCCAAACATCCTGTCACTGGGGAAACATCTGTGGGCAGGAATGCAAATTATCAATTATATCTAGGGAGGCACAAAAGAAAAAAGTGTAAGAATTTGCCTTTGTTTTCCAAAAACGCCACAAATAAAATATTACTGAAAACTGGTTTCACAGTTCTGCCTGACTGAAACAGTTTGGGGTTGTTGTTTCATGCCACTATTTTCTCTTTTTAGTGTGTTCCATAAAATCCTCCAAAAGTTATCAAAATTCAAATACATTTAACAACTGAATGCTGATCTGGATAAAAATCCCCATCTCCCAAACAATACTTAGGAACTTCTAAAGTCCTGAATACTTTTAAAACGCTAACACAGACAGAATTTAAAGCTCTATGATAAACAAGCAGAAACTGTTTTGAGCTCTGAGTACCTTGGTAAATCAGCAGGGAGAAAGGGCAACTTCCAAAACAATGGAATGAATAATATAAATGTTTAGAGCTTTCCTAATCCAGAAGTTACACCAATATAACATGTACATTCATATTATTAGGTTATTCCTAGCCAATATTTTAATTTCTAGTACAAGAACAGATCAGGTTGCTTTGAAGGCCTGCTAGAGTTTTGGTTCATGCAGCATAATGGTATAATTAATTAATTAATAAACAATGCCATAATTAATGGCACCAAATAATGTACCATTTTAATGTCCTTTAGGCTGAAACTCAAACACAATGAAAAAAAACCCAAAAAAATCCTAACCAAAAAAAAACAACTAAAAATCCCCAACACACACAAAAAACCCCCCAAACCCCAAACAAAAAAGTCCCCCATAAAAGAACAACAATAATAAAACCCTGCACAAGTCATCCAAAATAAAAATGAGACAACTATCTCAAGTTTTGAGGTAATTAACAGTTCTGTAGCAAAACTTTATCTCTCTCTTATTTCAACATTCTTTTTGGAGATAAATATAACACTTTGATTTATTCAAGCTATTTAAAAAGAAGCATTGTAACAAAGTTAATCCTATAACCTGCTCTCACTTAACTATGTATTTTTACATGCCTTGCATTTCCAAGTTATTTTGGAGAAAGAGTTATGAGGTAACTATCTGCAAGAAAAAATTAAACCCTACTGACCAAAGATTATGAACAATCCTGTGCAGTGTACCACTGTAAGCAAAGATAATTATGTTGTATTTCTGGGTGCACAAACTGTGTAACCCAAGCTTCTTTCTTGTTGATACATATTCTAGCTATCTGCTTCAGACCACAGTTTTAAGTATACACCATGAATTAGGAATATCCACAGGTATTCCAGGAAGGAGTCAAAGTTACTCATGGAAGAGAAATAGTTAAAGAACACTAGCTCTGACAAATTAACATATATGAAAATACATTAAATAAAACAAGTGAAGAGTAATTTTTTTCATATTAGAACAAATTAGAAGTTAGTATATGAAATAACAGACAAAAGCTTCAAAAGCTTTGTTAAAAAACTTCTTTTAAATTATGCTCTTTAGTACCCTCAAAAAGAACATGTTTCTACTGACAATGCATTAACTTTTTCTTTCAACCCTATTTTTGAGAAGATGTTCTGTATTTGTGGAGACAAGCACCACTCAGAACAAGAGCAGTAATGGATGTGCATCCTTCACTTAAAAAATTTTAAACACAAAAAAAAAATCTATTGAGTAAACATTCTTAAAATAGTGAAAAGACACAATAAAAAATTCTTCCAGTTTATATTTTATGGAGATAACTCACAAACAGACTATAAAATTATTTTTCTCATTCTAAACTCCATTTTCATAATTAGCTCTGTCCTACAAAGTGGCTCTTTAATCCCACTTGCTATATTTGCATTTTGCTAACAGGCTGTAAATATACAACGTTTCCTTTTTATTAACCTTGGCTAATTAACCATCACCTTGGAAATATATACATCTGACTTTTCAGTTTAAATAACTAACATTAGTATGCTACTTTGGAATAATATCACTATTATGCAACCAAATAAAGAGTTTTAACATAATGCTCACAATTTTAAATGGGAAATGAAAGATTATCAGTTTGAGAAAAACAGCTTGAAAAACCATTCGTATACAGAACTGTACAAACTTTTTTCCCTCTTTTGTTCACCATGAGCATGACCTATCTGCATAGGACCGTTCACAAACAGATTTTTACCGATCAATATCATCCCAATACTGAAAGTGGGATTAGTGAAAAGTGCTTTAGTGAGTATTAATTTTGACCCAATATTTCAAGTATTTGCACTGAACGCATGGAAGTCTCAATTCAAAGTTATGATCAAACTGCATCTTTAATAAATACATTGTCAAAGTGCTGCACAGGAAGATCTGATGCAGTTACAAAATAACGTTACATATGAAAAGGCATTGTAATAAATTATTTCCATGTGACAGCAAACTTCAACTCTGAAGACTAATCTAGAAGACACATCAAATTCACTCTCCTGCTAATGCCCAGCAACTCCCAGTCATTACCGTCATGCAAATTACCTGGACCATGCACTGGCTACGCCTCACTTGACAGAAACTATACATTTTCTATGCATTTAAGCACTCTAGCCTTCTCCAACTTTTTTTTATAGCAATTTTCTAAGAATATATGGAAATATTTTTAAGCTAGTTATTCCAAGACAACCTCTATAGAATTTGAAGGTCACTGACACCTGATACATTTCAAATTAGACATGCAAGTATGCATGGTTTACAATGACTCCTCCTGACTGATATGGATATAGCAATACTCTCACAACAGATTAGCAGAGATGTAGCCTCTGACAAAGAAGTGGAAAAACGTGAGAGGAAGCATGCAGCGAGGTCCAGAAAAACAGACTTATTGCTAGGGGAAGTGAGCCAGAGCTACAAGTCAATAATGTCGATCACACTAGGCAGGGGTTTTGTTCTACAGAAGACGACAGGTTTTAGCTGAATAAAACTGACCACATCCCAAGTAAGACACTCACATATGTTCCGTTATCTAAATTAGATAAATAAGGAGTTTCAATTCCTAATTTTCCCTCCACTAATACATGGACTATTGCTTAGCTCTGGTAAGAACAGCCCAATCCCTCAACTCCTGTTTCCTAACTCACATATACTGAAATTTGATTTTGGTTTAAACCAATTTTAAGAATACATTATCATGGATCAATTGATTTTTTTTGTATAAAAACCAGATGCCCTTACAGTGAACACTCTGCTCTGCATGCACACAAGGAAGCGTATTGCAATTAAGTATCAAACTTTGGGATTATCCTATTGAAAAAGTGTTTAATTTTTTTTTTTTTTTTCAGATACAGGCTAGTACATTTTAAGTACTTGCAGCTAATATTCTATAATAAACCAGTTTCATCACACAACAGGGCAATTCACCAGGAAATAAAAACATCATGCAGGGATCAGGCAAATCAGTACCTTCATCTACAATGTGCGAATCCTTCAAGCAGGAAAACCAATTATAGGGTAAAAATAGATCTGCACACAGCCAGGATGGCTTCAAGCTCACTGGGGGCTTGAATGAGCACTGACCAAAAAAACCTCCAAAAAGCACACACACACACACAGTGGCAGAAGAGTTTATATAAAAAGTGAGGAAAGCACACATTTGGAAACAGCTGTCAATGCTCTTTGGAGGGCAGCAGGAGGCAGCAACACTGGGATGAAAAAGCATAAATACAAAAAAACCCCTTTAAACAAAGGAACATTCCCTCACACCTCAGACACAAGCAAAGTTTTCAAAGAATGCCCAGCATTCATGGCATCAAATGGTAAAAAGGCCTCTCCTGTGCAAAACAAAAGCAGTGTTCTGCTACTTATCTTCATAGATGGAGCTGAAACCTAGATTCAAATATGCACCAACACAGAGATTCAAAACCTGAAACAAGATTCAAGGATTTCCAGAAGGCAGAGTATGAAGACTTAGGCTATTAAGGGAACATCTCAGATCCAGAGGTAGGTCTGAACAGGATTTTAATTTGGGAAGATATACTTAAAACTGCCAAATAGAAAGAAAACCACCAGTGTTTCAGTTTTAACACTCAAGGTCTTGCAAAACTGTATACTCATTAAGAGACACAAATCACTAACACCAAATCAGCTCTGAATTTATTTTACACTTAGAATAAAATCTTGACATTCGCATTTACAATACTGAGTTTATTTTTATTTTTTTGTTACTCATGTTTACACTATAAGTAGTAAAAAATTTCAGACTACTTACAGTACGGAATTAATTGTGCAAATTAGAGTGTATGTTTCTGGAGATATTTAGGAAGCTAGTATATTAACTCTTCTTTTTGTAACCTCCATTTGTATTTGTCTCCTGCTCTGAAATACAACCGCAGGCATTAAGATAACCTCTCCATATGTTTATCCAGTTACAGCTGCTTTTCTTAAAACCCTGCACACCCTCTGCCAACATGCGACCATGTAATCCCCACTGAAGGGCTGATTTTGGTCCTGCCTTTTAGTTTTTCTAAAGACACAGATAGTGCTTCACCTCCAACATCAGTGGTCATTTAGTTGTATTTCCTTACTCTAAGATGAACTCAATGATACTAAATTTCAGTAGTTTTGTTGGGCATTAAAACTTTGCTTTTTGCTGAGATTAAAAAAAACAAAAAACAATTGTTTCCTTTTCAAAAATTACAGTTGCTTTAAACAAGGTTTAGAAATATCACCTGGCTCTGCATCCTGTATTGACACATTTGCTTCTCCTCTTCCCTCTAATAATCTACTTAACCTCTTCCAAACCAGATTAGACACTCTTCATGCATAGCTACCGATACCGAATGCATGAATAAGGTAATGCACATTCAATACATTCTGGCCTTCCAATTATAAGCACATTCCTTTCAGGGCACTTTAACCATGCCTCAGACAAACTTGTTCTTTACAAAGTCACTGAAATACTTCATACAACAAAAATACTGTCACTCATTTTATCCAGAAAACTAGTGCCAAAAAATACGTGGAGGGATGGAGAATTACTGTTCTTTATGCATTGTACTAATATTCAGACTGATTTTACTTCTAAGAAAAGCAGAACCAAACTTTCTGTCTACAGTCAGAAAATTTTTAAAGTCTGTATCTGTAATCACAGTAATATGAGAATTGTAAGATTTCTTGCTCTTGGAATATATCAAAAACATAAACATAATTCTCCCTGAGCTAAGTCTAAGAGAAGTGGCATCAACAACAATGAAGCACATTCCGAATGAGCCAGCCTTGCATCGATCGGCTCCGGAGACGATTCCGCAGCTGCCGCAGCAACAAGCAGAGGAGCCAGCCAAAAGACCAGAAAAGAAGCCCAAAAGGAGGTCAAGGCTTGTGAGCCAGAACTTGGCATCTGGGTCTTACAGCTGTCAGGGATACTTATGAGAAAAGTCACTGTTGTCTATAGATTTTGAAAACAGTTGGGGGACAGGAAGAGGAAAAAGAAAGGAAAAAAAAAAAACAACTTTCTAAAACTATTATGAGCCAAGCTAGAGCGGAAATGCAATACATGCCACCACTTGTTTTGTCACAGCATTGTGATACCAAACCACTACATCAAATGAGAAAAGTATTATCTGCCCAGAACACAGTTTTGTAGTGATGTGGAACATTAGGCTTCCAAAGAGACTTTTTTCTGGAAAAGAAACATCAGTGAACACGATGGAAATAAAAACAATAGCTGGGAATAGACAACTACTCCTTCATGTGTGTGTGTGTTTCAAAATATAAAATTTTAACTAAATTTTGTTTTTAAGGGCGATAACCTGTCAATTTTTCCTTTAAACTCTCTATTGTGGAACTACCATCAGAACTCCAATATACAATCAACTGTTTTGTTGCCAAGTTGTATGCACATTTTATTAAAAAAAAAACCAAAAAAACATACCATCGTTTATCCAGAGATTATTGAGAAAATATGAAACTGCACTGTCTTTATTAGAGATTCCATACTTGTTAATGACAGACACAAAACTCAGAACGAAAGCTGAACATTTCAAGAAGCATTAAATAGAATTTGCAGCATCTATAAACAAAAGAAGAGACTCAGACCAAGAACTCCAGTTTTGCAAAAATTAATTTTAAGTGCATATGCAGGCAAAAATCCAAAGCTAGTGGCAGTTTTTGGGAAAGCTGTCTCCACAGATTCTGTGCTGACAAGCCAAGCAACTGCCAAACAATGTTTCAAAACAAAAGAGAGACTCTTGGAAACAGCCAAAAGAGATGTTATATTCTCCCATTACAACTCACACTTTATGAAAAGGAAAGAGAGGACACTTGTACTGGGATTCTCATTGGCACTGTGAATCAGGCACATTCCGTACTAAGCAGATTCCCAAGGAAATACACACACTAGTGTGGACTGCAAAAATGAAGAAACGTTCAGCTGTGATAAAAAGCAAAAGAAAAGTAGAAACAAAGACGTAACTGATGTCCAAAAAATGCATAGTTCTGTCAAAGAGGTGCTTTAAGTGAAATGAACAGCAAAACTCTCAAAACACACAATTTGACAGGATATTTGAATTTATTTTATCCAATCTATTCTTACTTCTAACCAGCCTCTATGTCTAGCTGTTGATTGAGATACCATCTCTTATTTCATCTTCTGAGTTTAGAAGAACTAGCTAGTTCATTATATTCTTGACTTTGTAGTCTGATATCCATCCCCTGAACGTCACACTTCCATCTGTTTTTCTTGGACTGTATGAAGCAACAGAAAGCTGTCTCAAGGCACCCTGCTCCAGCACACTCTTCACTGCTATACAAATAAGCCCTCTAGTGGCAAAAGAACCGTGAGACCCACCATACTCAGAGTTTCTGTGCACCCCCTCTCTGGGATAAAAATCTTACTCTCGTAATACCTCCTAACTAAAAGTGGGCCACTAATAGTTTATCTACAACCTCTTTTAAAAGCTACTCATTGAAGATGCCAACTTTATCTTGAGCATGAGTGGTGGCTTCGTTACTGAATCCAGGGATAAAAACAAAATTATCAACACAGAATAGAACTGTCAAAAGTACAAAACAAATTTAGCCTAATGTCACAGAACTCTCCAGATTTTATGATTTTTTAAGAAGTATGCCAATACAGAGATAATGAACTCCACCACACACTAGCACTTAATTAAGCCCTTTGATTACCAGAATTATAAGTGAATATTTGTCTTCTTTTCATTCTAAGATAATGCATTTCCTTTCCCTTCTCCAAGAGTATTTATTCCCTAGTTCTAAATACTAGTCAGTGAACTGATAACAGAAACACCACTAACACTGACCTATGCCTGTGGCATTGATTTGCATAACTGGCCAAACATTGCCAATGCATCAGATACTTTATTTGAAGCAACTCAGCTTCATACACTGCCAGACTTAACACTGTCAAAATTTCCTAAATATTATGCTAACATTTCATACCAGAAGACTAACATGTTATCTAGTTTTAAAATAAAACAGCTATATTTTATATTAGCAAGCATGGGAAAAACCTCCCATCCACACCCTCCTCTCCTTACTTTAACTCAGAAAATTGTTACTACATGAAAAGGGGTCCAAAGGGACAGTGATTCTGTATTGGCACATATTTCCACATATTCAGCAGTACTAATGAAACAGAATTATCTGTTTGGCCAGATCAGAGCTTGCACTGTTTTTAATGACTCAAGAGCTCAGTGACAGTATCATGGTGTATTTGCAACCTCACTGCAGTGAAAATGAAGGAGACTCTGGTGGGAGAGGTCGCTAATCACCATCCACAATACACTGACTACTTAACAACATCTCAGACCCCCTTTCCATTCTGAGTAGAGGTGAGCTTAGGAAATCATGGCACACCATCAGTTCACAGAATACACTCCCTTACTTTTTTTCATTTGACAAGCCTGCAGCCTACCAGGTAGAATTCAAATGGAAGACTTCTTTGGAAGTGCAAGCGCCAACAAAACTCTATCAACACAACAATGAATTAATTTTTTGGCCTCCATAAACCTTATTTTGTGTAATTTCTACTTATCATGCACATGCCCTGATATAACACTAAATGGTTTTAATTCAGACAACAGTGACAGAGGATGAATCACATGTTCTGTTACGAATTTGTTTGACAGCTAGAACCAATTTCTCAAGATCAATATATATTTCTGAAATTCCTTGCAAAACCATTCACAAATGAAACTATAGTGCAGAAATGCATAAACCTGAAATGCAGGTTCAGAAGCAACAATAAAAGTAAACATAACTACTCTGACAAGACTGATAGAAGTTGCATCACTTTCAAAACACTCTAAATCAAATAACTGAATAGGAAAGCACACAACTGACTGGAAGAAAAAGCCTTCCAACAGTAACCAAAGGCAACTATCAGGCTACAAAGTATTGACCAGCTTAACCTGTACTCGGGAGATTTAGGTTTAAAAATTCTTGCAGCACAAGAAGAGAAAGCTCATAAATAGGTTACTTGGGAAGGCTCAAAGCCCTCATGTCAGCAATCTCACACGTTGTGGGGCTGGTCAAGATTATGTGATATTGGTTCAGAGCAGCTGGAGAAAAGTTAGATAAACTAAACTTAAGGTAGGGTCTACAAAATACTTTGAATCTCCATTCCCCAATGAGCCAGACTGGCAATGCTGTTACAGAGTACTGCAGCTCCTCTACCTTCAAACAGCCACCCTTGATTTCTCCTGATGAAAAATGGGGTAAACAGGAGCAGAGGGAGAATGATGCACACTTGAGCCAGGTCCTGCCAAAGTCAAGCTTTTCCTGAGTTGCACACCAAAAACACTAGACAGCCCTCTCAGGCCCTGAATGGTTTTGACACTGGTTTTCCAAATGCAGCTAAATTCGTAATATAAAGCGTTTTAGAAAGGTACAGGGAAAGGTACAGTTTATAGCTACAGATGGCAGTAGGCTTAAGGAACCTAACATGAATTTATCTCTAAGTCTTGACTTTTTGCCAAAATATTTAAGCTACCATTGTGTGTTATACAAGACATACACATGCATAAGGACACTTCCATACCAGCAGAATCCTTCAGTATAATTGTAGCAAGATAATGTTTTAAGACAATGCACTAAGACAAAATGACAAGACAGGAGGCATCTTTTGTTTGAAACAGTCAACAAAGTTTTAAGTCTTGTCCCAAACTTTTAAAAGAATCCAAAATACAGCTTTTTCTTTTTACTTATTAGCCACAATTACTCCGTGGGATAAAAATAAACATCTGTCTCTTTCTATGGCTTGCAAGACTATATCCTATCACTCTCTAGATCTCTGCAGCTCAGATGTCTTCAGAGGGAAGCTGAGCAAGGCAAGATGGAGGTGCCATTATTAATGCAATGTGACATTGTAAAGGAAACTCAATTCCCTCCTTTTTGCTCAGTTTCTGTTAGAAAGGCAATTCTTACATTTAGCTTCCCTAGCTAAAATTCGAGAAAAGTATCATACAGCTATATATACTCCTACACTTCAGCTTGGGAAGACATTATACAACATACAGTTTTTGATCCCTTGCCGTAGAAATTATTTTGTATTTAAACTGCGTAACTATAGATACTATCGATCTCAGAGTTTAATCTGCATGGAGGGTGGGAAGGAAGAGCAAGTTGCCAGCACTATTATTCACCCCACCTTCAGGAACTGTTAGAAGGGGAGGGAAGGGGACATGAAAACAGGCTAAAAGTTCAGCACATTCAGAACTTGTCATTTTAAAGATTTATACCAGAATAAAATTATTAAAATGCTGTAACAAAGCATCCATATGAGGAGGTGTACTCGTAATATTTCTTCTTCAGTAAGGATTATTGTTAACTTCTCTAGCAAGTTGAGGTCTTAGTGTAAGCATCACAGCACATGAGGTTGCTCGGAAAGCCTGATCAACTTGCACGACTCATAAAAAAAGAACAACAAAATGATATAAGGCTCTACCCAAACTCAGGAAATTCAGAACTCGCAATTCCAGTCACACCACTACAATGACCACGCAGCTGGCAAAGAAACGCAGTCTCACTACTACCGAGGAAATTACCAGTTATGTTTTGTACTACACGTAGCTGCCAAGGTGAGCACCAAAATAACTAGAAATCCTTAAGAGGCAGATCCACTCATTCCTACTGACTTGCCCAGAGTCACTTTTATTTGGACATGACAGAACCTTCCAAGTTTACAAAGATCAGTTCATGAAGCTTTTAGCATAATGGTACCAGTATCCCTTCTCCACCTGCTGTCTCCTTGGGGAGGAATATGGCTGCATCCCATTCTCACTACCAGCTCTGCTCTTGACTCTTGAAGGACAGCTGCAGTCAGAATCTAGCAGTCATTATAGTCTACTCTCATTACAGGGAGTGAAACAGAAACAGGAGCACTGACAGGAATAGTCTATGGTCTGTTTTGTGGACTCCTCACTTGAGTTCACCCTCAAATCCTTCCTATATATGCATTTTATGTTTTCAAAAATAATGCAATACACTCTCTACAGAAGTATTTTGTTAAACTGGCATTAAAGACCACTGGAAAGATGTCACACTAATACCCATAATATTTCTCCTGCTTCCTTCTGAAGTTCCTAAAATTACACAGGAAGTGAAGCAGGACTGCCAAATGGAACCAATGTTAGAGTGGACTGATACTTCCAGGTGTTTCCAACATACTGCAATTCAAGATGCACTAAGAATTTTTCTTTTACCACTCTTGGTACATCATCTTTTTTCTTAAACAAAGCCTCTTAGAAGCTAGAAGAACAAAAAAAGTATTTGAATTTGATAACTTTATTTGCTAAGGTATAAGAGCAAACAATTCCTGTAATAAACTGTTTATTTCCATTCCAGTGGATTCTAAAATAAGTTTGTCTCAGATTTTTCAGTGGTTATGAACTTCTGAAAAAAAATACAAAACACACTGAGATGCAGATTAACTGCAGTATCACAAACTATATTGCAAGTCTAATAAAAGATACCCTTATATTTGACATTAGTTTATCCATAATCCCTACACCAGGCCCATACACACACACTTTTCATCACACAACAAATCCTCTGAAGGAAACTAACCTTGATCAAACATATTATGGTTTATGAATTCTCAACAACACCTATCTGTATCTCCTTTGTGTTATTCACTGCAGAGATTTAGCTGATTATAGGCAATCATGAGGAATCTACCATAACTTCAAAATGATCATTCGAAGCATGAAAAAAGCAGGACACACCTCACAGCTTGCACACTGCCACAACAAATGAAAAATCCCCTTGAAAATTACTTATCATTCCACTAATTTCTTTTGATCAGAAGAGTGAAAATCTGGGCTGACACTTTCTTCCAGTGTAAGACATAAATTCAGTGCACAAATGGAGTAATTAAGCTCCAATTCTTTTGACATTTACTTTCCAGCATGACTCACGACCATCTTCAGCCTGCTTTTAGTAAAACATTTTCACAAAGACTATTAAACCCCCCCCCAAAACTCTCTACTACAGCCTTTCTTTCCATTACTGCATTTTCTTGCACAACTTGAGTTCTAAAATCAGTTTTCATTTAAGTGTGCCAGGTGGTATTTAAAAAACAAAACAGCAAAAGAAAAAAAAAATTTTTCATAAATCCAGATTTTACAAAGCACATGATGCTTCAGAGCTTTTTTTTTTAAAGGGTAGAGAGGGTAAAAACTATAGCAACAAATTTCACACCTTTTTAAATAAAAGACTGTAAAACTCATACTGCAAGTTCCTAATAAATGACTACTAATTATGTTTACGACACTGAGCAGGTATGTAACAAAGTCAACAGCATGAGTACCAAAGTTTATCCAGAAGGTTTAACACTCCAAACCAGAATGTTAGTAGTTATTGCGAAGAATTTTAATAAAAAGTAAATTCTTCTCCAATTTTTTAACTGGAAAACATGTGAGCAACAATTCTACATCATTAAGATTCATTCTGTAAAGAGGTGTTTGTATCTAATCCACAATAGAGAGCCTCCAACACATTTGACTGGCTTTCTCCTGCTATTTATAGTCAGTTTCACTGATTTCCTATTCTCCATCTCTTTTCCAACTGCAGCTGCAAACTCCCCATTTTCTACCCTACCTGCTCAGAACCACCCATTTTCACTCTCAATCATCTGAGGATACAAATGACAAAGCCTATTTATTGTCCAACACCGCACACAGTTTTAAAATCAAACAAACCAACCAAAACATCACGTTAGACAAAGAAATCATAAAAAGCTTTATAGACAGGAAAAACATTGCAGTCCCTAAAAAGGAACACTCCTAGTAAGAACAATACAAAGTAATACTGCTGCAAACTGCATCAGAGATAAATGGATATATGGTAGGGCCCTATAGCTCTAACTACTCACAGATTCCTAGGAAAAGCCATTATTCAGGCTTGTGCTGGCAGCTATGGATAGCGCATTTGCAGAGAATTATTTAAATAATTTAGCAGAATAAACTAATAAATTATTTACAAAACATAACAATTCAGCTTCATGAAATGCTAAGTCAGTCTTGAAATGGCTGTGAAGCAAGAAGGCTTTGAATGTTCATACTCTGTCTTGTCATTAAACAATTACTAATCCTAATCAAGTGGAAAGTAAACAATTAATATTAATAGGTATTAACTTGGCTTTTGTCTGGACGTTCAACTTCCAACTGCCAGCAAGGAAGTGTATTCAGGCTTGAGCTGGAAATATTTACACATTAAAGGAAACTTCTTTGAGAAAAACATTAAGCTAAATGGGTTTTAAAGATATCTAAAAGTCTGATTCTTATAGAGTTCTTTAAAATGTCTTGTAATTGTCTCCAAAGATCTGCTCTCTATTCATCCTTCCTTTTGAAGTTTTGTCATTTTGGCATCCTTGCACAATCCCAGAAGATACAGAACAAAAGTATTCTTACTTGGTCTCCTGCTGTTCTTCCAGGCTGACACTTCTGAAGCACGTATTAGCGTAGTCAAGAAATGTGCTCTCTTCCTAAAGTATCTCCCCCATCCAACCTTCCTAATAAGAATACAGCAGTATCTCCTAGATAATGGTAATTCATGAGGAATGGCAGTCTCAGACACATCCATTTCTGCTTCCTACTGAAGGAAACCAAACATGACCCTTCTGAAAAGCTCAGGTCTTTCAGCAAACTAACACCTGATACCATTGTAGCTCCCTGTTCCTACACCACCCAGCTGACAGCAAGAAAAGAGCATTCTCATTTTGCTATCATTGTTTCTACTAAGACACCTCCAAGGTTTTCTCACAGTGAGAAGGCTTCCTGGGCTCTTAACCTTCACTATAATGTCACAACCACACTGGCAGAAGAATTAAACTTAAGAATTAAAAATGCTTCTTAGACAGAAAAGACAATTGAAAAAAAGCACAGAGAAAAGCTAGGAAAATAGGGGGTAGAACCAATACATATGGTAATTACTTATGATGCCAAGAGTATATTAAGATTACTTGCTTAAGTAGCATTTTACTAGAGTATAATTCAATTTCTTTTGAAAAAGTAGGTATGGCTTTGTATAAAAGCATTGCATCCTTTCACTAGCAGCTCTGGCCAGGTAATTTTCAGTTATGAGACAGGGTGCACTGCAAATCATCATATTCTGGGAACTAATTTTGGAAGTGTATGACTGTATAGTTGGCTGTACTAATTTATTCTCCTCTTGGCCTCTGCCACAGAAAGGATCCTGGCCTATAAAAGACTCCTGATCTGACCTAGCACAGACACCCTTTGCACACAGTCTTCTTTAAAGACAAAAACAACATACTTAATTGTGTCAGTAAGAAATGAACGTTACTGTCAAAACGCTCCAGTTGAGGCAAATATAGTAGTAAAATACATCAACATATTCCAGCTAGCACTTTGAAAAACCTGATGCAATACCTTGGTTTGTTGCTGTCCTACACATTACTATACATGCCCACATATTTAACACATTTCAGTGTTTGTACACAGTTTGAAGAGAACAATTCATTCATCTGTGTGATTATTTTTCAGTTTCGAATATAGCAAATAGAGAACCTGAAAAGGGACAGGTTTGAGTAGAGAAGAGAAAATAAGGAGGAACAAATGAAAATCACTCACCAATAAGAAAATGGGAAAATACTGTTTTAAGCTCTGAGACTTTCAAAAATCCATTGGGCTGGTTAAGCATAGATGTTAACATGTATTTTCATTCCTATACTAGCACAAAGCTATGGGACACAACTTACTTAGATCTTTGAATTTTTTAGTGTTTGTTTTCATTCTGACACGCTTTTGGCATTAAGCTTTATTCAAAGCAACCAAAAAATCAACACTAAATCAGAATGAATATCTCAAAAGAACCAGTAGATGGCAATAAAAAGATCTGTGATATATTTTGATTTTGCAAATACACACAATCTGTAGTAATGTACAACCAGTAAAACTGGCTTTTTTTTTTAACCTCATTGATATGGTTCCAGGAGGCTTCTTGAAGCAGTAACCATTTAGAAAATTTTATACAGACAAATCCATAAATCTTTCCCCACATCTGAAAAGTGAGGAAAAAAACCTCTGAGAACAATCTGTTCCTGTAACTCAGAACAATAACTTATTTTAAATATTTCTTCCCTTTATATTAAAACTAAACCTACAATTTCAAGAATCTTTTGCAAAGCAGTATGAATATAAAATGCATCGATATTTGAGTTCATTTTTACTCTTAAAATATTGCCAAAGAGTAAAATAAAAAAAACAGCAGAATTTGTTCAGTCTTTGGACTTATACTCTTTATGTAAGTCTTTATAGCTTTAGAAGCATTCATTAAGTCTTAAACCAAGGCTATTTAGCAACCACAGGTAATTTTTGTCAGGGTTTCAACTTGAAGTTAAAATAGCAAACTATTTTATGCCTCACAATTCCAATCCTAGGAATAAACTAAACTGCAGTGGGTTACTTGTCTAGCAGAGAATAAAAAAATCAAATTACTATTTTGTATTAAAAATAAAAACATACATATTAGATTTTTAGAGAAGGGCTTTTAGATATGATTTCTTATGTATATATTAAGTAAATGTTTGCGGCTGAGGTAGAGGTATTCTAAAACAGAAAAAATATGTTAATTGAAATCACTAGTGGTTTGGATTAACCTTTTTTAATATTCAGAATTAGTAATGTGCTGCAGAATTATTTTATGTATGTATACAACAATGAACCAAATAATTACACAATTTGCATAAAGTGTACTATTCCATTTTGCTATGTTTTCCCATTTTCACCACAAGTGCAAGCATAGATAGGTCTTGGTTAGATAGGTTTTGGATATCTGTTTCACTGAAATAAAATACCTGAGGAAATAAATTGCCAAATATTTTCCAAAAAATTAACTGTAAAACTGTCAGTAATGTTTGTACCTTACCATGAAACATTTTTGAAAAACAGATTTATATGTAACCACCTAATTAATATTTACTCATTTTATATATATATACATTTTTTTTAAATATACATTTAACTATTTGGAAGAAATATACATTTAACTATTAGGAAGAAATTTAAAACACATCAAATATTTACCACCAAGGACTCTACCTTACAGTAATACCTGAAAACTGCCAAACTACTTAGGTTATAAATGTAGTATATACACATGCATGTCAGTATGGAAAAAACACATTACCACAGAAAAGAATTAACACATGGAAAGAGAGATACCTCAAGCCTGTTGCCAAAAAAAATTCAGCAGTAAGAAAGTTAAAAGAGTTGCCTAACACTCCCAGGAATTATTTTCTCTGATTAAAGTGCAAATTGAAGACAAAGTAAGAATACACACTACAATTAGCAGAAAGACATAAGGGGATAAGCATACATTAAAAGCTCATTTTTTTAAAGTGGCACTGGCAACTTGGAAAGCAGAGACTGAAAACTTGGAGGGTGCCTGTTGGAGAGCCATGTACAGGGCTGAAGAATCTGACATATGAACACAGGTTGAAGAAATTCAGTTTGTTACACTTAGATAAGAGAAAGCTTGGGAGGGTGGGTGAGATCTAATCACATTCTTCCAATGCCTAACAGGTATGTTTACAAGAAGACAGAGGTACCCTTTCCACAAAGATGTGCAGTAAAAGAACAAGAAGTCATGAGCTACCAACTTGCACCAGAGAATATTTTTCCTTCCCATAAGAGAAAATCCCTATTATTTGCCATGAGAACAATTAAACAGTGGACCAGGCTGCCCAGCAAAGTCCTTCACTTCCCCTCACTGGCAGTGGTCAAGCCTAATCTTGATAAGGACCGACAAAGACTATTAAACGGTTCTGCTTTCAGCAAAAGGTTTGGGCAAATAATCTCCAGAGTCTCTTCCTACCTACCCTGCTCTTTGATTTCATGTGAAACTCTGTGAAACTCTGCAGCTCCTACATGCTACATTAGTGCCTGGCAATAACATAGAAATAATTTAGCAAAACCACCACTTTATACACAGCTCTTGGCTTCAATCTTTGCGCTTCTATAACTCCATCAATGTCAATGCATTTATACATGTGGGTATGCTGATGCAACCTATTTTTCTCCATTTTTTTGCAGTTCCTTTTCCACTGAAGTTGGGCCTCACATAAATGTATATTTAGCATATCTTCTAAATCCCAAACTCATGAGTTCTACATGAACAAAGCTAATTGCTTCACACATGTAGAGGGCTATACCATGCAGGACCGTGCCTCACTTCCAGCCGGCCAGAATGGAGTCATGTACATTACTTCCAGGAAATAATTCAACTAGAACTGTTTGGTAAAAAACAACATTACCCAGCTTTATTGGGAGAAAACAGATTGCACTGAAATCTATTGCAAAACATTTAAGAAATTTTAAAGAAAAAAAATAAGGGAAACTACTTTTTGACATAACAATCCACCTAAAATTGCTTTTGCTCAGAAAGTGGATTCGAAAGATCCTCAACTGCATTCAGGATGACATGCCTACTAATTTCCAAGTTTGTGTAGAATGCAAAGTATGATGATGCCTACAACTAGATGATAAATATACCTTGTCATCTACTAGAATTCAAACTGCTTGACTCTGGTAGTTTTTCCCAGTTTCTCTAGCACATCATTTCAAAAAAAACTGTCAAGCTTATTGTTGAGCTGAGTAAGTGTTGGGACCATTACATCAAGATTGTTCAGCAGAAGTTCAAAGAGCTTCTACTCTATACCAGGAGGTCTTTGATGAAAAAATACACTTAATAAAATGGAATTCTAAAGAAATGTTGTATACCAGGCAACTCTCAAATCACTTTGATTTTCGATCAGCTTTATTGACATGTTAGGATTCCTACTTTCCAGCCTTTTATAAATGGACCATCAGCTTCCTCTCACCCAGAAAAAACAATGCTTAAGAAAGGATTACCTCCTTTATTCCACTCCATACTTCTTACAGAAGTGACTTTACAATATAGCTTTTTCTATGATGCTCATGAAGATCTATGTCCTTATAAGGACATCATGAAATTAAATCAACACGAACCAACAGTTTATGCTATGTTTACTACAAATAACACCACTCATGTCTCTATGCAAAGGTCCTCATTCTCATCTATAGCAGAGCTGATTACATTCTTCCCAAAATCGTATTTCTAGATTGTAATATGAGATTTTATATTACCATTATCAAGAAGGACCTTCATTACTATTTAGTATTTTCAAACTAATTCCCAAATGTCTCAATGTAATGTAGAATATCCAGGCTAAGTGCACTTATGAAAAAAGCTTTCCATCAGTTTACTACACTTCAGGGCTGCATACACGAGTTGCTTTTGGAGGCTAGGAGACATTGATGATGAGCTGTTCTTCACAGCTACTGCTTCAAACCACCACTACTGATGTACTGTTAAAAGCAAAAATCACTACTTTAAAGTTGTACATATAACTGATTTCTTGAACTCAACTTTTAGAGTAGTCCTGACACTGATTTAATTAGCATTCCTTAAATTTATCAGAGTCCACATTAAAAAGAAATGGTCATCAGGAACAAAACTCTTTGTCAACAATTTTTGCAAGAAAAATTTTAAAAAGCACTGTGGAATTAAGGTTACACTTGTTTTAACCTACTTCCCTAACTATTCACCAAGTATTTTCTGAGTTATTTTCTTTTTTTTTTTGGTTCAAATCAGTGTAGGCAGTCAGAAGTGATTTGGAACAGTTTCACACAAGCACAGACGCACACTTGGAATGTCCTACTTTGCACCTGAATTCACACCAGAATTATGTGTCTATGGCGAAGTCTGAATAACTAAACACACTATGTGATACAACTATTTTTAAATTATGTTAATAAGGATTTATTGTTTCCTGCTTTAAAGGCATTCAGCTACTTCTTTTTGTTTGAAAACTGCACTGGCTGCACTCAGCATCCATCCATAAGTAAAAGAGAGGAGTTTCATCATTCTGCTCCTGGTTCAATTCATGTTGCCATGGAAGCAGATGTTGAATTGATGAAAACAGGTCAACTGTTCAAAAAAAAAATCACTGTTTTAATACTTTAAAAAATATTGTTATATTATTTTAATGCTTGCCATTATTTTGAAATCATTAATATTTTATTGTGTGGTATTCTAGTTAGCATTTACATCACTCACACTATACACATTCCCACCAAAAATGTAGATAGCATTAGAGTTAAGAGTTGTTAATGGAAAAAAAATATTTTGCATAAGTCGGCAGGGGCTGGGTACAGAATGCTTACAAGAATATCACACAGTTCTTTGTTACTTCAGTAGTGGGTAGTGTTAAATGTTGCTGTGTAAACTGTTTCCATTAGAAGAATATTAGTATTATTATTAAAAAGCAATAGTATTTTTTGAAAAAAAAAATAAATCAGGACATCGCTGATACATATTCTTGGCTTTGACAGCAACAGCACTTATCTGTTTAGTTTTGCATCAAACAAATATATAAATACTCATCTGGAGTTGCAGTTACTTAAAACTGATTAAAATACTTAAAGACAGCTAAGATTTAAGTAGGTTACCCCATCAATAGAACATGTGAAAATACACATAGCCAACTCAAAGAAATTTCTCTCTTAGCATTTTCAAACTGCCTGTCAAGATGCTGTCAAAATAGTGTAAACACACTGTAAAATGTTCATCCTCACCTGCAGCAAACATCAAAAAATAAAACAACTCACCTGTATCATGTTTTTCTGACTCTCTACTAGCTGATCTAAAACAGTTTTCTATCAACACCCTGACACATTTGAATTTTTTTCTGCCTTGACACTGATGTACTTCAGATGCATCAGGTTTGTCCTAGAAGTTTAATGATATATAGAGTGTTCCTGAATATTTCTTTACAATTGAAATGCAGAGTTTAATCATTAATAAATAGCGTAGAGGTACATGGGGATACTGCCAACACACGAGATTTGTGCTCCTTTCATAGTTCAGAGATCTTTCCGTAGATTAAGTGATACTTAAAGTAGAAAGGCTCAGTGGTGCAGAAGTCCCACAAATTTAATCCAGCACAAACCTACCACAGCACTACTGCGTGTCTTCCACACACCACTGCTTCTGCCCCGCTCCCTAGTGAACTGGGTCAGACAGCTTCTCCCACATCAGCTCCCTGATCTGTTTCATCACGCACCAGATAAAAGAAAGTCCCACTGTAATAGATAAGATGGGAGCAAATACACAGGAAGCAGAGCAAAAACATCCCCATCTCTTGAAGCGAACATAAATCTATACTGCTGTTGTTCATAGTAATCCTCATTTCTTTTAATCATGTTTTAATCTGAAATATGTACAACAGAACCTCTGATAAAAAAATTTCTGTAAGTAAGAACATGTTTAGCTGTCAACACAATTGAAACAATTTTCAACAGAAATAAAACTCATGTTTGCTCTGTTCGTTTTCATATAGTTTTTTAAAATTAAATTACTGTATAAAATGTGTTTCACTTTGGAGAACTCTTTTGGACTCTAGAAAGTTCAAAATTTGTGTTATGAAACTTTATGCAACATTGTATGACCTGAACTACTCTCCATCTCTTTAAAAGACTAAAACAAACAAACAAAAAAACCCGGGAACCCCACACCTGTGAAGTTGTTAAGCACTGCTTAAAATGTACTGAAAGATTGTCCTTATGGAGACTGCAAAAGTCTTACATTTTACATTGAGTATTCTTGGAACTGTTTATAACCAATGACATTCCAAAAAAATCACATGGCTTTGTTATGCTCTAGAAACATACTGTAAGACCCACACGTTGGTTTTGTATCTCTGTTTTTTCACAGACAATAAATAGCTGGTAATAACAGAAAAACAACCACGAAAAGAATAAAAATCAGACTAGTATTTAAAATCATCAAGCATACTGGATACTTTCAATTAAAACTTTTGAAAATAGACCTTTCCTGACCAGTGCATTATGGCCTGTTGTTTTGGTGTTTGGTGTTTTTTTAATTAAGCGAAATAATTAGAGAAAAGTTGACTTTTCTGTAACCAAATTATTACCTTTCATTTCCCCTGGCTCATTCAGCATTAGCTTCCAACAGTCCTTTCATATTACGTTAATTATAGATTGGTGCTCTTCCCCAAAGCTGCTTCTCTATATAAGATAACATTTTTCCACTCTCCTCCCCTCAGTACTAATTTACCTTTTCCCTCCAAATTTTCTTCCCTTTGTTTTCTGAATCTCCGTTTACATAACATTTATAGACAATTTGAGATACAATGTTATTGGTATTATTATGCCACAATTCCTGTTCCCTAAAGGGATGCATATAAGCAGAATTTAAAGAAAAATTCTAGTATTCTATGTTGGTCTACCTAGAAACAGAGATCTGCTGAGATCAAATAGCCAGCTTCACATTTAAACAGATAGAAGGATAACACACAGCAAGTAAAGGCAAAAAACAGCCCCATCTCTAAGCTGCCACAAAATCCATACTGCTTACATTTACTCATCCAGTTTTCACAATATACCTCTCTAGATATATTGTCCAGTAATGAGCTATATCATTACACTTAATTTGCTAAATCAGTTTTATATTACAACACCTCACTGAGGTTAATGTAAATGTTCACGTATGCAAAACAGAAGAGTGCATCAGGCTGCCTGTAGACTCAAACTTCAGCAAACCAATCGACATAACTCACATTCACAGTTAACTCTGCAAACCTTAAGGCTTGGAAAATAAAACTCAAAGCAAGCCCATAATTCATTGCATAACACTTAATATCTGTAAAAAAAACAACAAAAAAATGTATGCTCCTGATGCACCTCTGTCAAGTGGTGCACTTTAGTAACTACAAATACACAATCCAGACCTTTTGCTATGAAAAAAGTAATCCAGTTCGTAAAAGCTAAAATAGAATAATGGTAAAAGTCAAGGCAATGCAATACAAAAAAGGAAATCTATTCGCACAAGGAAAGATTTATAAGGGCAAAGTCTTGCAATTGCAGTTAAGTAAAATGCCCACAGTCATCCCCCCTCCCTGTCTGAAAAGGAATGACACTCATAGGCTTACTACATGGAATTAGGAGAAGATAAACCCCAAATGCTGTTACAATCACAAATATTTACAGTCATGACACATAGTTATTTCAGATAAGTCCTACAGGATACATCCATAAAGATTATGTAGGAAGTCTTTTTAAGATCTGCTGGGGTCACAACCCAAGTAGAGAAATAAACAGTTCACAAAAATGTGATTATTTTGCTTCTTGAAATAGCCCTACTAAATGCTTGAAGTACATGAAGCAACAAATACACAGCATCTTGGGAATGCATGGGAAAGTATGGCAACAGCATTCACAGTAAATGAAAACACAGAAGAGAAAGAAATCAAAAAGAAAGACTTTGAAACACTTCTTTGATAGGGAAATCTTAATTTCCTTCTAATATAAGATGTGAGGGGAAGTATACTTCTTGCTATCATTTTCACTGGTGTTTGTGTTATTTGCTAAAACATGCATTGTTTGAAAGTAGACTTACCTCCACCAATGCCACAGTCAGAACAAGGTCCATTTTTGAGTCTGGGAAAAGGGCATCCACTTGTGGAGACATTCCAATCAGTATACAATTAGTAACAACTGATATTACACTCATAGTTTCAAAGGCCAACTGAAATAAAACACAAATATATTTACAGTTATGACCATTACCTCTAACTTCCTAGTCTCTGAATTGCTGTGGACAACACCTCTCTCTTCATTAAAGCCTCAGAAGACCCACTAGTTTAACTTTTTATTTTCCTTCAGTTTTTGAATTCTATGGCATAAGACTTGTTTGGCAAGCAGTCCAGACTTTATCAGCTTGATGAGACCACAAGAAGGTTGTAACCTGAACACATGAAACAGTAAGCACTCATCTACAGTTGTACTCCTAAACAAATTTTTTTCAGGATAATGAAAAAATTGCAAAATTCCAAGAGGAACTAATAGTCCTAACACTGGTTTTGGAGGTTCTGTCTGAATGTTAGGAGGAAAAGGTAAGAATGGTTCAGAATGCCTTTTTTAAATCACAGCTACTTGAGATTTGTTAAAACATTTACATTTAAACACATGCAATAGCACAAGTCTAAGAAGCTCTTGCCTACAGAGCTCCCACAAAATGTCTGAAAATATTAAAACAGCTTAACTATTACATTTGCAATATAATGGTTACTTATTCCAAGGTCCTGTCTGGAATGAGAAAGACTGACACAGAATTGTAGCAACTGTCACAATGAATTAGCAGAAATAACTTTCTCCTTGACAAGAATCTAGTGACTCAGCTCACCTGATAAAATAATTTCAGTATTCCTTGAACACAAATCTTTCGGCAAATGCTCTAATTTCCCATATGAAATGGATGACTTGAAATTTAGTTGTTATTTTTAATTCACAAAGCAAATTCATTTCTGCTATTAGCTAAAAAATGACACCATAAAATAAAATTACTGTATCAGTAATGTTATATTTTTTCAGCCTACTCTCTAGATTGAAACAAACTATTCTAGTAAAACTAAATGCTATTGAGATACCTGCAGTTATGCTTGTGACTTATGACCACAGCCTGATTATTCTCGTGGTCAGTGCAGTTATGCCATTAAGAAGTTGGAAGCATAGATCTGGACTTCGAAAGTACATCCTATGTTAAAATGCAATCACATTATAATTCACACATTTTAATGACGTATTATTAGAAGACTTCACCTCTAAGTCCACTTCATTAATACTCATGTATGTCTCTAATGAACACTGCTCAGAACCCTTGGTTTGCATGTTTTTACTGTATGTTTTACTTTACATTTCAGGGTTTCATTTCTCACCTCTCATTTGTTTGATAACATTTACAACCCCTCCAAATTAAATAATCCATTGTGCCCTTTATCTCCATTATGTAACACTAGAAAACTTGTTAAAACTGGAATATGGATCATCCCCTAAAAAGGTCCCCCAACCAACTTCACACTCCCTTATCAAGCCACTGCTACTGTGGAATGTTAAAGTTTCTGGATGCAACTTAGTCACTCCAGAAAACTCTGGTCAGGATCAGTTCACTGATGCAGCACACTCAACAGGCCCCAAAATAGCTGGTGGCAGCATGATTGCATGGACAAACAACTGAGAACAGAAAATGCCTGACCCAGTACTATTACCATGAAATTGTTTAGATAGACTACAGCGTTCAGGCTGTGCAGAAAGTTCCAGCTCCTACTCACAGATCCAGGTTATTTTACGATTAGTCAGCTTGAGTACCAGTAACCACAGGGGCATAGGCCACTAGCCTGGCTTAGGAATCCAACTAATTACCTATTCTTCCATTTCTTTTGAAACCCCTGCTGAGCTCCACACTTCTGAGATTGAATCAGAAGTTACTATTTCTAAAATACACTGGCTATAAAGAATACTAGGCAATATCTGGAAGATTTGCTTTGTTGAAGTTGCAACAGGAGTACAATACATATACAAGAACTAAAGAAAATATTTGCTTTCTTTTCCAAGGCAACTGAAAGACATGTGGTTCAAAAACCCCACCAAAAATATCACTGGGATATATAGCTGGATAGATGATATTCCAGGGCATTGAAGAGAACAAAGTATCTACTGAACTTTGAAGTGGCTCACGGGAAAAACACAAAGCTTTCATACTGTTGCTGAAACCTATTTTAAACAAATGAATAGAAAACAAACAAAAAAAAAGACATTAAAATTACCTGCCAAACACCAATATTTGCTGTGGGTTCTGCAAACGGACGCTTGTAAACTCTGCACATCTTTAAGGCATCAGAATATATCTCTGTGATGTTGTTTAACACTGCAAAGACAGCTGCCAGTGGATAAACACATGAGAAAAGACTCACATAGCCAAACTGTAGGAACAACTCCAGGTAATCATCAAAAGTACCCTGGAAAACAGAGCAAATATATTAACAACTCTGACCTAAAAAAAATATACGAAGAAGCATAGAAATAATACTACAGTTGTAAACATGTTTCCTCATCTGAAATCTGTTGTTTGGAACTGAGTGCTGATAGCAAACAACAAGAATTTTTTAAAAATCTAATTCATTTGGAATTATTCAATCACTAAAAACTTTTTATAATGGGAAGCCCAGGTTTTTCCTTTTGCCTAATGTATTTTCTGCAAGTCACACTTCCCATCCTTATTCCATGAAGTAACTGCATCAACACATTCAACCAATCCAGGTTCCTGAGTATCTCAGTTAAACAGTAACAGAAGGAACAGTGAGGAAGAGAAAAACACCACCATGCATTTAAACTGTCAGAACATCCTCCTGAGAGCACTGTGGCAATAGAAGTTCTAGCATTTCAGACTGCCCAAGAAAGACCTAACCAGAATGGTAGGCTGGTAGATAGGCAACTCTTTTCTGGTGTTTCTGCTTGTTTATTTCAATATGGGTAGGACAGAGTTAGTGCCCACTTGAAGGCTGAAATCTACACAGCAGCACTGACATCTGAAAGGAACAATTAGTGCAAACAAAAAAACCCATTTAACAAATCCTGATAGGTCTATCACCTGATCTAATTTAAACCAAGACTGTAGGTACTTAAGTGCTGATTAAGTATGCACATGTAGGTGATCATGTATCTGCATATTAGTTTTGTAGTATTAATAAGTTTGCTACGACTGCAGCAATTTTTTAATGAACAAAACTAATCACTTTTAAAGAGAAAGTGTTCATAAACAAAGAATGGTGAAATACCACAAAAACGTTAAACTGGGATCTAGCTACCTTGTATTTACACACATACTGTCCTCTCTCTCAAAACTGAAATCATGAAGACTTGACAGTAACTGAAATTATTATGAGAACCACATAAAAGTGGTTTTGGTTCCAAGTATCAAGACACATGGTTATCTACTCTTTTTTGCCCATCACAGCTGTTAAACTGACTGCCCTCTCCAACACCTAGTGCTTTTTTTCCTCTAGGAAACAGAGAAGGGCAGTAGAACCCTGCAAGCTCAGAAATCAACATGGGGTACTCATTAATTACATTTCTCACTTGAGCTCCTTTTAAAGTTGCACAGCAGTTGGGTCTCAGAAACCAATCTGCAGGCCCGACCATGAAGAGATACCTAACTTTTAAAGCTATTAAGATTTTTTCCTCAGAAACATTTTGTACAAACTCTGAATTTTGCTAAGGTCTTCCTTAGGGACATTTGCAGGAACACTCACTGCAATGGCAGCCACACATCTGTTACTACCATCACTTTCTCAATCATTGTAGACAGAGAGAGTGCTTTCCTTTGTGCTCCTCCTTCTGGTAACTGCACAGTACTCCCACTGCTTCCTCATACTTTTCTTCTCATTTCCTTGCCCAATACCTACTGGCTTTTAGAACAGCAGAGTATGAAGTAAGTAAGTATTTATTTTCTCATACTCAATTTATGAAACATTGTGTAGCAAAACAGGAGTCTAAGACAATGTTAAATTTGCAGCTGTGCAATCTGCAGTGACGAGATCAGCTACAGCATCAACAAAACCAAGTAAGAAATTCAGGAAAAATAAACCAGAGGAGTGAAGCAAAAATCAGAAAAATAATAATTAAAAAATTATTGCAGGATGTTTTTACGTCTTAAATAGGGTTAAGGACTGGATATTTGAAAAGTAAGCGAGAATGAGGACAAAAAGAATAGAGATTTCAATGTTAGAGAATACATGAAAGAAGGAAGGAAAACAAAAGAAAAGAGCCTCAAACACAGAATTCTGCCAAGACTCCTCGGTTACTAAACAGTCAAATGCTTCCCCCTTGTGACAGTTTTAATTTTAGAAATATTCTTGCCTGCTGACAGCTCACTGCTTGCAAACAAATCAGCGGTCTAACATCGTTTATTCACAAGCATACCAAAACAATAATCTTTAGATTGAATATAAAATTGGGCTTTGAGTACACAGTACTTAGAACCAAAACTGAGACTAGCAGTGGAAACATTCAAGGTGAAGTCCTAACTCTACAACTGACCTCTTGGGTCCCCGTGAAAAACTATTCAGGGCCCAACAGTACAACAGGTGCAGATTCATTTGATCCAGCTCTGCACAAGAAGCACTGGGCAATGTGCTGGACTCAGACACCACACTGGCTTTTTATGTGACAGCTGAGAATCGGGATTCAGCTCAGGTCTAAGAGGCAGAGCTTATTTGGTCAGGCCTGATGCTGACACACAACTCTGGGAGCTGTGCTGGCAGATGTGCAGGTGCCATGCTGGACTGTGCTGTTTTACCAGTTCAGACACTAACGCAGGGACTTCTCCTGTATTCTGCACTGCAAGACAGACAGGCTGTCTAAATCCATCTCCCTCCAACCTTCACACAGGAACACATTTGTACAGTTTGTAAATTGTAAAGGTGATGGTTCTTCCTTGTTTTCCCACTTCATGGCACTCCATGTAGGAAGAGACGAATCTGATATGGTGTTATTATCAAATTTCAAACTGCTAATGTCTACCTTCTACATGAAAGGTACACTATCTACATATGCTTCTTATTCTGTAAAAGCATAAATCATACAGTATTAAGACTCCTGTGACTCTGCTTGCAGCATCTGATCAAGTTGTCAGCCAGTCTGTAAAGCCTTAACATACACACTGATGTCCACTGTGTTAATTCCTTTAGAATTTTAAGTAATGAAATCTGCTAAATATGATTAAATTTAATTTAACGAAATCTGCTAAATACAATTAAAAATTATACTGGGTAGGAGGTGGTAAAGAACAGGACCAAGAAGACAATGAATACGAAAGCTGTGGTTTCATGAGGCAAGAGCTTCCAACAGGATTATTGTTTTGATGAGCTGGTTTCTTCTGTTCTCCTTTTCTGGCCCCATCCAGACATAAGTTCTCTCTCTCAGGCTCTAGTTTAACTGACTATTTAAACTAGTATCACTGCAAAACCAAACCAAAACAGAAAATTTCTGCCTTCCCTCTGCCATCCTACTCATCCTGGTAGCCTTTGGGTTACCCTTGGAGATTAAGGGCATATTACACAAATACTTCTTTCCAGTAATATGGGGTTACGTAGCCCCAGATATTCCTTCCCCTTCATTCTGGTGTTACTGGGATCCTGCACTATATCCACTTCTTGATCCAGGACACCAGACAGCTGCATAAACAGCTACCAGCAAAGCTGATGAAGCTGAAAATAA
This sequence comes from Vireo altiloquus, assembly GCA_013396875.1. Classification (NCBI taxonomy): domain Eukaryota; kingdom Metazoa; phylum Chordata; class Aves; order Passeriformes; family Vireonidae; genus Vireo; species Vireo altiloquus. The sequence goes on along the minus strand of VZRF01002863.1, from coordinate 90,473 downwards.
GCTGCCAGGCCAGACAGCCAAAAATATTTCTGTTTCCCTTGGCTGATGCCTCTGTCAACTACAGCCCAGAAAAGTTTTAACTCTTTTACAGCAGTACAACGTACCAAATAGGTTCCCATTTCTTTCTCCATGTTGACCTGTTCAGCTATTGACACGTCCCTATCAGTTTTCTGGGAACACATGCGTTTCTTCATCCTCCTGTTGTATCTCTTCTGGAGCCAGTAAGGAAGCAAGGATTCTGCAAACTGGTTGAGGATCTGCGAAGTTATCAGCAAAGTGGCCAAGCTCTTAAGTTTAAAAAAAGGAATAAAAAATAAGAGAACTGTGATGAACCTACAATCATTGCAATTCTGAGTGCTCTAGTACCCCTGTAAGTTACTATCTGATGAAAAAAAGGCCAGCCTAACAAACCTAGCAATAGCATATGAAAAGCATAGATGGTCTAGCTCTCATCCCTTGCTGCGTGCTGAAAAGGACTAATTAGCAGTTATTAGCTCAAGTATTTCGTATATTTGGATGTATCTTGGAAACACCAAGTACAATGAAGGGTATATTTAATATATAACAATGACAATCACAGAGCTAAAGATTGGATTTTTTTCTATGTTTTTTATTTCTTGATTTTACCTGAAAGTAGAGGAAATGTCACAAATATTATGTCTGGTATAGATATGTCAAGTGTTTTGCTAGAGATCACTTCAGAGTAACAGAGGTCTTGAGCTGAAGCTCTTGTACTGCTCATTATGTTTAGAGCAAAAATATTTTCCTTATACCAAATTTTCAGGCATTTGACTGTGAAAGTTGATTTAAAATACCAACTACAAATTATTTTTACTTTAATTTATTTTCAGATCCTCACTGTAGTTATAAACTTAATCATGACCCTAGCCTCAAGAATCTCTCATTAGGGACACTACAGAGAAGAACATTTTCTAACATAAAAGGAAATAAAGAGGAAATTAACATTTCCCAGTCTCATCTGTGTGAGAGAACAATCAAATTTATTTGAAAACAGTTCCTCATTTATACAGAGAGAAAGAATTACTCTACTCTGTTATGATTCTGCAATAATGTTAAGGAAACTGAAACATGGAAGCTGGATTTCTAAGAAAATATAGGTGACATATATTAATTGCCAAGTTTATGTTTTAGAATCACTATTAAATATTAAAGACTGTTTCAATCAATCCTTTATTTTCCTAGATTCATCAACATTCTTAAGATGTTCTTGGAACTCACCTGCCTCAAAAGCTTCATATCAAACAACACAAAGGCAATGTAGAAGAGAGATGCAAAACAATTTAAGAAGTTGAACTGCAAATAAAAATATTTGGTTTTAGTAACCAAGCAAAAGTTCAGATACAGAATATCATCTAACTTAACAGCTGCCTTGACTAAATGGCTTCCATGAAGATGTAAACTGTCCATTAAAGTTTTCTTTACCATTTTCAAACCTTAGGTCAGAAAAAACACATTTTCAATATTGGTCTTTCTCAGTTTTTCACTTAACAAGCTTAATGCTTTCCTAAAGCAATGTGTACAAAGAGAACTACAACTGAATTATGAAATGTGGGCATTAAAACCACATCACCTTCTACTTAACTTTCATTTTTTTGGCAATTTCTCCAGACATAACACTATAAAAGGGACATACTGCTCTTAATTTAGATTAATGATTTTTAAAATAAATACATTACCAACATAGTTATTATAATATATAATATTATTATATTATGTTGTTATAATATCTAAAAATGTTATTATATTATCAAAATACACATGTTGGATGATGTATCTCTCAAGCTGTAAAAATGTTCCTTTATAGATGTTAGTTGTGCTTTATGCTTAATCACTTCAAAAGGTTTTATGGCCAAGAGAAATATTCCCTACTTCTAAATGAGATATAATCACAGTAGAGTACTTGAAAAATCATAATCAAACTCTGAAGCACCCTACTTGCTAACAGTGCTGCAGCTCCTGTTTTGGAGCTCACAGACAACACAAATGATATTAGGAGTGCAGAGAACCACTGAAAGACAGAATGAAAACTGGGGGGAACTTACACTTGACATTTCATAATTTTTTTAATCATTACCAGTAACAGATGTGTAACACAGAGATTTAACACAAAAAAATCATGAAACAAAACAAAACAACCCCAAATAAACACACACACACACAAAAAAAAAAAAAAAACCCAAACATGGTGAAGGAAATAAAGAAGGAACTCCAAAGAAACAGAGGAAATAAAAAAGGAAGGAACTTAAATGATCTTTTCAAAAGGAAACAAAAAGATTAGGTAAACTAAATAGATCAGTATATGCTACAAACTGCACAGGAGCAGAATGATGGACAGGTATTTTGCAGGTTCCTCTGACTGGTTGCCTGAATTTTAGTATAGGTGGAAGTTAATACATGAATTTAAAAAAATATAGTTTACCATAAAATCATGCAAAAATTGAATGGAATAGTTCTCAGTTGAAGACAGGACCACACCAATTAACAGAAACTATATATACAGCATCCTAATTTTTAGGAACAAATCAATACAAATAAAAAGCCAACTCTCCACTATAAAAGAGGCATCTAAAACAGTCTAGTAGTTACTGCAACCACAACAGAAATCTTGTTTACTCTGATATTTGTGCTACTATGTGGCCTTGACCAAAACTGTAGGTCACTGAGGTAATGCTAGGAAAGCACTAATAAAACACAGCACAAGCTGTCTTTTTAAATAATCTTAAAAGCTGCTTATATGATATACTTACCACTAAAACCTTCAGAATTAAATGATTCTGATATGAAGATTCCAGCCTGTGATTTTCTAAAATAGCAACAAAATTATTAATTAGTAAATAGCAGAAGCTCCTATCATGTACTTGACATTGCTATGCAAAGGATAAACAGACACTTTTACTCCACATGAAAATTACTTATCTAACAGTTTATATTATTCCAAGACTTTATGGTAAAAAGAATTTATACTGTACCAATACCTCACTTAATCTGTGAAGCTAATCTGATGCACAATATTATCATACATATTTTTGATTACAACTCCAGTATTTTTTCTACTGCAAAAGTTTTTCCATTTATGTATTTCTTACTCTAAAGGCTATTTTATAGAAGAAAAAACACCCATCACTCTTAAGACTTAACAAAATGTGTCTAGTCATTGATTGCTCTTTGTCTGAAAAGTAACAATTACAAATTTGATTCAAAACCAGTAAATTCTCACAGAAATATTCCCATCCCTCTCCAAGAAACTTATCTAAGACCCCACACTCTAAAGCAAGACTAGAGTATGTGAAGTTCAACAGATGCATTACTCATTCTAAACTGAGGTTTTCAGTTCATTGGAGATAACTGTCAGAACCTGACGTTTCAGGAAGGCTGATTTACTAGGCGGGAGAAAAGGGAAGCGAATGGGAGATTTTCAATTTCTTTCTGCTATTTTGTCAGATTGTACCTTTAAAGCCCTGGCTAAGCAGTAACTGAGAAGGCAGCACACTAGCATGTGTTGTGACAAAAAGGCTGAAAGGAGACACCATCACCTACAGACCTCGCTCAGGAAAAAACAGGAGAGTTCTACTCTGACAGGAGCATGAAGCTAGGCCTGACACAAGGAAAATATACTCAAGTGACTGAATGCAATTTTTACTTTTAGCTTTCACTACACAATCAGCTTTCATGATAAATGGGTGCAAAAAGGGTGCTTAAAACACCCCAGATTGTTTCCCATGCTTTGTCACTTTAGCTGTTGAAGTCAGATAATATCTGAAAATATGCCAGGTGGAAAGGAAGGTAGGACAGCCAGATGAGCTTTTCAGCCTATTCAGAGCATGGCAGCATAAACACAGCGGACAGCACAGAAAAGGCACAAGCTGTCAGTGTAGCAGGTAACAAAAATACGGTCTCTGCTGAATATGATACATCAGCATAAAACCAAAGAAGTCTGGATAAAAAACCCCTTAAGTTACCGGCTAAAGACATTTCAGTCTATCTGATCAACATAACTGGGTATTTCACAGAAATGCTTTTTCTTGCAGTATAGTAAAAACAATGAAACAAAACAGCCAATTGAGTTCTAGATATGAATTTAAAAATCCTTATTTAAATAAAAACCTTGAACAGCCATAAACAAATCAAGAAATTGCTTGCTTTTACTATCATGGCTGTCAGGTTGAATTTACTGAGCAAATCATTTTGGCAAGCATAACCAACCCCCACTTCAACACCTCTTTTTATTCTGTCCTCTGCATCAATCTCCCTTTTGCTTTATCTTTCTTCTGTTAATTTTTTGTGTCTCCAGTTTTAGTAATCTGGATTCTGTCCTGCAAATCAATGCCATATGGAGCTACATGAAGCAGTTAATCATCCATTAGCTTAGTCTATTAACTTTGTCTGAAAGTGACTTCACATGTCTGTACAAGTGCTAAAATTCAAAATAAACACTAGCATTTCACTGTCCTTATGCTAGGTTACAAAACACAAGGCCCAATCTGTTAAGTAAATTACACACACAAGGGGAAAAAAAAGGTAATCTACTATAACATTCCTCCTCTTCTAAGAGTGCCCAGAGAAACACATTTTGATAGGGATGTGGAATCCCAGTCTTTGTTATATATGTAGCATACATAAACACTCTCACATGACATTTAGTTCATCGGTTTAGATTGGGTTCCATCATCTCAGTGCCTTTGCACAGATGTAAAGTAGACTAAAACATACTCAGCAAAGCCAGGTTGTCAGTGCAACTTGCCAGGACAGTCCTACCTCCTACCCATACACCTCTGAGCTCTTATCATCATGCTCTCCCCCCACCCCTTTTGCCAGCACTATGGCCGATACAGCCAGACAAAGAGGTAAATCAGAGAGGGCAAACTTCTGCACCAAAGGCAGAGAGTGGCCGAGGAGGAAGGCAGGATCACCTCTTCTGATGGCATGTCAGACTCAGACCAAATTAAACCAAATATGAAACTGCAATCTCAGAACACTCAAAACGCAGGAAGTTAAAACGGCCATCTCTCTTACCCCACAGCAAGAACCTACTTTGGGAAATTTCTTCAGCATTCTGTTGAACAAGAGCTCTCAGTAATGTACTCTACAAAGAAACAAATTCTAAGTATGCGGGATTCTAACTCGAAGGAAGAAGAATGAACCACTTTCTTACCCCATGATGTTAAGAATTCGGCAGCATACCGATAGATACGGTTCATAATTTCAATCACGACAGCATAGATGATACTGGGCACATACAGCATCAAACTGCTGAAGTTAGACTCATTCTCTTTGTGATAATCCAGAGCCCACTGCTCCAAGTCAAAGTAAATCATCATCACGTACAGCGAGAAGTAGAGGCAAAGGCACACAAAGGGTAAGGACACCAGGTAAATCCGTAACTGTCTCTTAAAACTTGAGTACACTGGCTCCTCCCTGCCAGTGACAGGATTGATACCCAGCACACCATGGAAGCCTGGCCTCGGCTCTTCAAACTGTCGTTTCATCAGCAGCGTTCCCCAGCGGTACGTCAGGATGGCGCAGATCCGCTTCCAGACCTCCAGGATCACAGTGGACCACAGGAGGTTGAATGTGGCAAACATCACATACTTGTCGTAGTCTTCCCACGCAAACACATAATAAGGAATCCCAATGACAGCCATTGGAATCAAAGCAAATGTGAAGTATTCTAAGAAGCCAAAGTACAGAGCAATGGTTTCGCCAAAGTAGCACCGTATGTCATCTGCAGGAAGAAATGAATCAATTAAGACTACACTTAACAGAGATGTCAGTACAGTATCAAACTTGACCTTACATGAACTTACAACTTCCCATAGGCCAGATTTTTTTTCTTCTAAATAACACAACGCATATCATTGCTTTTTCTTTCTTCCTTCACCCTTATTCCAAAACATCAGACTGTTATCTGAATTTTTTTTTTCATGTTACATATATACATACATAAACATACCTTTCAGATGGCAAGGAAGTCAAAAATCAGAGTAACTACTATATCAACATCAGATATCCACACAAAGGGGAAAAAAGAAAAAACCCAACAAAACAGATTTGATCAGTGAATGGCATGGAAGACACCTGATGTAATAAAAACCAAACTTTAGCAGCAAGTGACACTCAGCTTCTAAAAATTACCACTGGCATATGCATTCCCAGGAAAGAAATTTGTTTCAGCTTGCTCAGGGAAGAGAAACGCTAGCTGTGCTTTGACAAGGTACAAGGACGTAAAGGAATAGATGGGCAGATGTATCAAAATCTTAAATCTTAAACATGTCAGATAGAATAATCAGGTTGAGATACTCTCTTCAACAGACAAATCATACATGAAATACATACTTCCTGAGTAGTAGGATAGAAGTAGAAGCATACTTCCTCAGCAGACTAAGTTTGTCTGCTACAGAGACTTGAAAAACGCACCAGTAATGGATCTATTTCATGACAGATGTATTACCTCCAAGAAGACATCTCACTTATCTTACTAATAACAAAATCAACACAGGATTATTATTCACATAATCTAGAAGTGATTAGACACAGAAATGCCTACCAAGCAGTGTTCAGAATGCTGAAATCTCTTACTTTTGCCTGCTTGGACGACCAGATTGCTTTTATGCCACTGCTCTGTATTCACCCGCTTAATGAAACAGCTATGGAAGCATGACCTCTGTAAATTAACACTGTAAATACACTACCACAGTGTATTACCTCTGTAATACACTACCACAAAAAAACCTGACATGCAGCAGCAGAATATTCTTACGGCTTACAAAGCACTACAGCAGAAGTTCACAATTGTCAACCAGATAAAAGTCTCTGAAAGCAAGAAGGAAAGGTAAACAGACAGAAGGATCAGCACTCCAACACCCCTGTCAATCAAAAATTCATTAACAAATACATTCAAGTGTAGGTCATTAGCATCGTTTCACACTCCAAGCATCCAACATGAAAGACATCCCTAAATTAGTACCTACTTAACAGGTTCCTGGGATTTACTTCAAAATTTTATACAGATTCAGTGGCAGTCCAAAAAAAACACCTTTCTCACATAAACAAAAGACTAGCATACAATAAAGCTCCCAACACAATACTCTGTGGCAGGCATATCAAGCCAGATCTTTAACTTCCTGTAGCTCAGGAAAGAACCTCAAGTAACTGCAAGACCCAGAGATTTATAATCAGGCAAGCTCCCAAATGCTTGCTTTCTTATTTTTAAATAAAGTTTACAGATTAAGAGTTTAGAACTTAAGAGTTTAGAACTTAACTTTCCACATGGCTAGACTAAAAATTATATTCATTTTAAGATTATTCAGTGTCTAAAATACATTCAAGTGATGCTGGCATGCAACAACATACAGTCTTCATTCAGACAATGAATTTAAAACGAAGAGCTGTAAATACACTTTTGACACATCTGCAACACAAAAAAGCTTTGGGAGTTCCAGACACGTGGGAATTTATCAAGAGTCAGTTTGAAAAAACAGTCTTGGCTTGGACCATTCCTGCTTTACTGATGGGTGGGGAGAATTTGTGATGTGCAGACTGCTGTTACATGGAAGCTCACAGACACTGAATCTGCAGACTCTGGAACCATCAATTTTGCAAGTCTAGAACCATTTCAGGGGGTCACACAGAAAACATAAGAAGAGGAAAAACTTGCCCAAACAGTAATAGAGCAGTGGTCTAATTTCACGACTCCACAGCATGACCACAATGCAAATGCTGTTCACATACCTAAAGGTTGATAACCAACTTTCACTCGGCCATACCAGCTGTGACGAAGCTTTTTCAACTCTTCTCTATCATGCAGAGGGAAAATCTGAACAAGAATACCACTGGTCAATAATCTTCTCACTAGAAGAGAAGAGAAAAGAAAAAATAGATACCTAGCACTCCTTCAAAGGACAGTGAAGTTGACAAAAGCAAACAGGTTACATTGTGTACTTAGCAAGTCTAAAGTTCCTTTGAAACAGATCTAGTACTCAAATACTAAAAAGATTGGCTCATGTTAGTTAAAAATTATAGAGAGCAGTTATATCTATTCCTGCAAATACTGTGCTGTCCAATGGAAGAAAAAGAGCAACCTTTTTACATCTAATAACTACTCCATAGCTTTGCAATATAACCAGATGCAGCTTCAATAGCAAGAAGTGCTTCAGGTCAGGACTGAAGTGCCATATGTAGCTTTGTGTGGATAGCCACAAAGCCATCATTGTATTAACTAGAAGAAAGATTAAAAAAAATCCCTTTGAATTATCAGTTTACACTAATTCATAAATTACATAACATGTTTGTTGCAAACAAACTATATATTCCACAATTTGTATTTAACTTTGTTATGGAAAGCAATACTTTGTGTGTGAATAAACAATTAACAAAATGCTCTGAAGTTACAACCATGGAAAAAAAGAAAATAAATTAAAAACAGGGAGGCACTGGAAGTGTGACAGTATTTTACTATTTCCCATCATCATTTGCTTGACATAACTAGAAAAATATCTTAGCTATATAAAAAAATTACCAATGTAAACCCATCTGACATCTCCATTTATTTAATTTTTTTTAACCACTAATATCCACAGATCTCCTTCGATGACCAACACTAATGAATCAAGATACTGTTAATAAAAGGACATTAAATTATTAGGATACATTCTCCTAAGACTCTGTAGCATCTCTGCCAAAAACTAGTTCCAGCTACCATAAAAATAGCACCAGCTCTCATTGCTTCTTTTTCCCATGAAAAGGAAGAGCTCTTGAAGCAAAGAGGAGGATCAGTGAAACCAAATAAATGAAACAAAACTTCCTTCATTTTATGAAATTTGTAACTCTGGAGCACTGTTACTCATTCCAGTATTTTTATACAGAGACAATCCAAGTATATAATCATGTAATTTAAAAAATAAATATTTTTGGTACTAATTAAAAGTAATTGATAACATCAACATATGCAAAAACTACCCAGTTGAAGATGAACATAAGGCCAGAGCCTCAGCCTCACAGAACAACTCAGGATGGAAAGCCCTCTGGAAGGAATCTGGTCCAGCTTCCTGCTCAAGGTAGGTGTGGCTTAAACTGGGCTGCTCAGGGCCTTGTCTAGAGAGGATCTAGCAGTCTCCCAGGACCGAGTCACCAACAATCTCTTTAAATTCTTGATCAAATGTTTAATTACCCTGTTGTGAAAAATACTTTCTTGATACCTATTCAGAATTTCTCTCATTGTATTGTACATTCATTGCCTTTCGTCCTATTACTGAAGCAGTGAAAACAAAGCTGGTTAAAAATAGCGGGACCCGAATGTCTGAAGGATTTCTCTTCATTACAGGAAAATTAACTTTTTTCACCATGAACACTATCCTACATTAACACAGTGAGTTAGAGGCAACAAACTACATTGCTTACCAATTGATTTTCCTGGGTATAGCTTTGCCTGAGGATATCCAGGGATCATTTTTTCAGTTTTAGCTCTCAAATTTTCAAGTTCATGTTTGATGATGTACTGACATTCTGCCATTGTAAGGAAATTGTGATTGTCATCTAAATAAAAAAGAAGGTTACATGAAAGGGTGCAGCACAGGAATACAACCCTGGCAGCAAATAACCAGAATCAGAAAAAAAATTACAGCAACCCCATCAATTTATCATCATGGAAACAAGAGTCTGATTTCCTGGAGAAAAAAACCAATTATTTTTCCCCCTTAGGAATAAGAAACTATAGCGATTGCCCTAAAAGCACCAAGTAAGAAGCTAAAATATCAACAAAACTCTAATACAAAGAATAACAACACAGTATTAGCTAAATTGGGCAAACAGAAATACTATCAAGACAACACAGACTGCAGGGTTTCTTTTGTAGGTGACAATTTCTCTGATTGCACCTGGACAAAACTAAAATTACATTCGTGTTTTTAAAATGAAAAAATACCAATGGATACAGCCAAAAATATATTTACAGCAGCTGGAATTCCAACTAATCCGAGAGATTCTGTTAGCGGTGGAATTTGTGTCAGACTTGCATTAATAATGTAAAGGCATGAAAGAAATGGAAGTGGCACTTTTGCAACTGACAATTCTTCTGAAGGCTTCCTAATTTCAGGAAAGCAAGGCCACAAAAATAAAGACACAGCAACAGTTACTGCACACAGCAGTGGTGTTGAGCAAAACTGGCTCTGAACAACAAAACTTCAAAATTGTTTCAGACAGACCCAAGAACCTTTATATTGAAAATGCAGTGAATGGTGTCACTCAAACAAGCACATTAAAAGAATTAGAAACACTAAGCTGGAACTCCAATATTTACCTGCAGAGCAAAAAATTAGTTCTGTCACTGTAGGGGGGTTAAATACCCTACAAGCAACACCTTTAAAAGTAGATGTTCCTGTGTTGGCACCTCCACAAAATAAAAGGGGAAAAGGAATGATTCCACTAATCATGCCCAAATTCCACTGAATGCATCTGTAGTGTTCATTATTGTTTGTTTGATGTTTACATGTAACAGAGAAAAATGTTTCTATTTTTTCCAGCTAATTATAAGATAATAAGCCTCAAAATTGGCTCACAGAAATTAAATTGCTACATTAATTCATAACATGGATTGTTAATCATAAAATCATGTTTATCAACTCTTTTTCTTGTCTTATTTTCCAAGAAAATCTTTCATACAAATAAGAGACTATTTGGAGCATAGAAAAGCATAAAGGAAAAGGCAAGCAAAAAATTAAAGCCACGTGAAAGAAAACAAAATTCATTATATGACCTGAATTTCCATTGTTAAAAGTAAGTGGGTTTTTTTCATGGCTTGATGTTCTCTTGCTGTTCACAGTTACCATTCCAAGGAATGGACAGACTGTAGAAGATCTACCAGCGTAATTGCTTATCATCTTTAGTCTCCACTTTGCAATGACAAAGATTCCTACAATTGCTTACCTGCAAAATCTTTGAAAGTTTTTCTACTGCTGTATGTAAAAGCTCTCATTGAGTTATCACTGCATTCCTTCACCAAACCTACAGTTTCAGCTCCCAGCAACAGCCTTAAGTGGGAAGCTCCAACCAGATAAATATTTTCAACTCCATTTTCCATAACCAGTGGTTTAATCAGTAGCTGTGCACCTTCAAAGTAAAGAGGGGTAAAATAAGCAGGAAAATACATTAAAATTATGTCTAAAAGCCCTAGTATTTTAGCATCCAATATACTGGCCCTAGCTAACAGGAGTGCTGAAAATGTCTCTTTTTACGGGCACAAAGAGTCAAGGTTTCAACAGCACTTGACATGTAGTGTTGAGAGTCTAGCAGGGTTCAGCTCCTGATTTAGCCCTGTTTCTCCTGATTTAGCCTGGTTTCTGTTGAAGTACTCTCAACAAAGAACTGGAACAATGGGGACTGTTTGGATCTATTCCCCTAAGGTTCACACCACAAAACCCAGAAGTGCTTCTGCAAACAGTCCCATTGGTCTTAAGGAGACTGGATTTTTGAAACTGAAACATCCCTAACTTATCTAACAGAGGCCTGAAAGCAAGTTTGTAGTTGCAAATCCAACAGCCACAGAAATAGTACTGACCATAAGCCTCAACAGCTGTAAATGCTGATTTTTAAAAAAAAAAGTTTAAAAAAAGTCCAAGGAATTGCAAATTAGCTTATCTTCAACTCCCAAACGCATACCAAAATGAGTAATGAAATATTGTCTTTTTAAGACACTACATGCTACCAAAAAATATAAATAAAATCCAACATGAAGTTACCAAGATTAAATTGCTTTCTGCTAACTTCATACAACATGGTACAAAGTCTTATGGACAGAATGTGAAGCATCTTCATTTAGGCAAGGTTTACCATGTTTCCATAAGCAAGAGGAGAAACATGTCTAGACAGCTGTTATAAAAACTGACATCAAGACTACATTGAAAGTTAGCTTATCAGGGCTTCAGTGCAAAAAATGAAGAATTCTAGAGTTCAACTGTCATTTGACCTTAAGCCAATGTTTTCATTAATAACAGGGTTAAGTGGGTTCAAAAAATGCAAAACTAAATAAGACTGGCAAACAACCATTATACCACAAATTCCTTGAAAACTAATTCTCTCTATGTCTTCATATTATTGGTGACACCCAATTTGATTTCAAAGTGTTACAGAAGATCATACTCTACTCACCTCCATTTGCCTTTTTGTCCACAATTCGTTTAGTGAACCATTCTATGGTTTCTTCTTTGGTGCCTTTTGCAAGTTCAATTACTACCAGAGGCCTGAAGTTAGACTCAACAGTATCCAAGAAAGACCAGCCTTCAACCACCTCTTTTGTTTTTTCCGCCATCTCTAGAGAGTTTGCTGAGCAGAAAACAAAACAAAATGCAAATGCTAGGAAGTATTTGGTACCAATCTAAAAACCACAAAACTTTACTGGAGTGAGTTACACAAGTCTGTGCTTAGCAAAGGCATAGATGTGCACTTTTATGCACTTACTACTACAAGGCTGAGTAACTTCTGCAGTTGTCAAGATGCCACCCATCTCCCTCGGCATTTGTGTCCTACTCTCTAGGTAGGAAGACTGTTGTCGCTATGTAGAGCAAAGCAGTAGCAAGAGGAAAGCAAAAAAATAAATTAAAACAAATCAATAAGGTAAAGCTATCCTCAAAAACTACAGCTTGCAACTTTCTACAGTGTATTTGTCAGCAAATGAAAACATTAACAGAAACTTAGTCAAACGGGTATTTAAAAATCAATAAGATTCCCATGGTATGAGTATGCAAACACATTATAAGGAAGAACTTTCTCAATTAATCTTCTGAAGCTTTAGCCATACCAAGGAAAGTTATACCATCTTGGGTAGCTGAGTTAGACACCTATCTTATCAACAGACAAATTAAACTCAAAGCACTTAAATGACATTTTGGAACCTATAAACCAAGTGTTCTGTGGCAAAGTCCAGCTGCAAAGCACTGAGCACAGCTTTATGTGTAAATAATCCAAATAATCTAAGCAGGCCTTTAGAGACTCACAGACACATTTAGGTTGGAAAAGACCTTCAAGATTGAGTCCAACCATTAACACAGCACTTCCAAGTCCACCACTAAACAATAGCCCCAAGAGTCGTATCTACAGAGCTTTTAAATATCTCCAGGGATAGTAACTCAACCATTTTCCTGGACAGCCTGTTTCAATGCTTGACAACCCTTTTCACAATGAAATTTTTCACAGAATTTTAATGGCACAACTTGAAGCCATTTTTTCTTATCACTTGTTATTTGGCAGACCCCCACCTTGCAACAACCTCCTTTGAGGTAGTCGCAGAGAGGGGTAAGGTCTCCTTCAAGCCTTCTTTTCTTCAGGCTGAACAACTCCAGGTACTTCTCTTTTGTCTTGTTAACAAATTTTATATAAATTATTCTACAGAGATCATTGTATCATGCTTCACAAAGCAACTTAGAGATGTTGATATAAAACAGTAAATCTGGTAACTAACCTACTCCATTAAAAAAAAGTAAACAAACCCAAACATAAAAAGTTATCACAGATTTAATTTACTAAATTTAAAAGTGAGGGGAAGGTTTGGTGATTTTGGTTTGTGTGTGGACGCTGACAGCTCGGTCAGAGAATTCTCAGCTTCTGCAACCATGAAAAGTTTTCTCTAACTGTGGAAAGAAAATCGTTTCCCACAGCTAGAGGATGAGAAACCTCAAGAAAATTTTGTAAACTATTTGAAAATGTTTTGGGAAAATCTATCTCACAGAAGGTGTTTGTGCCTTTGTTATCCTAACAGTATGTGCTACAGCTAACCAATCGTAGCTGCTCTCATCTCTCTCTGCTCCTGTCCAGACAAGCCGGAAGCACCAGGTCAGAGGGCAGCTGGATCTCTTTTAGAGATCTCTTTGTCCTGTCTGTTTGCTTTGCATAAAATATGCATGAAATAAAGAAGATATTTGCCTTCTGCATGGAGTCAGTCTTATGTTGCCATGGCCAGGACATGGCCTGAGAGATGCGACAGGTTTGGGGGTTTTGGAGGGGGGTTTTTGCTATTAACTTGACTAAAGGAGGGAGTTTACCCACTGCCTTTAAGCAGTTTCCCCTCTCCTGTTAAAACACTGAAAACACTCAATTTCTAAGGAAGTTGCTATAGGGATGCAGTTCAGCTTTTACAACAGTTGTACTTGTGTGATTCAAAGACAAATCAATCTCCAGTATTTCATATAAATCTTCCTACAAAATACAGTGATACTGCAAACATATGCATATCGTAATAAACAAGTCTATTCACTTTTGACTGGCAGAAAAAAACTTTCAAGCCAAATTTCAATGGGTCTTCAGTTAGCTTCACTTGCCTTTTCACTTGCACACAATTCTGCAACACTCAGATTTACAGCTCTGAACCCTAGTACGCATGTCTTTAAAAGAAATTCACTAGATCAGTGAAGTATTTAAAAACATTTCAGATGTATATCTACACAAACAGAATGAACTAGACAGAAAAAAACAATCAGGGGTGAGGCACTGTAACTGAGATTGTCAGTGACTAACTGCACTGTCTTGACGAGTCACTGCGCCTTAATGCATCACTATCCATAATCAGATGTTTGCAGGGGTTTGCTAAAATAATGCCTGAAACATTGTGTATTTATAAAGAATTTAAAGAATGAAAAGCACTAGATAATTATTAAATATTACTTGTTCAGAATATCACTTTGCAGATCAGTTATCTCTTGAAAACAGCGTTTTTATAAACAGTGCACTACTCAGTGAGCTTGAATTGTTGTGCTTGGCATGGTGACTGCACAAGAATCACAGAATCATCACAGAATCATAGAATGGTTTTGACTGGAAGTACTTTAAAGATCACCTAGTTCCAATTCCCCTGCCATGGGCAGGAACACCTTCCACTAGACCAGTTTGCTCAGGGCTGCATCCAACCTGGGCTTGAACACTTCCAGGGATGGGGCATCCACAACTTCTCTGGGCAATCTGTCTCAGTGCCTCACCACCCTCACAGTAAAGAGTTTCTTCCTAATACCTAATCCGTAACTACTCTCTTTCAGTTTGATTTGTTATTTTCAGGCTTTTTACTACTGAAAACTGCAACAGAGCTGAAGCACTCTTCCAAATCGTGCCTGTGCTTTCCAAACAGGCTGTCCAACGCCCAGCACAGACCCTATGGCAGGTAATTCAGCCTCTTCTTTCTGTATCTACACACTGTGTAACTTGCGACACGGAAGCACGGGGAACAGCCCCAAAAGGCTCTCAAACCCCTAGAGCTCCCGCTCTCACAGTGGCTGGGATTGAGTGGCTCTCACAATTATTTAGGTTGTAGAAGACCTCCGAGGCCACCGAGTCCAACCCATGACCAAAGACCACCTTGCCAGCTCAGGGCAGAGGAAGCTGCAGCCCTCTTGCAGGGCGTGTCGGCGCAGAGCGGGTCAGAGCCAGGCTCACCGCCCAGCCTCCACGCTCGGCGGCCCCGGGAGCTGCCGCGTCCGGGCCGTGCCCGCTCCAAGGCGGCCCATCACGGCTCCTGCCCACTGCCAGGCTGCGCCTCGCTCTCCCTTTTTAGGAACCCAAGTAGCGGGGAGGAGTGCAGCCCGGCCGGCCCCGCAGCAGCACGGCCGGTGACTCACTCCCTGCCCGCGGCCCCGTGCCGCTTCCCCCACGCTGCCCGCAGCCCACCGCGGCCGCGCGACACCAGCACCACCCCGAGCGGTGCCGGGGCGGCGGGGGAAGCGCTGAGGGTGTCACGGCTGCCCAGGCTCCACACTGGCTCCGCGCCGCGATGGGGTGGGCGGGCAGGGCGGAGGCTCCTCCCCTCGCGGCGGCGCAGGCAGCGAGAGCCCCNCGCAGGCACCGGGCGCTGCCAGGATGGCGCCGGGCCGGCCCAGCGTGACACCGCCCGCCGCTGCCGCCGGCCCCGCCCCTCGCCGTGGCCCTGCGCTACCCGGCCCAGCCCTTGTGAGGGCCTTCAAAATGCCCCAATGTCAGTGTTTCAGCAACGCGCGTATAGACCACCAGCTCTCACTTCATCCTCTTGTTTTATTTCCACCTTTTGCTCCCTGTGCTGCCTCCTGTCACAGAATCACAGAGTCAATTAGGTTGGAAAAGGCGCTCCTAAGATCATCGAGTCCAGCCTGCAACTGAACATCACTGTGTCAACCAGACCATGGCACTGAGTGCCACGTCCAGCCTTACCTTAAACACCGCCAGGGACAGTGACCCCACCACCTCCTTGGACAGTGCATTCCAATGTTTTATGCATTCTTTCTGTGAAGAAATTACTCCAGATGTCCAACCTAAACCTCCCCTGGTGCAGCTTGAGACTATGTCCTCTTCTCCTGCACTGGTGCCTGGGACAAGAAACCAATCCTCACCTGGCTACACCCTCCTTTCAGGCAGTTGCAGAGAACAATAAGGTCTCCCTTGAGCCTCCTTGTCTGCAGCCTAAATAATCCCAGCTCCCTCAGCCACTCCTCACAGGACTTGTGCCCCAGATCCTTCACCAGCTCTGTTGCCCTTCACTCACTCCAGCACCTCAATGTCCTTCCTGAACTGAGGGCTCCAGAACTGCACACAATACTCCCAAGTGTGGCCTCACCAGTGCCGAGTACAGGGGGACAATCACTTCCCCAGTCCTGCTGGCCACACTATTCCTGATACAGGTCAGGAAGCCATTGGCCTTCTTGGCCACCTGGGCACACTGCTGGCTCATGTCCTTCTCTAGACACAGCCCAAACCTCCTCCTGGAGCTTGAGTTATAAAAACCCTGCACTTCAGCTGGGTCAGTTATTTTTCCAAATGTTGTTTTGCACAGGAAAAGAGGACATTTTTGCATTTTGATAGCAAGACTTTTGTAGAGAATATAGTTCCAAGCATCCACTTGTAGCTGGGAAGAGAGCACTGTAAAGCAGTGGTGGTAGGCAAAGGATCTGGCCAGCAAAGCATGCTTCCTTGCTGGGCTTGGGGAATACATTTCGGCATATTTTGAAATAAACAGAGATATTTGTACGAAAATTTTGTGATGAAATTTTGATTTGTGTTTGGTAGCGAGTATAAAATACCAGCTTTTGGTGATGAATTTTTCCAGTATTTATAGACGATGAAGCAGTGAGGGCCTAGGGCACCCTGGAAAATGGGGATATGCGAACACTTGAAATTTAGGTACTACAGACTGCAGTGGATAGTAGAAAACAGACTCCATTTGTATCAGATAGTTTGGGCAGAATGTCAGACTTCTTAAACTGTGTTTCAGTCTTGTCCAGCTTCCAGTGGCCTCGCCATGCAGTTATTCACCTCTGAGCATCACCTACTGTGAAAACTCTCACTTCATGAAGAAGTAGCGTGGCAGTAAGAGAGGTGGGTTTGACAAAAGAAGGCTTTTAGACCTTAATCTTGTGTTTTGCATGTGAGACATCTCCAGCTATGATGCATCTTACGAATATCCACAAAGTCTTCATGGGCTATGGGCCTCTGGCCTTCTTGGCCTGACATCTTCAGTCTTCTAGTAGTTTACAAACAATTTTTTTAAAACTATCTCTGACACCTCCTACATTTATGAGGTTTCAGTGGGGACTTGACCTTATCCAATTACTTTGGCCTATGCAAAGATTCATTCAAAATCAATCTCTTTTCTGCTATCAAATTAATTTTTCTACTGGACAGGGTCATCTAATGGCAATATTGCTTGATGAGACTGTCACATTTCCTCAATGTCATGTATCCACTAGGTGTCACATTCTTGCTATGCAATGAATTCTTTACTGTTACGCTCTCAGTTTCTCTCTAGAAAGTTCACATTTTGCTAGCCATGCATAACGGTTAGCACATAATTCCATGTTCACAAAAGAAAAATAGGATTCATAAGTACATGGTGGATGTGTCTACAAAGTAATCCACACACACACACTGCTAGTGCAGTGGAAACAGTCTCACCATGATGGCAAAAAGCAAACTACTTTGTGCCAATCACAATGTCGTAGTGACTAGAAATTTTCTCTTAATAGGATTAGCTAATTTAAAGATGAATCAGGTATGCCCATCCTAAATTGAAAACTGCACCAGCACTATAGCTAAATATAAATCTCAAGCTTGTATCGGTTAGTGACTGTAGTCCAGTCTTGTGATTCTGCTAGCTGATTATAGCATTTTCATGGTCTGTCTCTGTCAGGCACCATGCAGACTGCAGACACAGTAGAATGGATGAGCTGTGGTAAGGCAGGAAAAAAAGGGAAAAAAAAGAGAGACAAAAGAAGAATCCATGAAAATTTCAAGAGCAGAGGATTTATTTTTATTCAGTGGTTAACTCTCTTCCTCCCTGGACTAATGACTACCACAGGACTTAACTAAATTAACATCCCATTAACCTACCATGAAGTCAAACTGGCTTTTATACCTGGTTGACATTTCGATCATATTTTGTATATAGTTCAATGGCTAGCTGAGCCCATCCAGCATATCACTGCTACTAAAAGGATGAGATCTCACTCTCAGTACACCATTATAATTTCCTTCTCCCTGTACCCACACTGCCAGATCTAAGGCTCTGCCCCACACTTAAGCCAGCTCTGGCATTCACCAGATCCATCTCTGAGTCCATTGAATTTACCACCTCCATAGAAAACCATCCACTTTGGGTTTGTTTTGCTTTGTTCTATTTCAGTGATTTAAATAAACTTAGATAAAGATTAAAGAGCTGGCACAAGGAAAGCACCTTTCCATACAGCAATCCTCATTAATTCAAATGCATGTAGATGTATGTACAGTATGACAACCATCCTCCACATAGTCACATAATGAGATTAATATTGATTCTTATCTGAAGTCCTATGTAATAGCAATCATTCTCTTAAAGTTTACCTTTACCTAGATTTGGAGGCATACTGGAACACTGGGTTATCATAAAAGTAAGGAGCAACTCACAGCAAAATATTCTTTTCATTCACAAGCTAATGACATATTAGTTTGAGTGCAAAATGGATGATGAGATACCTAAAGGTTAAGGCCAAATTTAAATTACATTATTATGTTATTAATAACAATTACATTAAAAATTTAGTAATGAAATTTCAATTAATGTGTTTGTCAGAGTAAGATACAGTGACATTTGACCAATTTTCAATGACTACAGGATCTTTCCCAGAATGTAATAAATATTATTAAATAGTTTTTACCTTCCTGCAAATGAAGGGTAAATTATTTTTTGGGTCACACCTGGCAGAATTTTTACATCCTGACAGAAATTTTCACATAAGTGTGTTCAGGCACTACTAGTATTGTTTGTGTCAAAGTATGGAAGTTTTGATTCATAAATACTGAGCAATGAAGCTGATTGATTGTAATCTGTAAGGTACATGGAAGGTACATCTTTTCCATTTACATTGTGTCCCTCTGATTAGAAACATCTAGTTTTAACTTAGGTATCTATTTCCAAATAAGATCATCCAGGAACAAAAAGCCCTGTCCTGTAAAACAAAATGGAAACAACATAAAAAGAGGAGGATCAGCCTGCCTAAGCCTGGAATAAGTGAGAGAAACCATTCTCAAATTATTACAAGGAGGAGCAAGTAAAATATAAAACATGCGTAAGACGTTATTCATCATTTATATGTAAAGAAAAATAAATTTAAAGTTATCAAGGCAAACAGCATCCTAGCCTATATCAGAAATAGTGTTGACTAGCAGGAATAGGGCAGTGATCTTCCCCTGGACTTTGCACTGGTGAGGCTGCACCTCAAGTCCTGTGTCCAGTTCTAAGCCCCTCACTCCAAGGAAGACACTGAGGTGCTGGAGCAAGTCCACAGAATGGCAATGAAGCTGGGGCAAGGACTAGATAACAGGTCCTATAAGGAGCGGCTGAGGGATCAGGGATTGTTTAGCCTGGAGAAAAGGAGACTCAGAGGAGACCTTATCACTCTCTGCAACCGCCTGAAAGGAGTGTGTAGCCAGGTGGGGCTGGCTTTTTCTCCCAGGCAACAAGCAGTAGGACAAGAGGATATGGCCTCAAGTTGCACTAGGGGAGGTTTAGTTTGGATATGAGGGAAAATTTCTTCACCGAAAGATTTGTCAAGGCTTGGAACAGACTGCCCAGGAAAGTGGTTGAGTCACTGTCCCTGGAGGTATTTTAAAGCCAAGCAGATGTGGCACTTGGGGACATGGTTTAGTGATGGACTTTGCATTGCTAGGTTAACAGTTGGACTCAGTGATCTTAGAGGTCTTTTCCAACCTAAATGATTCTATGGTTTTTTTCTCAGTTTTAGAGTAGCCTGCATAGCTGGGTGATCGTGAGGGAGATCCAGCGTGCCAAGTGATCTTTATGTTTTGGGAAAGTAAATAAAGCCAGTACATGAAGAAGTGTTTCAAAATTTTATCCCAGAAGCTTGAAAACAATGCATCCTTTCTGATTTTCTTTCTAGATGCATGTGTCAATGGATAGGATATCCCAAATGGTGAGCTAGAATCTTGGCTTACAGAGCCTCCCTGAATTTGTCAAAATAATATTTGAATTCATGTAAAAACTTCACAATTAATCACTGGGGTCCAGTTAACATCATTGTGATGGTGTCAGAAGCAAAAAGGCTGAAATTTGCTGCATTTAGACAAATGGAGCCATGAGGTTACTGAGGTTAACATGCTTCTGATTAATCTATATGGCCACCTGTTTCTATTAGCTATTCCTTCATTCCTAAAATAACGTAGTTTACTAGACTTCACCATCCACCTGCTGTGGAATAGCATCCTATATCCTATGACCACTGGTCTATTCAGAAGTAACCTATCACTGGAATTTTCAATACATTCAGTTGCACTGCCTCCATTCAGTGACTGACATATGATACTTTTTATTTTCTCTCATCTGGATACCTCATCAATTGTCAAGGCTGCATTTAGCATGTCATGCAAAAACAGCAACAACAAAACCAAAAATTTGTACATTTTGTATATTAAAGTTAATTTTCTTTCTTTGCATATTTAGTATTATAGAGAACAGTGTCTGTCATTCCACCTGGGCAGAACATACTTGGTTTATCTGTTTAGTGCATGGCTTGAAACAGTACTGCACAGTCAATTGGTTAATCACTATGATTTACTAGATAGCATAATTTACCACATTCTAACAAAATGTGCTGTCTGGATTCATCAGTAGCCATGATGCCTTGCCTGGGGCTGTGCCTCACAGAGGCACTCCCTGACTATACTATCTGATACAGCCTTTCAGCCTTTTGTGTTTTTTCAAATAGCTGTTTTAATTATATTTCTGCCTGGATTTAAGAACTGAAGGAAGATTATTCCAAAAAGCTGAAAGAGCTTGAACAAAGTTTGGAGAAGTCAAGTTCAGGGACTTGTTATTCAGTAAAAGTCCTTCCAGCCACTACCTTCAAAGTAACACTCATTGAAGATAACGACATGATAAATCCCCCTACAGTCCTGTGCTGAGGGCTCTGAAATATGAATGGGAATTGCTGTAGGAGGGCTGAAAAAGTTAATGATTCCTGTTGTCTTTCACCTCTTGTGCCTGAATTCAGCTATTGGACAACCACAGCATGAGGCTTTAAGGCAAACCACAATCAGAGAGAAGGAACACCATTAGCCATTCCAAATGACATCAGATATGTACATGGTGGGTTTTATTGTGCTTTGCGAACTGTTTAATGTGTTCTTACAGACAAGTTCATGAAGTTATCTATATTGATTGCAAATGCCACACCTCTATACAGTCCATTTTACTCTAAGTTTTAAGTAACTTGAATCATAACTTGGGAACTGTTTTTTTATGGAGGTCTTGCTTATGAAAAGATGAGTTCTGTAGGTTTTTCTAGCTGATTCTTCACACTGTCATAAACTGATTTGTCTAAGGAAATACATTCACTTACATAGTTGGGCAAGGGCTGTAGCACTGGCATACTGCTGGCAAAGCAATCAGAGATTTGACAGCTGTTGAACAGTTTTAAATCTAAAGACTCTGAGATCTGTTTTCCTTTTGTGCAGTACCCATTGTTGCACTGTAAGATACATTTCCAAGTCTGCATATAATTTCTTTGTTTAACTACTATCCCCTAGTATGAATTGAACACCTGTTTATTTGAGTGGTCTCACCATTGCCTGGAAAATGACGTTAAATCCATTAAACTTCAGATATCCTATTGCTATTAATTGTTATTTCTAAAGGCCCAAACTTGTCATTATTACTGATGCCAGTCTAGTTTTACATACTACATCTACATGAATTCAGACACATATCTTTGCTTTCATTTTCAGATGACCCCAGATTGATGCATACAGGCGTTTACTCATCAAAGATTTCAAAACAGAAATAAAAATTGCAAGCTTTGAATAAATGACTCCTAATTTTTTTATCAAAATATAAATGGGATCATTTGACTTCTTTAAATTATGGGCCTTGTCCCCTTAGAAAGCAACAACATCAAGAAAAAAAATTGAACTAATGAAAATGGCACCATTTGAAATATTCAGTGAAACATTTTAGTAATCACTGAAGTACGACTGGCTATTAAAGAAAAATGGGATGAATCAAAAGAGAAAGTCTTTTGCTGTGATCTTTTCTACAGCATACTGACGAGAAAAGTACTGACAGAACTAGGAGGTGAGCATATGCTATTGTTAAAAGACTGCATGTGCTGATCTAGTTCAGCATGTACTTTTGGTATCCAGTTAGTTCCTTGAATGCAAAGTCAGGTAGCTTTTCAACATCTGTGTTCACGTGGGTCCCGGTGCTGTCATCAAATGTTCAGAGCATAGGGTAATAAAGATATATGATATCTTCTGGCAGTTCAGGAGAACAGAAGACACTCAAAGTGAATCTGAAAAAATGTTTAACCTGACCTGTCTGCTATAGTCATACATTCAAAAATACCAGATACAAAATATTTGTAATGTTAAAGGTATCTTATGAAAATTCCAACTAATTATAGACTAGAATATAATCTTTCTTAATATCGAAAATTCACTTAAAATCTATGAGGACTATGAGTCTGTACAGAAAAATCTTGATTTTATCAAGGTCTTTGAACTTCTCTTTTATTTCTGTAGTCTATCATTCTATAATGTGATTTGAAGCACACTCAGATATAGCAAACCTAATTTTAAGAAGATTTTATTTTCGTAAAAATCATCTCCAATCAGCAATTAGAAATGCAATGTGGTAGAAAACAGAAATTCTGTTTCTATTCTCAGTTCCTTCTGAAGCAGATGTCTAGTGTTTGTCAAGAGGGAATGGCATAAGAGTGTAGTATTTGCCCTGTTTTAAGTTGCAGAAGGGAGTGCTCCCTTGTGCTGGTACTACAGTGAAATAAACTAAGCAAAACATTAAATTAAAGAATTCTCCATTCATGAAGTCAAATGTCAAGTACAAGTCAAAGAAAGATTAACAATTAATGTCGCCCTTAAAAATCTTTTGCCTGGAGGATCTGAAGTCATGCACTAAAAGCAGAGGATGAAATTCAAGTTCCATTTGGGGTTTCTTCCCTTTTCAGGAAAAATAATGTTTTACTTTGGTATTATGTTATATAACCAGGAGTCTGTGTTCACTTCAGATTTAATGAGAGTGTTAGGTGTCTGGGTACAGACAATCTCAGTCAGTCCAGCCTAGGTATGAGTAGGTGTATTTAAAGCTGGATGAGTCACAGTGAGTCTCACTAGTATTGCATGTAAGGCCCTAGAGCTCATGGGAACTTGAAGCTTTGTATGTTAGTGCGGTACTGGGGTGCATGGAGGCTCTGCACCAAGTCAGCAGATGGAGGCTTCTCTCCTCTGTGTAGGGCCGTGCATTGGAGGTGCACACCCTGGACATACTGAGCTGTGGGGCAAGAACACACTGCCCTAGAGGCACACAAGGTAGGCAGGCCCCCAGGGCAGGCACACACAACAGCGTGGACCAGCAGTGCAGGCAGAGACATACCTTTCTTGGCTCATAAAGACAGCCACAGCTTCTTCCCAGGTGCCTGGGACTGGTGGCTCTGAGAGAAGCTGCAGTGCTACACTAATAACACCAGTTCCCTGGACTACAGCAGGAAACAAAGTGGTGAAGGCCAGTGTGGAGGTGTGGAAGGATTCGTCTACTGCTTTGTGAAATCCACACGTGCACTGCCTGATTCTTTCTCACTTGACTGTGAGAGAACTTGACTGCTCTTCCAGACACTCTGGAAATGCTGGGAAATACTGAGTGACTGTCAGCACCCATTTATGTTGTCACTCTGAAGCTGATGTGTTGCTTACAAAAATAAGAGTAAGAAGCAGGGCTGGTCCTGTCCTCCAGTTGAACCAGCTTATTTGAACTGTAATCCCACCTCCAGACTGAGTGAGGTGGTTTCAGGTGTCCACGAGCAGTCACCACGCCAGTGTAAGTGCACAAGTAACACATGCAATCAAGACACCCCCTCATGCACTTAAAAGGGCTGGTGGTAGGGGTTGAAAAGCTGCGCTTAGTGGTATATAACCATATGTTCAGAGAGATGGTTTTCCATGTCAGATAGGCAGGATCTGCTGAATTGAGGATCTTTGTATGTCTGGAAATGTGGATCTGTGCAACAACTGGTAGAACAGGCTGTTCTGGGCTAGTTGCAGCTTCATATAGTTGTGTACTCTGAAATGGCTGAGAATGTGTGCAGCTGCAGAGCTTTACCAATTCAGAGAAGATGGAAACTCACACTAACCTAGGTTTGAAACACTCTGATCTAAAACATTCTGGGCATTTAACGTTCTTAAAAGCAGGGAGATTGGTAGATGGCAGAATAAAGATGGGCACTGGCAGTATTAGATGGAGTCAGTAACAGCACTGACCTAGCATGCTGGAATACTATAGATATCAGCAGCACCTAGCCAGAAGAAAGACATGTTGTGAATACACTTGGGGTTTACATATCCTTTGCTTAGGCACCTCTTAGTAAGCAATACTGAGTTACCAGATACATTGGATTTTTTCCTTAATCATTAGCAAAGTAATCAAACATACATCCCTCTCTGGCTTTTTAAAGTAGGACCTTAAATTCAAAGGTGAAAGATATTTTGCCTTCAGTGGACAATATTTGTGCCCCATTTAGTTAAATGGTCTTTCAGGAGATCTCAGTATTCTCATGGGACTTTGTTGTATGACCGAAGTAAAGTTGCATGATAAATATGAAGAAAAACAACATGTTTAATGTGGGGAGGTATATTGCAAGCAACCTCGCCCCTGATGAGTTATGGCTGTGTTAATTACGAAAAATAAGGAACAGCCATGCCCAAAGAAGATGGGTGTTATAAAAGGGTGTGGGTTAGCTGGTTAGGAGGATCCTGGCAAGAGGAATCATGGGAGAAGCAGACTAAGAAGAGGAATAAAAGCTCTCATGGAGAAGCCTTTCTATAGAAGCCTCTCAGCTTGGTGCTAGAGAGAGGCCCAGAGGGGAAGAAGACACAGAGAAGAGAGTTGCTGCAGTCAAAGATCTGCTGTGAGGTCAGTCTAGATCTGAGGCAAACAGGAGCCTGCAGCTAGAGTTCTTGCAATTGGACTCTATAGTAGGAGTTTGCTGTCAGAGTCAGGATGGATAAGCCCTAAAGTGGAATAAAGTGGGACTCTCTTCACAGTGTTAAAGAAGACTCTGTGCCTTGGCTCATTCCTACCCCGAATGAAAAGATAGTTGCAACACCTAACGAAAAGAGAGTATTTGCAACAGTGTAAGTTTCCCAAAAATCTTAATATTGATTAAAAGAATACAGAGCTGTCACAGTAAGATGTAGTATTATTTGCACAATATAATTTAAATTATATTTTATGGACATTTTACAGCTTATTTTATATATTACTATCTTCCTTGATTATGTTATATAGATCTGAAATTGTTGTTTTGTTAATTTTTTTATTTGTTTGTCATGGCATGATTACATTTAATTATGATTTATTCACTGTGACATCATTCAATTTTTTGAGGGATACTGTGGGTAATAAAACACTTCACCAATTTGGGGGGTTTTCATTTCAAAATATACATTTATTTGTTATTTTAAATGTACATATTTAGTATAGGACAAATTCAACATAATTTGAACATATTTCAATAAGGAGGAAATTTGTAAAAAATGATAGTTTCTTAAAAGACCAGAAGAAACAATGTCTTAGCATTTAACTGACCTTTACTAAAGCTTCTTCCATACTAGGCACCAAAATCAAATAAAAATTGAATCCAAATAATGTATCCAGTACTGTACTCTATACTGTGTGGTGTCTGTTCTTACATAATTCATACATACATGGTTTTTTAATGTGATTTATTTGTCTTGACTCCACTAAGTTCAGCTCATGTAGCTGAAGTATAAGTGTTTGTATTTTAGGGGCTGCACATCAGTGCTCTGGCACATCTAGGTGAGGAATTGGTTCCCCTGAGAGGTTCCTCCACACTCCTGTTACCTGAAGGAGTGTCAGCCAGAGCTCCCCAGGCGACCTTTCATCTGCCTCTCACACAGATTATCTGCATGATCTAGTGCCAATTGACACACCCTTGGGTATCAAAGATATCTGCAGAGGGCTGGCAGAGACACCACAAGACTGAAGACAGACCTGCACCGTTCTGAAGCAACAGTGGGAGTACAGGAGAGATACACCACACAGCAGTGAAAATGGTCCTAGACAGGTATGTGTGAGCAGCTTATTTAGCTTTTTGCTTGTCTAGTTAGGTGGGCACTTTGTCTTCTCGA
Source organism: Vireo altiloquus (assembly GCA_013396875.1). NCBI lineage: Eukaryota > Metazoa > Chordata > Aves > Passeriformes > Vireonidae > Vireo > Vireo altiloquus. The sequence continues at coordinate 63,803 of VZRF01002863.1, read as the reverse complement.
GAGATGAGTGTTCTGCATCAGCCTAAAAAGCCAACAGTTCTCTACACAAGAAGTTGCCCATCAAGGACATGATTGCATACATTTTTCTCATTTTGATTAGCAAGCATAAGCATTAATTTTTTTCTTTTGCACAGCCTACAGTAACACCTTCATACATATACCTTTCTATTATTTCTCCAGCAGTACAAACCATAATGAAACTTTGGGTGTGCCCCCAAAGAAAATACACAGTACTAAATAAACACTCACATGACTATGATTACTTAGACACACCAGTAAGCTCGTGGAATGTTTTGACAAGAGTAAACTTTAGAAGTTTTCCCTTTCTTCTTGGAATTGCTCTACATGACCAAACACCCTACTCAACAAAATAAAGATATGCCTATGGCATAGGGAGGTAAATGTGTGCTATGTTTAATCCAATTGGCATAGTTAAAAGTAGCAGTGTAGATGCAGCAGCATAGGCCAAACAGTACATTATATAAATCAGAATAAAAGCCATATAAAAATCTAGCAACGTGCTCTGAACCTTCTTGTTTTTTTTTTTTCAACTTCCAGCACTCAGTGACCAAAGGACTGAGATGGGATTTGTCTCTGGCCACTACCTTCAATGCCAATCAACAGCCACCTCCCATTACCCTGCCTACTCCCATATCTACAGTTCTGTCTCCTCAGTTTTCAACAGCACCACATTCCACTATTTCTGTCACAAGAAAAAGTACTTCCTGATGATTGTTTTTCATCTATACCACAATTCACAGGATGCTCCTAATGTTTGTATCATGAGGTTTTGTGAATGCTTGCTTGTTTACCTTTCCACACCATCCATTCCTTTAAAGATTTTTCTTGTGCTGCTTTCCATCATCATTCTTCTGGGCCAAGAATTCTAAACTATTTAACTGCTCCAGTCTCTGCTGCCCTTCCTTCAGCCTTTTTTTTTTTTTTGTCCTAGCTTACAATACCTTTTTCAAAATGGGATAAGCAAAACTCCTTACAGAAGTAAAAATACTTCAGTCCCAATTAAAATGCTTGAGTTTATTCCTTCTGTATACTTACTTTCCCTATCCCATGACTAAAACAAAAAGTTGAATTCCTGTAAGGTGTTCCAGGAAATAACCTGCAGCTACAGCACTAGAAAAATGAAATTGCATATCTCTCTGTTTATCTCTAAATATTAGTATTCTCATAATTTACACAGTGATTGGCCTTTCCTTGGCATAATTGTGCCATTTTTGGAACTGATTGTAAAGAAATGCAAGAATAGTAAGCTGTTATGATATTACACAGAGTACACTATACCTAAAATCACAGATTTTAAAACAAAGACAAAAGTTCTGCTGAAACCAAGTTGCCAGGCAAACCAACTACATTTAAAAAACAGACAAATATTCAATAAAAATCTGTTTGTATTGCCAAAAGCAAGATGAAACTGTGTCTCACAAAGAAAAGCGTATCCAAGCAACAACACTAAGACTCAAAAGAAATAGGTCATGTGAAAAGAAGCACTAAATTTAGTAATCAAATGTATATTCAGCAGAAAACATACAGAAGCTTTAGTGAAATAACTTAAAGAAAAACAAAAAAAATTAAGATATTTCTGAAGCTGAGAGACACATGAGACAAAAGATGTGTGCACTTGGTTGCAGCAGTGCAACTGGAAAGAAATTCCATGATAGTTAGCCGAGTTAAATTTGTATGAAACATGAAGTAGCTCAGAGCAGATTTTGGTACAGTATTTTATTTTTGATCAGTTTTACCCAGAAGCTTGATAAGAGTTCTAGTTCATTGGGTCTCTGCACAAGCAGACTGAAGTCAAGATATGTTAAGCTGGTACAAAAGTACAGTAGTAAAACTTTTACTGACAGCACAGGGTATTGCAGGCAGCCTCTACGATTTGCTTTTCATCCTAATTAGGTCAGTGACAGAGCTCTCCTACATTACACAGAATCGCACACATGATTTAATGAAAAGGTGTGACCACAGCTGCTGTTGGCATCTCATCTGAGCCTAGTCAGTTCAGCTGAAGAACTTGTTCACCAAGGAGCTTACCTGGAGGTGTGACAGCCAGCTGTCTTGAACCACAGATGTGGTAACACTGAAAGGATCACTCTGTTCCCCAACCTGCCACCGAAAAATACTGTACTCTCTTCCTCCCTCAAAGATTTTTACTCAATTTCAGAGACTGTCTTGTTAAATCATTGAACACTCATGGAAGACATTTTTTGTAATAGTGGAGTTTCTGCCAATTCAGATGTGCCAACTCTGCCACTCACAAGAGCCTTTCTTCCACTGTTAAATTACAGGTTTTCTCACCTTTGGACAAGATCTGAACTCCATGGGAATTCCCTGCCCAACACAAAGCCAGATCATGCAGCTGTGATGGTAGCTGCAGGACAGCTCATTAGGACCTCAGGAAGAACACAGAAACTCACAGCATCCAGGAAAGGAAAGGGCTGACTTGTGAGCAGCAGACTCACTTGTCCTTTCCTCCTACTTAGCTCAAGACTCGGCAGAAGCTGTGCTCTGGGGGTGCTTGCTTCCCACATCAACAGTTCAGCACCATTCTGCTGCTGTGGGAAGCAGCCGTTTCAAAGCTGGTGTTCTCCTGAGGTCCTGTGGGAAATACCAGGGGGAGAAGGAGCACCCTTCTCTCAGAAATGATAGCATATTTTCATTCAGAAGGAAAAAACCCCAACAAACAAATGCAGCATATATGCTGCTACATACTGCAGCAATTTGAACACTATGATTACAGAAATACATATTTCATGTTTAATATAAATTCATCCTGTAGATCTGCTCTCTCTGGGAGTAGCCATTGACTTTGCTCTGTGGGCACTGCTGAAAATAGTGGGCAGAACAGGATTATCTAATGATGCTAAATCTGCCTTTGTCAGTAACTGACATAGCAAAAAATACTGGCTGCAATCCAGACAAACATGACAAGTCTGGGGTGGGAACAAGATATGTGGCATAAAGGGTAGCACTGTGGTTTGAATGTGAATGCAAAGGTTGAGTATATTTAGGAAGGACAGTGCATATCCATCTGTCATCAGCAGCCAGTAAACAAACAGAAGAAAAGCTATGGAGAGCAAAGAGAAGCAGCAGTTACAGGTCACCAAGAGAAAGTTGAAAGAACAAACTGTAAACAGACATTATGCTTTGTGTGGTTTAATTCTTTCTCTTTTCAGGGAAATGTTTGTGAGCATTTCTTGTGAATTAAACAGTGCACCGTAGACATAACTGGGTTCTCTGTCACTGCATTCCCTATTTAAAAAAAACCTCATAAAGCTGAATCTGGCCAGCAACAGAGGCTACAAAGTAGGGGAGAAAGAAGTACTTTAAACTGAGCTTAAGCAGTTACTCATCTTGATATTGCCTTACAAAAGTGATCTTAATGTTGAAAAAGCCGAACTCCAAGGAGAAAAGTATTTTCCACTCTGCTACTAGTTACTACTGCTATTTTCTACCAGCTAGAATCAGAAGAAATAACAATTTATTTTTTGCCTTATGGAGCCCTAATGCTTTACTATCAAAACAGAACAATAAAGAAAGGACAGTTTCTCTCAAAAGAAGAAACAACAAATTATAATAAAACATGTAGACTGACTATAAATATTGCTTTCAATGTTTTCTTTGTACACACAAAGCACGAGATTTTACTCATGTTGTATACATAAATAACTGGGACCTAACATGGATGAAGAACAATGAGCTGTTTTGATGAATCTGGTTGAAAACATTTATTGTATTTCAAGTACAGAGGTATTAAAATAATTTTTAACAAAAAAGCCTGCAAAAAGAATTTCTTTCACAAGAGAAATGACTGGAAACTCTCAGGTTCAGAGCTTACCAGATACCAAGTACAATACCCAGAGGAGGTGTCTTGTATTTACTCATGGCAGATGCTTGGAGATTGTTGACCAGTTGAGTATTACAACATATGCTTTAGGGTTTAAAAAAAAAAAAAAGAGATGTGGTTTTACATACAAAGAAAACTCCAAAGCATTGCACAAGTTTTTATTTACAACCAACAGGGTGAAGATGAGATCAGGATTACACCAGAGAAGTTGCACTGTGTTTCATAGGTAAATTAATTTAACTAGGAGCAGGATTGTGAGGAGGGTTTTTTGGTTTGGAACCTTCAACTCGTATCAAACAGAAGGGCATGGGCTCCAGGATATGAGATGAGACAATGGGTGTACTGGTGGATAGGATCCACTTTTTACCAAAGCCTGTAGCAATAGGAAAAGGGGCAACATTTTCGAACTTTAAAATGGAAGATTTAGATTTGATATACGCACAAACTTTCTTATGATGAGGGTAGTGAGATACTGGAACAGGTTGCCCAGAGAAACTGAGGATGCTCCATCCCTAGGCATCCTCAAGTTCAGGTTGATTGGGCTTTGAGCAACCTGGTCTAGTGGAAGGTGTCCCAGCTCATTGCAGTGGGTTTGGACTAGACAACCTTTAAAGCTCCCTTCCAACACGAACCTTTCTATGTGTCTATGATTCTATGACATTAAAAACAATCTAAACAGAGGGCTGAAGGGTCCTCAGAAAGCCATACTGACAGCTTCAGTAAATTTCTGATTATGAAGGAGATGCACACAGCCTGTTCCTAAAGTGACCATGACAGACTAAGATCATACCATTGACAACCTTTTCCCAGTACTCTATCCTTGAAAAACATTTTTCCAATGTTTACCCTAAAATATCCAGGTTGCAATTTCTGCTCCTGGTGGATAGAGAAAAGAAGTTATTCCCATCTCATCAGTAACTTCTCATATACTTGCAAACTGTTGTCATTCTCCTACTCTTACTCTTCCCTAATTAACCAATCTGAAATAATTCACTATTTCCTATAGGTCCGCTGACATTCTAGTTGCTCTTTAGGTGGTTCACATCGTTCTTTACGTGCAGCATTCAAAACTAGCTTCACAACTGTTAAGCAAAGCAGAATTTCTTGCCAGGTCTTGCAAACGCTAATCCCATAATACATCCTAGCAGAACACTTATCTTTTTTTTGCAATAAGCCATAGTTGATTCACGCCCAATCTGTGACCACTCAGATCCTGGGTTATTATTGTACAGAATTTCTACCTAATCAGTTTCCCCTACCAGCTGATTATTCCTGCCTAGGGTTGCATCTGCTTTGGCTGAGTAACTTCCCATTTCTTTCACATTTCTAACTGAAGATGATTTTTTATTTTGTCCCTGCACCCCAGCATACCTACTCCCTCCCAGCCTGATAAATATGTGAATTCAGTAAAAGTTTTCCCTTTTACAAGTATGCATCTAGGTCACCAGATTCTCAATCTGTGCAATCCAACTTGATACACATTTCCATTTTGACAGGAAACCACTCTGTAACTGGTTTTCCAACAAGCATTGCATGCACCTAGCTGCAGCCCAACATGGAACACACATTATTAATTTCCATATGGGAAGCACATAAAATTCCCTGAAAATCAAGACATACTGAATCTAGAGCTCTTCTCTATCCATAAGGTATGCCATGTGGTTGTAAGGGCAATCAGATTTTTGAGATGTGAGTTCTTGTTGCCAGTTACTCATCCCTATGTTATTTTTCAGGAATATATAAATATATTTTTTTAGAAAAATTAATTTGCTTAATAATGTCGTACTTTTTTTCTCCTTTCTCTCTCCACCAGGCTTGTCACTTTACAGCCTCCCTCTACCCTATCTAGCATCCGTAACTTCTAGCATCCATAAACTTTGATTACTGACACTGCGATTCTGTTAGCAAGAGCTTTAAATACTCTAGGACATAGTTAAACAGAGAATTCAATTTTTTCAGGTCAATTTGAAAATACATCACTTAAACATTCTACCCTTTTCTTAACTGAAAATGTACCTGGCTAGATGCATTAGTTGCCTTATTTTACTACCTTAGATAGTGAAATCTAGATGGTTCTGCATTCCTGACACGTTTTAGTTTTCTCACTTTACAATTCGAGTACAGTTTCTATTTCACACAATTAATGGCTTCTGGAGTGATGTGGGGGTTTTATTTTGCTCGCTAGTTGCATTTCATCTCGTGCTTGTCTTTCTGATTTTGTTCTCACATGCTTCTGCTGTACTTTTATTCTTAGCTTTAACAACTAGCATAAAAGCTAACTTACTTTCTCCTTTCCTGTAAGTTTGTTTCTCCAGTTTGAGTGATTTAGCCGAGCTGGTTTCCTACCTCCAAGTTCATTGAAGACTGCCTTCCTGACTTCCATGGGGTTCATGTTGATCATACTTCTTGTTCTGGTCCTGCAGATCACTAATCTCCCATCACTCTGCTATGTCATGTACAGTACCAACTAATGCTTACCCTGACCTTTTCAGCTGCTTGTTTCTCAGTGCCTGTAATCAAAACTAGAATAGCCTTATTGCTGTGTGCAGACTTCTCCAGAAGTCTGGAGGGCTCAATTGTCTCCAGCCTTGTGTTCATGTAGTTATTCTCATTCACACATGAGGGAGAGGAAACAAGTTTGTGCCACAGGGACACTGCTTAAATTACACGCCCTATCTCATGCAGCAAATGTCTCATCATCATAGGTTCTTCAGAGAGGCCAGACAGACACAGTCACAGCACCCTTGGTGGAAGTACCCTGTCACCCACCTGAAAACATGAGACCTTGTCTCTCCCCAGCCACTCCTGTGTCTAGGAGGGAATTTTAGGTTAGTCACATGTGAGTCATGAACTCTGGAACAGCCAAGCATGCCAAGATGGAAGTTCTGCCTTGCAAAACAGCCTGTCACAGCTTCAGCTGCTGATTATACTGATATATTAATAAATATGTATCTAGGCACCCCTCTTTGCAGTTCACTCGCTCCTTGGAACTCTTAAACTTCTCCTGGCCTCCTCCTAGCTGACTCTTGCACACAGTTACTCAACTTTCTACTGCAATTGCCATGGGCATGGTTTCAAAATGTTGCCTGTAGGGCAGATAGGGGCTCTGAATGCAAACCCACTCTGAGATGGTGTGAATAGCAGCTCAGTCTGGACTGCTCTTTGTTTACTCCCATTACATGATCCTGCTGAAGTAACCAGAACAACTTTTAGTACAATTCTCTTCAACTACACCTCTTCTGTTCAACTGCCAAAATTCACAGAGACTCTGGTTTGCCCCAAACATTCAGTCCAGGACTGTCCCCTTACAGGCACCGTGTCATTGATTTCCCAGTTCACAGACAGCCTGCTCCCAGAGCAGGATCAGACATGAGCCCTAGAAGGGGCACAAGAAAGCTCGCCTNGTGGTCTTGTCAGATCCCACAGGGCACAAGAAAGCTTGCCCTCCTGCACAGCAAGGATGTGAAAGGACAAAGAGGCTGAAACAGACTGCTTCCCCATGCAGGGCAGGCCTTGGGCACAAGGACCATAGAGAAACAGTAGCTTTGCTTCAAGGAGGGCCTCCCACATCACCAACATCCCTCACAGCTTCCAGGAGTTTGGGTATCTGTAGTAATAGCCTCCTTCTGCTCACCATAGGCAGATACATGTTGGTTGGAAGATGCTGGCAAAGTGAACGTGAAGGAGGATCTCCAAGTATTTGAACAATTCTTAGGTCAACCTATACTCATTTAAAACTCTTCCTACACCCACATATGTCTAGGAAACAGCTAACATGGAGCAGGCACACTAGGAACACAACAAGCATGCTGCCATTGGTCTCAAAACTGCCACTCCAGTGTGGAGGAGAGCACTGAGACAGAGTCCACAAAGATCAGAAGCTGAACAAGCTGCCAAGGGCTGTCGTGGCCTCGTAGACAACTGAGGTCTGAGAGGGCCCAACTGACTCTCCAGACTCCACCAGAAACTGACAGTTATGACTTTCTGTTTCTTCAGTGACTTAGCCAAGGCTGAAACATCCAGCTGCCGTAGTACTGAGATCCAGAATTGGACAGAAGAGGCTCAGTTAATGTCAGGATTCCTCCCACACCTCAGTAACACAAAGAGCCCTTCCCAGAGAAACAGAGACAACAGGACTCTGGGCAGAGTTCCTCATTTACATCTTTAGTCTTCCAGGGCTATTTGGGCTTCTGCTCAGACTTAGCCACAGCTAACACCAACACCTGCATGTCCAGTCTCTAAGGCAGCTGACAAACAGGCTTCTCTCCTGAAGAAGCACAGCAGAGGAAGTCAGTGCTCCAGTGACAGCAATGCACGGACAGGTGCTCCCAAGGGCATTCTGTGACAGCTCCAAGGTCCTCTTGCCATCACAAACAGGTTCATTTGCAGAAACCAATCAGTTTTATTCTCCTTTCTCCTTGCTATTCTGAGGCCCTACAAAATGTCAAAATAAGACCAGGCATCATAAATGACCTTACTTTAATATAAAAATGTTTAAATAGTCTTAGTCTGTAATACTTGGCCAGGTCAACCCTCTGCAGTTTGTTGCTCAGACGGATTTTAGCAAGCTACAAACTGCAACTGATGCAGTTTGGAGAAGTATCTTACTCATGGGTAACATACCACTTATTAAATAGAATGGTACTAAACTAATTCAATAATGAGGGCCAGATAAAAGCCCCACTAAAAATCAACACAGAGAAGTGAGAAATTAAACAGTAGCAGGGCCCATTCCTTTTGAGACATTTTCAGTGTCCAGAAATTTTTCTGAAATACAGAAATGGAAAAATTAATCTGAACTATTTGCTTCTCATTATAATACAGCCATCCTTCGTTCATTGACACTACACTGCAACATTAGCCAACTGATGCACAACTCTCTTTCTTTTATCAGCATTATCACAGTCATTTCTTCATGCACAGAAATATGGCTGATTTATCCACATAATCAAATCAGCTCTGAAGAAACTGAGTCATTCCTCAGTAAGAGAAAAAGGGACTGCTAAGTGGGAGTGGGCTGAATCTACAATTATGATCTTAAATAAGTGTAACAGATTACTGCTCGAGTGAGCACCACTGAATTAAAATCACAGAGATTATTGTATCTGAACACTTGCACATTCCATGAATAGAATGTAAATCTCATTTATGAGGTTTTAAACTTACTATTTCATTGAAATTAAGAAAAAATAAAATCACAGCATTCAGAGCTATTTTTTCAGGCTGTTTGCAAATTCAAGCGACCATTACTGCAAACCTTTGCCAGCAATCATAAACTTCTACACACACTGATAGTCACTCTTCTTGTAAATAAAATCTTCCAGAGCAATATTAAAAAAAAATACACTCTCCTGAGAAAAATATCAGATTGCCAAACCATTGTGACACAGCCAAACAAACTTTAGTTGAGATTGTGTAATCTCAACAATTGCTGTTGTTAAATTGCAGAATGGTTTTAGCTGAGAATTATTCCAGCTATTACCAAATTCACCTTATACCTTTTATCAAAGGATTTCAGAAACCAAAAGAAACAGTAATCATCATTCCATTTGTTTTTCTAAAAACAGGTTTAGAGCTCAGTGACAAAATTCAAAAGAAAAGCAAGACTTAAAATCTTCTCACCACTCCTTCCACTTGCTGCACTTTGCTCCTTTGTTTCAATTAAGGTTTGTTGATTGTCCAATACAAATGCAGCTGAACAATAACACAACCAATATTGTGAGGCCAAATACTGTCTAAAATAAGCACTCTCCTCCCCAAAGGCACGGCTGCACTTAAGTCTTTCAAACACTTGAAAGTGACAATTACAGTAAGTATTCTATTTGGAATGGTCTTACGGACAGATATTTAATTTGCATCCATAACTCCTAATTTGCTTCTCATATGTAAAAACAAACATTACGTACTGGAACACCTACTGCTGACTAGCCCTGCTGCCCTCTTTGCAGGCCTTGCTGAGAGAGTTGGGCAAAGATTTGTCTGTGGAGGAGCTTACACTTTAGTTAGGGTTCTGCTACCTCTCCTGCTTTACTTGTCAGCTGTGTGCTGGCACGGGGGCTTTGCCAGCTCTCCGATGCCACTGCCAATGCCGGTGTTGTGTCCCCGTGTGCGTTACTCGCTGGGGAGGCAGTGGGGAACACAGCCCCTCGGTAGATATGCACAGTGTGTACACACAATGCCCGCACAGTGCCCGCGGGGCACAGTGTGCACAGTACAGGATGCACCCACATGCACCGTGCGCCCCTCACTCACGGGGCAGAGACGCCGCTCTGCCCGCCCGGGAAGCCGCGGCCCTTCCACGGGCGTCATCTGTGCCGCCATCCAGGGTCAGGAGGCGGGACACGGGTCCGACCAGCGGGAGCCTTGCTGCAGCCGTGCCGCTGGCAGGCGGCTGGGGAGCGCCCGGGACCTGCTGCCGTGTTGGGGGACCATGCCCCGTGCCCGCCCGACGCCCACACACCGCCCGGGGGATCGCCCGCGGGGCTCCGGGCTCTACGGGCCGCGCACGGCGGCGCTCGGGGGTGTGGGTGGCTCCGCGGCGATGACGCAGAGGGCGGGCGGGCAGGAGGGAGGGAGTAAGAGAGGGAGGAGCCCGTGATGGCCGGTGCCGCCGCCGTCGCGCTGTCCCTCGCTGCGCTGCCGGCCACCGCCACCGCCGCCCCTCCGCCGCTGTCGGCTCCCGGCCGCCGCGCCGCCGCCATGGCCGAGGAGGAGGCCCCCAGCGAAGGGTGAGTGGAGCGGCCGCGGGGTGACCCTCGTCCTCCCCGCGGGTGTCCCGGGCGGCGGGAGGANTCTCCCGCCTCCCCGAGCGCCCGCCGGGCTCCGCGCTCCGCTCCGGCCCCGCCGCGCTCCGGCATCGCCGCTCGGGCGCTCCGCGGCGTGCGGGCACACTGCCTGCCATGTTTTCCTGCCGCACAGCCCGCCTTCCTGCCATGGCTTCCCGCCTCCTGGCACGGGCAGGCTCCCGGCAGGGTTTGCCACCGGCTCCCTGCGAGCCCCGTGCCCCCGCTGCTTCCCTTTCTGCACTGGAGCTCCGCCGTGTCTGGCCAGCTGTTGTCATTGCACACCTGCCTGCAGGCGAGTCCCTGCGCGTTTCTCTGCCGCTTTGCTTTGGCGTAGGTGCCCACTCCGACTGTCATCCACCCTTCCCTTTGCGCCCCAGAGGTCATGCGTCTGTATACAGTGCTGGCCCATGCTTCTGTAAGCCTCTGCAGCTTTATCTGTGCGTACAAATACCCTATCTTCTCGTTCCATCCGTTCTGTATGTTCACCGTGATGTAGAGCAGACAGTACACTTGTCGGCCTGTCTTTGTCATCATTCTGTATTTGACACAAGCAGATGAGAGCACATCTATAAATTACAAGCATATGCTGTTACTCTTTTTCAGTACTGTGTGCTATCGCTGCTAACTTTCTCTTTCCTTTCACTATCCCAAGGCATTCATATCTACTGAAATAACTCCTATGGCATAAGTTACCCTGCCCCTGTTCTTAACATATATCTCTAATACTTGTTACTTACACCCTTGATAAATGACTTTATTATAGCTATTAGTCGTTCTTCTGCTCAAAATAACACAGTTCCACACTATATCTTTTGTCTGTGTACATTCAAATGGTTACATCCAAGTTGCTAATCCATGGTCTGTTCTTCAATTCGCATGTTCTTTACTCATGTGTACCTTCTCAGTGTATGCTTTATTTCTTGTTAAACTTCAGTTTCCATTGCAGACCCATTCTTATACCCTTCCATTGCCCCCAAATGTGTTGTCTGCCCCGTAGAATAATGCAGTCATCCTATCTCTGAATCTGTTTACCAAACGTACTTAATATATCTGCTGGTCACTTATCTCAAAGTTTGTTCCATCATATTTTATGGTTCTAGTCCAAACAATCCTCTATCAGAGTATATCTAGCTGTGCTTTAGTCACACGTATACTTTATTCCTTCTGTCAGATATGTAAATATGCTTTGTATGCATTGTTTACATTAATTTTTTCTTCTTTCTCTGTGCTTTAAATATCAGGAGGTATATCCCATTGCTGCTTGCCTAGCCCTCAAAAACTCATTTATTACCTTTTTTTTCTACATCTCCCTTCTTGAATAACTTAAGTCTTTTGTTATTTTGAGAAATCAGACTTAAAATTCTTCAACTACTTGCATGAAACTCATGCCATGCATTCATGACTTCTTAATTAAGGATGTTGCTATTTGCATGTTGTCATGTTATGTGTCTGTTTTGTTATCTTTCAAAACTACCTGCATCCTCAGTCTGGTTCTCGTTTTGGTCCTTTTTCCATTTTGGGATTTTGGTATTTCATCTTACATATTTTCCTGCTCTGCCAGCTCAATCTGACCAGATCCGGACTATCCATCTTTTCAAATTCCCTGTTACGGCCTTATCACCATATGTACACATTTCTCATTTCAAATGCAGACTCCAAAAGTTCCCCTTTCAAAGCACTATGCAGTTTTGTCTAATCTGTAACTCTGCACTCTCCTCCTTTCCTGAAACTTAAAATAGCTTTTCAAAATCTTCCCCTCCACACAACCTCTGCCTTCTGCAACATTACCCACTTGAAACTACAAGTCCCCTTCTTGGTTCTGTGTCTTTCTGACCTATTCACACTCTTAAACACACTCTTTAGTTTGGAAAGCTTCTTGTGGCTGGTTTACAGGTTTTCTAAGAGTCTTAACATAGCTCTGCCTCAGCCTGTTTTGTTTGTGTGTTCATTCAGCGCATTAGCCTGAACTGCATTAACTGTTTGGTTTGATCACAGAGAGTGCTGAGTGCTGCTGAGACGGTGCCAAGCACCCTCAGCTCGAGTTGCCTGTCAGGATTGCAGGATCATAACACTCGTTGATCTGGACATGGGGTTGGGCTGAATTTTCAAGAGGATTATTGCAAGTTTCTCATGTGGTTTACACATCTGGACAGCTTTTAAAGGGTGTTGGTTTTCAGAACCTCTGAACAATTAGACATTGGTGTGGTATTTTTCAGAGTAAGCCTCCCAATTCACTAAAGACTTCAGGAACAAAATCTCATCGTCCTTTTCCATGAATTCAGAAAGTGCATTTGTGTTGAAATGTTAGTGCTTTTATTGGTCAGTTTCTAGCAATAATAAAGAATGGCATTTCTTCATCTTTTGAAGTTGAGGAGAGCTTGGTACCCAGGAGGTTTTCATAAACAAGAGAAATATGTTAAATCTTTTTTCATTTAGAATGCCATGGCAGTGATAGGAAGTTACGATATACCATCAAACCCCTAGATAAAATTACTGGTGACAGGTGCATACAAAGAATAAATGCGAAGTTTATCTGCTCTGAAAACAATAGTGTGACTCAACTTGTTACGCAACACACTCGCTTTGTTTCAGTTTGGTAACTCTATAAAGCATGGTGAAAACAGAATAACAGTGGTTCAGTTATTTTCTGGAAGATCTCAGCTGAAAAATATTTGTGGCCCTGTCCTAACTTCGAATTAGAAGATTAACTAAACAAATGTTTTAGTAGTCAAAATGACAGTGATTGCTTGGTTAACATGTCACCTGCTAGTGATTTCCAAACCTGTTTACAGCCTTGGACCTCCTGTGTAACTTTTAGATGGAGACTTCTGCCTGTGAGGCAGACAGCCTAGTGTGAGCCTTCTGCCAGTACTGAATTCACTTATTCACTCTGGATGCAGCAGGACTGCTTATGGCTTGTAATAGAACTAGGAATAACAGCTACTAAATGTATATATATATATGTACAGAAAAAAAATCCCCAAATCACAATACTGGTGTTTCCTCCCCCACCCAAGATAAATGGAATAGCTTTTTAAAACAAAACTTTAAGGGATCTGCACTTAAAAGCCTACATCAAATTGCTTGTAATTGGCCTGTAGTGTGACAGAATAATGGCTTGGAGTAAAGATAAAAACATGCTCTGCAACATCAGTGTTCACAATTATTTTTGTGTTATCCTACAGGCTTGTTTGTATTACAGAACTCTTTATATAATTTTGAAGGGAGCTCTTTGATTAATAAAAGAGGAATAGTTTATTAGGCTTGGTAGAGCCTATGTCTTCTACTTAGTATGGTGGTTCACAGTGTTACAGCATGAAGAGACACTCTGAACTCAGAATTTTTGCTTGATTTTTTTTTTGCTGGTTACATCATCTAGGTTTTAAAGCAAACTGAGTAGATAGGCTGCTGAAAGCAGGGTCCTGCTCACTTTTCTTCTTTCCTGTAGTGCAGGTGGCGAAACGCAGGTTTGGTAGCTACAACTTGCATTTTTAAAAACTGAGCGAGACGTAAGTGGATGGATGTGGAAAAAGGTTAAAGGACATTTCCTTCCTCTTTTCTGATTTTGTCTTTTTGGCTGGCCCAGTTGTCAGTCACAGCTTCAGTACTTAATGCTTTTTGTTTTACATTCATGATCTCATCAGAAGGTATTTGTATGAACAGATTTTCAGGCATTTATAGGATTGGTTTTAATAGTTTCTGGTACTTGTATGAATCTGGGGAGGGAAGATCTGTGTTCATCAGGATCTCTCATCTTCCATAATGCAGACTAAAGGGATAGAGGGAAAGATGGCAAAATATAACAGGGGCTATCTTCTCATTCTAGTGGCAAAGAAAGATGCTCATAACCTGACTTTCCAAGTATCAAGCAAAGACATTTTTCAGAAGTTGCCAAAGTAGAATTAGGGTACCTGTGAGTGAGGGGGGGTGGTTTCAGCCCTAGTGGAAATTACAGTAGAGCTATAAATTCAGTGGGGCAACTAGCTGTGGGACTGCTATAGTGCTGGTGAGTGTGGGTCACCATGTATTGGAGAATACAAATTTTAGCCAATATTGCATGTATTTGGGTATATGCAAAGTTGTTTTAGAGCCTGCTGGGGACTGGTAGGCCCAGTTAGAGCCCTACCTCTTTGAAAGGGACAGTGTCTGCTGGGGGCTCTCTGACTCTTCTGAATTTTTATGGGGGACTCTGAACAACTCTCAATTGATAAATGATTAAAATGTCTTTTCTTTTATATAGTGGTGTATTATTAAGATTGCTTGCTAAGGAAATTTTGTTTCTTGTATTTCATAACTTCTGAGTATTTACTTGCAATTCTGACATTCTTTTGGGATAGCTTTTTGTACATGATTTGCATTGAGAGCCAGGGAGAAGAGGGCATGGGAGGAAAGGTGAGTGTCTGCATTTACATTGGCTCAGAAAGATCCAGATGAGAAGCTGAGCAGCAGGAGAGAGGTCAGTGGAGAAGAGAGATTTGTGAGTCAGTAAAGCTGTGTAAGGGAATGAGGTCGGTCTGGTAATAAGGTTAAGAGGGTAAAAGGAGGATTTTAAGTGACAGCAAGAAAACATGGTGAGGAATGGCGGAGAAGGAAGGTGCTCTGAGTGTGTTGTAGTAGAAAACTCAGGGTGATAGGAGACTACAGGAAGCAGAGGAAGATGCAGGCATAAAAAAATGCATTCTCTAAAAAAGATGCAAGAGCGCCTGTTGCCATCGAGAAAGTCTGCTCCTATGTTGAAATGAGGAAGAGAAGGGTGTGGCAATGGCCAAAATACAGTAATGGGGTGGGTTAGTGCTCTAGCAGACCATTGTAGAATTTTTTTCTTGGTTGCATTTAGAAAGTGTTATACTGACATCAAAAGCTTATTAATGATATCTTTACCTTTCCATAAGGGACTTCTGGTAGACCCATTTAACTTCTTAACTATTTTTAAGACTACTTGCACTTCCTTGGCATCTAAAGCATTTGTGGTGTAAGGATGTAGAGAAAATAGTCTGTTAGCAAAAGAGTTGTGCACCTCTTAGGTTTTCCATAAAATAGAAAGGAGGATATGTAGTCCAAAATGTTGAGTACCAGTTCTTGCATTTTGACGTAGGTAATTCTTTGTCACCTTAAGTGACTATGGTAAAAGAACACATCATAGATGCTGCTCTAATGAATTGCAGTTAAACAGCCCTCAGTGTGTATTCATACTTGTGTACAAGTGGGTTTTGTATCTAACATGTTTGGAGCTGAGGGAAATGATCATGTGCTTTAGATAGTCTTATATCTGTGTTCTTATATGGGTCCTTATGGAAAAATGAAAATGTTCACCTCCTAATGAAGTTGTGGTCTAAATTGTGCATGATATACAATGGAATTTAACCAAAAGATAGGCAGAGTAGAGAGTGGTGAGCGATGGTGCAGGTTAGTGAGAGGTGCCTGTTGCATGTGTGCTTTGCTCTTGTCCAGCGTGATGGAATCTGGGGACAGGCTGAAATGTCGGCTGCTGGCATGGTAGGTATGAGAAGGCAGACAGGAATTAAGCAAGGCTGAAGTCATGCAGTATCTGAAGGGCAGGAGAAGTACATCAGTTGATGTATGAATGTAATAAAAGCAGTAGAAAGTTAAATAACATCTGAGGGGCACCAAGAGGAAATTTTCATTTCCTTAATTTTAATTATGCGTCTCTTCACAAATTCTTACTGCAATGTGCAGTGTGTTGTTTGTTAAAGCATGTGAAAGGTGTGGCATTGTCAGGTTCTATCAGACATGAGTTTACTGTGGAGGAGGCAGAGGTAGGACCTCTGTGGTACCTAGCCTGTCTGTTACACATGTGGTCTTTGTCACAGGGTTGAGGAGTTTTAATGGGGTTGTGCAGTTTCCCCATTTCTTCTCCTCTGCATCTTTATCTCTGAATTCTGTATTATTACATACTTGCTATGTAGTTGCTAATACGTTTTTTCTTTGGATTTTTTTTTTTATTTTAGCTTTTAAATAAGAATGTGAAACTGAGTTGGGTGCTACCACAGCTACTTTGTAAGAAATATGAGCATCGCAGGTTGCAGGCTTGGGTGACAGTCCGTGGATAAACTTAATTCTCATGGTACATACTGAAAAAGCACTTGCCCTGAAATAGATATCTTTGGGTATAGCTGGAAAGAGGGTGGAAGAAATTATAAAAGCACAGAAAAAGTATACATATAGTTGAAAGAAACCAATTCTTCTGCTGGGAGACACAGAAGAAAATGTGGAGGGGGAGGCAATTATGCAAGTTACACTGCAAGGTGTTCCTATGTCTGAGGTCCACCATGGGAAGGAGCAGAATTGTAGGTCCTCTCCACTTCCATTCAGGTTGCTCAAATGAATTAAGATAACCATGGTAAACTTTAATATCTCTAAAATAGCCAGAAAATCTCATTGGTTATGGAATCACACTCATGAGGTACAATTTCATGTTAATTTTGATAAGTGATAGTTTGATAAAAACAGTAATAAAACTTGCTTCTGAATTTTTATATTAATTCTGATGTTGAATGTTCTGAACACAGAGTTCAAGATGCAGTAAGTACATGAGGAATGCATTGTTTTCACCTCTGCCCTAATGCAGAGCAATATTCTGCAATGACCTATCATGGGTTTTGTGTTGGAATGGGACTGATATATGTTACACTTCCTAGAAATACTTACGTGCAGAGGTTTTCAAAACATTCCATTTTAATGTCACTGAAGTATCCAAGAGTTTCACAACATCTAATTGCATGGAACATCTTGGCTCAAAACTCATCTAAACAGAACTTTATGGGCAGGGTTATAATGTCATCAGGAAAAAAAAAATGGTATTCTTTTTTAACTTGTTGACAGTGACTTCATCCATTTTTTGTCTCCTCATGAAATTGGTAAACAGACATTGCTTAAAGCATTGAGGTTTTTTGTTCCCACACCGTATTCCTAATACTTGCTTCTGGGTCTTGCCTCTTTAGAAGGCACTTCAAGATCTTTTCCTGAGGATTGCAACATTTTAGTCTGTTCGTGCAATGAAAGTGAAACATGGAATGTTTTTCTCCTCCTGATGTTTGTCTGCAGCTGCCAGAGTGTTTTGTCCTAGGAACATCTCATTCAAATTGTTGCGGTTGCTACATCTGACTTCTGTTGTACACGCAGAAGCTTTGTCCCTGGATATATAGCCTTCCCAACAACAGTTACTGTGTATGCCTGAGTGATTCTGACTATTCACTGTTCTTAGAACACAGAAACATTAAAGAACATGCTGCACTTTAGGGACAGGGATGAAGGACTAAAAGGACTCCTAAAATTAGTTATGCCTTTAAGGTTCTCATGAAATCATATCCTGAGCCTTGTTGCAGAAACATCCCTGCCTAGTTAAATGCAGACTTGATGTCATGATTATATGTTACTGTCTGTCAGTGGCAGTAACTGAAAGCTCACTTGAAAGCTTGGTGTCCTCCCTTGACTCACAGTCTTTCTTTCCACCTTGTTAGTTCATAGGTCGGTCTGCTGGTCAACTTTCTGTCTTTTCTGTAGCTGGGTTAAACCATAATTATCTGGTTTAAAATACAGTGTCTTTTAAACGTGAATTTCACAAATCTGGCACAGTGAACAGCCTCCAAGGTGGACCTTGGATATAGTGATTACTGAAATATTTTTCTTTACATATTAGGCGTTTTTGCCATGGTGATGTTGCTGGTAACTGTTAACAAAGAAGCATCAATTCCTGCCATAATCAGTCATTTAAACAGCACCCAATATTCTCATATTACAGGCTATTAAATTAATGAAATGGGAAAAGTTTATTGTAACTTAATTGTCATGGATAGAAATGAGCCCGATGTAAACCTGCTACTTTTCTCTGACATTTTGACACCAAAGTTCTATTTGGTTGTGTTATCTTTGACTGTTTCTTTTGCTTTTTATTGTTTCAGGTTATTACGCATAAACTTGAAATTTAGTAACCAAACATAGAATTTTCTCTGTTAACTTGGTGCTGTTGATGGTGGAAGAAACCATCCTATGTACCTCTTAAGCTTTGTGTAGACTATTGGTGATGCTGAAGAAAATGCAGAAAGCATCCAGTAAAAAGGAGGTAATGAAAATGGTAAAAGGGTATCTGTAGCTATTTCACTTAAGCATCCATCCTGTGTTAACTGTAAGGTGTTTGTAGAGCATTATAATAAAACAGTTTCATTTTTTAAATTGACACTTTGCCATAAATTTGATATGCTGACCTTTTTCCCAGTTATGAATATCTAATGCTTCTTTTCACTCCTTTTTTGCCCATTCTTAGTATTTCTATAACAACTGAAAGGGCTGAATGAGTTATGAGAAGTAATATGGTGTTTTTATGGGATGAGGTTTATGTAAGACCTTGAAAGAGTGAACCTTATGTTGCTTATATTTAGATTGCAACATATTGGCAATTTTCAATTCCTTTTCTAGCACAGTACTGCAAAAATACTTCATGCAGAAACAAGAGGGTAGAATCTGAGCTGTCTTTCCATTAGCTAACCCTTGATTTTTCCCCAAATTGCTGGGTGCTTATAACTGGATTGTCAGCTGAATGACCCTGAAAATCCCAATACCATTCCTCTTGGTGCTAGGCAGAAACAGTACCAAATTCTCTGCAATTATTTGTTTTTATTTCCTTTCTTACTTCTTAATAGTTGAAATTAATTCTGAGAGTCAGGAGACTACAGGGTTACAGTTTTTGAGAGATCAGCTTCATTCTAATAAGATTTAAGGGTAAAGCTTGAAGTAGTTTACCAGTGAGTTCACTCAGTGTTTCAGCTTTTTTAAGTTTTTGAGCTTGCTCCCTAGCTAAAATCTTGGTAGTTTGCAATATTGTCTGCAAAAGTTCAGTTTAAAATATTAAATACATTTGTTTCCTGAGAGCAAGACAGGCACAGATGTGCAGCTCTGTTGCTTGTGCATTCAGTTACTTTCCCATAATCCTTTGTTTGCAAGTTATTGCATATTTGTTTCATACCCTGAGCTCTGGCTTCCTTACTGATGTAATTTTTAAGTCCAAGTAATTCTCTGTGACAGGAAAATCTGTTCTACACACTCCTGTCACTGCTACATGGTTTCTGGTCTGTACTGGGAGTTTTGATTACCATACTAACTTCAAAATTCTTAGTGAAAAGCTGATTTTATATTCAACACTTTAGAAAGGTTTCTGCATGTCCTGTCTTGGTGGGTCAGCAGTTTTTGACAGGTGATCATGTAGCAAATGGTATTGTATTCATTTCATCTGGTTTGGTCTAGTTCTGTTACCTTTTTGCAACCTGTTTGCAAACCCCGGATTTTTTGGTTTGCTGTTTTGCCGCACAGGCTTTCCACAGATTGTGGCAGCTAGGTCTGCAATGCTGGTGTATGTGGGGGGAGTGCCACTGAATGATTTCAAGCTTACTACATCTTGTAAGCCATGCATTCATGTGACTCTAATGTAAGTAAATTATAAGCTTGAAAAGTGAGAGAATGAGCTCCATTTCTGTACATTTATATTTCCTAGATAGAGTTATGAGCAACTTCTGCTGAATATCTTTATGTGGTAAAGGTTCCATTTTTTAAATCCACATTACAAGCCAGAAATCAAAGAGGCCGTTCAGCTGTTTCAGTACATATCTCATTGTTGAAATAGATGTTTTCAATTCTTGAGCAGTATCTAAACTTTCACAAACTTTCTGTGAGTATGAAATTTGTAACTGACTACAGATCCATCTTGCATGGAATCAATCCTCACCGAGCTGAATAGGGTTAATGGAACTGACAGAGAGGTAGCTGGGGTACAACCAATTTGCCACATTCTTAATTGGGTTTGATCTGAGTAGTGGAGGTGGATGGGTGGGTCAGGCTCACTGTACCTCTGCCTCTACTTGATTCTCAGTTCTTTTGAAAGTTACCCTCAGGCAATTCAAGCTGTGCTGTGACAGCAAGTTCTTGATTCATATTAATATTCAAACAGCAAAGGAAAAGCAGTATTATCCCGAGCTACACTTTACACAATGTTCATTCACTCATTAAGTGTCAAAATGTAGTAGTAATTACTTATTTTTATCTTATGCTTGCAACCAGGATCTCAGAACACTTGCTCCAACCAGCCCTTGTGTTAGGTCCTGCCTGGTGGCTTGGCCATTGCACATGGTGGTTGCAGCTCCACCTTGTCAGGTGTTTGTGCCTGTGTCCCTTTTGTTTGCATTATTTATTACTGTATTTTATCATCAACATAGGCTGATGGTCTCCACTAATCTTCTAGTCTCACATTAATCACCTTGACTTTCTCTAATTCAGTGGGTGGCTCCAGGGCTTTCCCTTACCTTCTGGTCTCCTTCCCTAGATGTGTTGTAACAAGTGTGGAAGTCTGTGTGGAGGTCCATTGGCAAAGAGAGTGACTTCTTTGATTGCCTGGCAGGTCAGCAGCCCCCTCTCTGCTAGTCTCTGATTTTTCCAGCCTCTGCTACTCCAGACTTTTTCAGGCAGATGTAAGAAATGTAACTGACCCCAAACTGAAGATGTGAGAAATCACCCTATGCAGTGCTTTTCCCTACTGCTGGTTAATAGTTATTTTAGTGTGGATGTGCACGCTGGTTTTTGTTACTACATGGTCACAAACAAATATGCACGTTAAATTGCACTGGTTATATGCCTTGGTAACTTGATGTTTAACACGTGTAAGCACATTTAGTAAAAAGTTACAAAAATCTGGGCCATCCGTTGCCAGATTTATTTCACTCTTTTTGAAATAGCAAGCAGCTACGGCCAATGGATCTCTTAACTCCTCAAAATACAAGATTCTGCTCTTGACTTTTTGTAAGAAGACAGGTGGGAACAGAGTGTCAGGGAGGTGGTAGGTGATGAGAGCAGCGTGGGAGCCGTCAGCAGCTCACAATGTGAAACTGCTGCTGGAATCTTTAGTTTTGTTTCTTAACTCATCTCCATTGCTGGTGTGCATGCTGCTTTGCAAGGTCCATTGCTTCATTTTTGACATTATAGAGCACTTACAACTTTATATCACAGAAATAAAAATGATAGACCATGTAAGCAATGGATGTTCCTGTATGCATTTAGAAGATACATTTAGCACAGATGTACAATACAACTATAGCCTTCCAAAGTTATCAGAAAAATTATTCAAATAGATTAAATAGATGTTTATTCTCCATGTGTAGAAAACATCTAGTAATGTGGTAAAGCATTTTTGGAAGGTAACTAAATACTTTCTTTCTAAAATAATGTTTTCTAGAAAGTGCTCACTTTTTTTTTGCCTGAAAGCCTTCACTGCTTATTCTTTTAGTTCAGCAAGTACAACAGGACAGAATTGCAAACATACTTTTAATTTTAAAAGCTTCAGCTTGCTGGCTGTATTTGTCAAATTGTACCTGTATGCAATGTCTCTTCTGAATTAAAATCTGAGTATTTTAAACAGTTCTTAAAACTAACAGAAGAAAGAGTGGGCAATTTTACCATTCTGATACGTCTTCCTAAATAATTTTCCTAAGTATCGAGGTGCCTCCTTAGAACTAGGAAATACAATTCTGTGACTGTGATCTGTAGATGTCACATCTATTTCATTGTGGCCATATCTCTGCTCTGTTTTCTTGATTTTTGTGTTGCAGATTTACATTTCTGTAAATAAATAAATAAAATCTTTCAAGTCTTTTCTTCACTGAATCAGTGGTTTTTCTGAGAAGAAACAGTACACAGAGTTTCAGCTCAGGGGAGATAGTGACTGGTTTTGTTTCTGACCTAAGAGTTAAGAATGAAAATGCCTAGTTGAGCATATAACTAACAGAAAGCTTGACTCAGAAGAGTGGTGACCTAGCTGTTGTTTAATAATTTACCAGAGTAATTCATAGCACTGGGCACAATTAGTGTTATTGTTAAACTTGAATTTCACAGTTACTTGTGGGTGAAATTACTCTTGGCTTGTCCCAGCTTTAACTTCTTAAAAATCTTAGTTTTAAATAAATGCATAGTTTAATGTGGAAGCAGAATACCTGAATGCACATTTCATGTAATGAAATGTAAATTTAAAATTACAAAATGTAATTTCAATGTTAGTAAGATGCTAAGTTCCTTCATTTCCTAGATTGCATGAGCACATGGTATGGAAGGATGTACAAACCTCTGTTCCCAGTCCCTCAATTATATTGATGATAACAATTACCATGGTCCCTCCTTATAACAATTCCAGTGGTCTGGTGGACCAGGAAGTTTATTTACAGAACAGCGAGATATCAGTGTAGAGGAGTAAATAATACTGAATAGCAGTGGGCCTGGGTGGTTGGATGATCAATCCTTTCCGGTCAGATATGGTTTGGGGCTTTTTTTCTTGATGTTCCCTAACCAGTTTCTATGAATCTGAACAATGCTGCTTGCAGTCGCATTGTGCCTCCCCAGAAAACCTTCCGTGTCGTATCATAAACTTAAGTAGCTATGGAGCTGAAGTAGGTCAGTTCCTTAGAATGTGTGGAGAAGATCCTTTGGTGAAAGAACTTGTGGCGCCAGATGTTTAATTTATTGCTGATGTGTTGTGCACACTGAAAAACTGGACATTGATAACCTAATAGTCTTTTTGCATTAATTGTTGTATGACCAATACTCTGTGTTCAGTCCTGAAAATTCATAACTAACTGGAAAGCAGTTCAGTGTAGAAGAAGAGTGCTGGAGAAAGTTGATTTGGTGACTTACATCCTCTTCCCTGTAAGGAATGGTCCTGCAGTAGCAGTCTTTGCACTGGTAGTCTAAGCCACTTTGAAACCAGGTGAGAGGCGGAAAAATAAGATTCCGTCATAAAATCAAGGGATAAATTAGCACCAGGAAAAGGTGTACCAAATTGCTGTATCCTTCACAGTACTGGGTGAGGCGATGCTGCCAGCTGAGTCATTCCCCCTGCTCTCATGGTCAAGCTGGCAGTACCAAGATAGTAACTGACATCTGGAAAAGCAACTTCTGTTGAGGGAATGCATTTCCCTTGTTTTCCTCTGGGATTTTGTTTCTAAATTCATAATTAAGGTCCTAGGTTTTTGCTTTGCTAAGATAAACCTGCTTATTTTTCACTTTTTACATTTAGAGTAATAACCAGTTCAGGTTAGACTGGTGAACACACAGCTTATTGCTTTGTTGGAAATAATAGGTTCATGCGAGGTTATGCATGTGCAGGCAGACTTCCAAAGGAACTTGAGAGGAGACTGGAAACTCCAGAGATTGTTACATATCCTGCCAAGCTTGTTGGGTCGATGGGAGAGCTCGTGTCTCCAGATCAGTATACTGTGATATCAGGACACAGTGGAAAAACTACTCACCCTTTGAAGAATGCCCCTGACTGTGATGCCACTTTTTTATAAAGTCAGGGAAAAGTTTATTCCCTCCCACTGCACAATCCTGTTCTTCACACTGTGTGCTTAACATGGGCTCTCTTATGAAGAGCAGCAAAAGAAATGTCTTCAAAGCATCAATGCCAAAAATTGCCATGCTGCTCAAGACATTTTTATTCTTTTTTGCTGTTTTAGGTTCGGATGGTTGTTCAGCTGGCTTCCTGCCTGGTGTCCCACATCACTGTTACACCTCAAAGAGGCTGAGGACAAAATGCTAAAATGTAAGTCTTTGGTTTTTAATAAGTTTCATAGATATAACTAGATTTTCTATGTATTTACATTAAATATAATGAAAGAAGTTTTTCAGTATGGCTTTTACACTGTGATGAAATAAACAGGTTTAAAATTACATTTTCATTTTTTGTGTACATAGATATTTGATTATAGGATCTCTCCTTTGAAAGGAGCTCCTATTTAAAACAGTGGTTTCCATAGAGTGTACTTTATATTTTGTCAGGCATGTCTAGCAACATAATTTTTTCCCATTTTTTCTCCAGGTATTTCAAGCATATACAATAAACGATATGTATATATATCTAATGGAAATAAAATATGGACACTGACATTTTCTCCAGACCTTTCAAATAAAACTCCACTTGTTCTCCTGCATGGGTTTGGAGGAGGTGTTGGACTGTGGGCTCTCAACTTTGAAGATCTCTGTGAAAACAGGACCGTTCATGCTTTTGACCTCTTGGGATTTGGACGTAGCAGTAGACCACACTTTGACACTGATGCTCGGGAAGCAGAAAACCAGTTTGTGGAATCCATAGAAGAATGGAGAAAGGAGGTGGGGCTAGAAAAAATGATTCTGCTAGGACACAACCTAGGTGGATTCCTGGCTGCTGCTTACTCCTTAAAATATCCGTCAAGGTATGTGAAAATAAAGGAATGAAGGGATTCCTTTTTTGTATTTGACTAGTGTTTTAAATATAGATTTTATTTAATCAGGCTCTTTATAGATAATCTTTACATAAATGACTGTGATGATGTAAAGAAATGATACTGAAGTCTAAGACCAAAGTATTAATTGTATGGTTTGTTTCCAGGTGAATGAAATAGGTAAGTATGGTAAACATAATTTTCTGTGTGTTTTTCTGTACTTCTTCAGTTCAGTACCCCCTTGCCATGTTATAAGGTGAATTAGCAATGAGTATATTTATGGGTGAATGTTTTGTCTCAAAGATTGTTTTGTGAAGGGAAAATAGGCCTGTTTCTGCCAAACTTCCCACTATTACAGATAACATTGAAACTTTTGAATATAATTCCCCTAGGTAATTTATGCCTATGTGCTAGCAGTGAGCCTGGTGCCAGCAGGATGATGTAAAAATTAGTGTAGTGACTCTTTGATTTAAATTGTCTATATGCCACTTCATATTTCTTCTTTGCAAGACAACTCAGCTGCAGCAGTTCTCTAATGGTATTTCATCAGCATTTTCTGCATCATGTTGTGTCCAACGGTTAATACCTTTTTTTTCCCCTTAAAGTAGTAATGTGTTTCTTTTACATATGTGGTTATATGTCTGGTTATATATCCCCTGCTGAGCTAGGATCCCACCAACTGAGGTGATTCTGTATCAAAAAAAGGACAGTGCTTTTGTTGGGCTACACATAGCGCATCCTCTGAAAAACTGGATATAAGCTTCACTCTCCACATCATATAGTAGATTCTATATTATACAAAACATACCTTATTATTTTCTATTTCTGCCAAGTTTTACTGTTTCTTTGTTTCTCACTTGGATATATTAGAAGTAATTTCATGCATTTTCCCTAAAACACTTTGCCTTTTTCGTTTTAAATGGACAACAGTTAGCACAAGTAGCTGGAAATGATGTGTGAAAGTAGGTGTGTTTCTAAATGCAGAATTGCAATAAAGAAATGCAATCCTCTGCTTTAGGGATATAAACCTATTATCCTTTCAGTTATAAAACCAACTTTTAGCTAACTGTAGTTAGCTTTCTGTAGGGATCACTTATAAGTTCCTTACCTCTTTTTCCAAAGTATCTATAAATGACACTGTCCTATCCCTGTGGGATGGGATACTGGTTTTGCCCACTGCTGGCTTATATCAAAAGTGATGCTTTGTTTTCATGCCTCACTATGCTTAAGTGGGGGTTAATTAATTTGTGGATGTTTCAGTTTGCACTCTCACATTACTAATGTTTCTCTGAAATTAAACTAAGACCACCAAAATAACAAATTGACTGTTAGGATCTTAAAAGAGCATTGAATCAAGTGATAAATATAGCATAGCTTTCAGCCAGGTTATCTAACAATGCATTAGAGGCTTAAGGGATTCTGGGTACATATTGTTAGGAAAGTAGATCTGTTTCTCCAAGCATAGATGATCCATTAATTTGCTACACTGTACCAGAGTCGTTCATGGAAAATCTGAGGCTACTAATCCAAAAAGTTTCTCATTTAGCATTATACCAAGTTGAAGTGGGCCATGATTTTCAAATACTGCACTTTCTGTACATTTACTTTGGAATGATTCTCATGGTCAACTTCCCATTATCCTGCGTTATGTTTTAGGCTTGATCACCAAAATGAGAAATGACAAATAGGAAGGAAAGTATTAAGAAAGGAAACATGAAACAAAGCTTACTCTATGTTTATTGATTCATTTGCTATGTTATAGTTAATGCCACAGTTTGTGCACAGAATGTGTGGCTGTCCTGAATGGCTCCTCATAGCTTGCACTGCTTTGCCTCTGATCTCTCCTGCTTGGTTTGTACAGTCCTCTCTTACTGTTGTTGTTTGCTGCAGGGTGCAAGTATGCTTATAGCTGAGCCAACAACCAAGAAATGTCCTTGTGAGATTAATCCTTTCCAACCCTTCATTCCAAGCACAAGTTTTTTGGTTTCCCAGCTGATTATAATCCAGAAATAGATTTTGGCATCGCTTCTGGCATTGTTTTTGGCACTATGAACCCTTCTGTGTTCTAATATCTAATCTCATTCCTTTAATGGGGAAGGAAGTAATGAAGTGAAAAAGTAAAGATAAAAAGGTGAAAAGTTAAAGATAAAAACACAAAAACCATAGACTGATTTAGGTTAGGTAAGATTTCTAGGATCTAGTCCAGCTGTTAACCTAGCACTGCCAAGTCCACCACTAACCGGGGTCCTTAAGCACTGCATTCACACATCTAAGTATCTCCAAGGATAGGTACTCAACCACTTCTGTGGGCATAGTATCATAAAATAGTATAGGTTGGAAGGGACCTTCAAGATCATCTGGTTCCAAGGCCCCTGCCATGGACCTCCCACTAGACCAGATTGAACAAGACAGACTGTTCCAATGCTTGACAGCCCTTTCAGTGAAGAAAGTTTTCCTAATATCCAATCTAAACCTTCCCTACCACAACTTGAGACTGTTTCCTCATGTCCTGTTGCTTGCTTCTTGGGACAAAAGACCAACCCCTACCTTGCTACAACCTCCTGACAGGTAGCTGTATAGAGTGATAATGAGGAAGCTGCCATGGAAAATCATCTTAAACATGGAAAACTGCAGTTAAGAGTCACTTTTTTCCAGAAATCACCAGTATCTAGGACAGTTAGAGTAGATGTTATTATGGGATTAAACAGAAATGGACGATTCTAATCTACCAGGATGAATTAGAATTTTGCTTGAGGGGGACCCACTGCATGAAGTGATCGATAGTTGCATGTGCTTGAGACTCCTACTATGCTCTCTGCACTGATAGTCCTTTGAGTAATCATTTTACAAATTGTCTCTCTGATGTTTTCTTTCATGACCTAAAATCAATAAATTTAGAAGAAAACTTGCTAGTTTTGCACTGCCTTTCTCAGTTCAAATTTTACTTTGATAAGGTGATTTTTCAGTTAAACTGTGTCTCTTCTTTGAACAGAGATCTTAGACTTCTAGCAACTTCACTTAAATGAAACAGAAGCAATTATCCTCTTTTCTGTCAAATTAAATTGCTCCTGCAAAAAATATTGACTGAGCATTTAGATTAGGCTATTTTTAGAAACAGAAACAAGACTATCCTTTCTCTCAAATGTTTGTGATGGTGAGTATCTATAAAATACTGAGTTTCTCTTTGTGACACGTGCTTCCATGTTTCTGGTGTTCGTACATATGATTAGATGCAATTCACTCTAATTAGTAATTGAAATCAAAACCGTTGATGAATCAGAAACTAGGTAATATGCCTCTGTGATAGAAGTGACTAAAGCAGGCTGTGTGTATGTATCTGTAAAACAGCACATTTTCGTCATGCTCAGTTGAAGAAAAGCTACTGTACTTTAAACCACTGAACCTTTTTTGCCAACAGGGTCAAGCATCTTATCTTAGTGGAGCCATGGGGTTTTCCAGAGAGGCCTGATAATGCTGAACACGAAAGACCAATTCCAATCTGGATCAAAGCACTAGGAGCTATATTGAGTCCATTTAATCCATTAGCTGGGCTAAGAATAGCAGGACCCTTTGGTGAGTTTTAGCTACTCTTAAATACCATTTCTATTTTGGTTAAACATAAACATGGAGCAGACGGCAGCTTATGGTAATCTTTTGTAAGTCTGTATCACCCACGGAGGAAAGAGTTGGAGGAGAAAGTGGGAGTGGTTAAGGAAAGTTGAACTCTTTAGGAAAGAAGGCAAACTCTTGCTATTAGAAATACTAGTACGATAGTTTACAGGAAGCTACAGTATATGATCTGTACAGGCTTCAGTTATAGTGAGTTGGATTATGCAGACATCTGTTGGGGAGCCCTGACAAAGAGGCATGAATGTGAAAGGTTTTTTTCTGGTTGCCTCTGGTCACAGTCCATTTAGCTTCCCTTCTAACTCCAGTTTGTTGAGCAAATGGGGTTTACAAATTCCATTAAATTTAGAAGGCAGTCTCTCATAAATGCAAAAATCTTTGGCCTGAGTTTAGAGAAGTTGAAACTGGGTTCTTTCCTTTACCCATTTTCTTACTACTGCAAATCTTGTGGGCCTCATTGGTGTCTTGCATTATGGTTGCAGTTCATATTTCCATTTCTTCAACAGCACTGATAGAATGGTAGATAAACTCTCTATACCCTAACACTACGGCTAGGTAGGGCTGACCAAAAACCCTATGGTTTCAGTTCATCTGGGGAGTGGGGAGAAGAGTGTAATAAAATCTTAAAGTGATTATATGTATTCCTTCTAGAGGAGAAATAGGTTATCTGTCTGTTACTCTCGCTGCAGAAGTATCTTCTGGAGAGGCTTGGAAAAAGATATCCTTCAGGCCCCTCACAAGTTATAATTAACTCACCTCTTCATTATTTCTGGTATTCAGTCTGAAGATAAACTCGTGAGATTTCTAGGCGTTGTTTACATTTAAACCACATCTGTTTCCTAAATCTATTTCTATAGAATATATATTTTAATATGCTGATTTGTTTGTTTCTTTTCAATAGTGTGACAAATTTAGTTTTTCAGACAAGCAACATGTTTTGTACAAACAGATTTTTTTTTTAAGTAAAATGCTAATTCGGTTAACAAAACAACCTAGTGCATATTGAGCAATATGCACTGATTTAATATGTTCTATCCAATAGCAATTGCATGCATAAATCAATCCACATGGGAAAATTCAAAGCTGAAATTGTGTCCCTTAGCAGTAAGTGCAGTCAAACCATCCTGCAGAAACAGAGTCTGTCTTGGGAAGGTGTCCCCAAACCTAGCCTCCCCTATAGGCTGCCATGGAGGGCAGTGCCTTTAAAAAATTTTTCATCTGTTTCTCACTGCACTGGTAAAAAAGTTTTCTGTCACCAACTTAAGTTCTTGACAAGTGAAACATAGTTCTTGGAGAAGGGTAGGTCTAAACACTGTGCTGCGAGTAGGTGTCAGACCTAACCTGCTGAATGCACTGAACTGAACCCAGGTTTCATTTCACATGCAAATGTGCTTAAGCTGATGGGAAGACATAGTTGTTTGAACCTTGCTCTAAAGCCAATTGCTCTTGTTCAAAGGTATGAGTTAGGCATATAAATGTGAGCCAGGTTCACTGGGATATCACAATAGAATTACATGGATATTTAATCAGACCCACAGGCGAATACTTAAAACTGGGAGAATCCAGAGATATCTTTTTCTTTGAGTGGTTTCCAGGTAGTTGATTTGCATGTTTTCCTTAACTGGAACAGTCACGCAGGAGTCTCACGGTTTGGTGGGGTTTTGGAGCTTTAGTGCTTTGTTGCTAGAGCTGGATGCTTGAAAATTCCTCAGAACAACAGAAAGGTCATTGTGCCCACACCCTTTTTGTGGAACTTGGTGTCTTCAATGTTAGAATTTCTTAGAGCATTTTCATAGACACTGTTGCAAACATCAGCCAGACAATTCAGAATTTCTTCAATAACCATTGCAACAATGATTTACAGTACGATTTCATTCCAAAATTTGTTCCAAGTTGCCTTGAATCCTTGTTTCATTCTCCCCTGTAAATTCCCAGGGAAAAACTGCTTTGGACTTGGACCCACAGACAAATCACTTCTTATCAAAATGAAAAGTGAATTCTAAAATTTGGTAATACTTCGTGCCATGGCCTCTATGCTGATAGCAGGGCAAGACACAGAATTAATGTCTTTCTTCCAAATACTCCTATTCCAAGCCAGCTGTGCTCACTTGTGTTCAAAAAACCCAAACACACAGAAAAAGAAGTCCAGCAATTGTACTCTATGTAGGGAAAATAGAGCAGAGCCAATTGCCAGACTTTTACAAAATCTTCATTGCTTAGGAAGTTAAATCACTGTTTCATAAGGGAATTATTTTCTCTTGCACTATATTAGTTTTCCAAATCTGTTTAAAGCACGCATAAGGGTGTGTTGCAATAGTCTCAAGGTTACAAAAGCATAGATCATGGTGACAAGGTGTACATAAATAATACCAGGCCTTTGCCCAGGGTTGGGTGGGAAGAAGTGACATCATCATAATTGCACAGATTAACAACAGTATAAAGTTCCTACCATCTGGAAAAGGGGAAACATAACCATGAGTAGTCACACTCCGTCAGCTCAGTGTCCACGTGGAGACAGTGATGAGTTCTTTGCAGATCACTGTTGGGATGGGCTGTTACACATCTTTGTCAGCAATATGGACAGTGGGATCGAGTGCACCCTCAGCAAGTACGCTGGTGGCACCAAGCTGTGTGGTCAACAAGCTGTAGGGAAGGGATGCCATCCAGAGGGACATAGACAGGCGTGAGAGGCAGGCCCATGGCAGCCTCATGAAGTTTAAAGAGGCCATGTGCAAGGTGCTGCACCTGGGTCGGGGCAATCCCAACCACCTCTGAACAGAGTCTAGCTGTAAGAGCAGCCCTGAGGAGAAAGACCTGGGATGTTGGTTGATGAGAAGCCCAAAATGACCCAGAAATGTGTGCTTGCAGCCCA
The DNA here is from genome assembly GCA_013396875.1 of Vireo altiloquus. Lineage (NCBI taxonomy): Eukaryota > Metazoa > Chordata > Aves > Passeriformes > Vireonidae > Vireo > Vireo altiloquus. Next base: position 32,405 of record VZRF01002863.1, on the reverse strand, counting down.
GAAAGCCAAACACATCCTGGGCTGCATCAAAAGCAGCGTGGCCACCAGACTCAGGAAGGTGATTCCCTCCCTCTGCTCTGCTCTCATGAGACCCCACCTGGAATACTGCATCCAGCTCTGGGGCCCCAATATAAGAATGTTGGAGGCGTTCCTGTTGGAGATAGTCTCGTGAGGAGGGACGTGAAAATGATCGTGGTGAAGCACCTCTCCTATGAAGATAGGCTGAAAGAGTTGGGATTCTCAGAAGAGAAGGCTTTGGGGATGCCTTGTAGGAGCCTTCCAGTACCTAAAGAGGGCCTACGAAAGATCTGGAGAGTAACTTATTACAGGGGTCTGTAGTGATAGAACAGGGGCTAAGGACTTGGAACTGAAAGGTTTAGATCGGATTTTTGGGATGACTAATATTCTTAGACTAAGATTAGCCTTGTGGTGAGGTTCTTGTCCCAAAGATCCATGTGGTCAATGTAGAAGAGGCTTCTTCCTTAGAGAAATGATTCAGAAAAGGCGCTTAAGTTTAGAAGGCCTGAACTGGCCCCTGAAAGGACACAGGCTTGTTAGGAGAGCATGAGGACAATGGTTTTCAGCACTAAATCTCTTCATTTGTACCAGTACTTGTGCCTTATGTTAAGATTTCTACACCTGTTTTTCATCATAGACTTCTGTTCTTTCAACCACACACTAGTTGGATGAACTAGCTTCAGAAGCAGACTGTTCTGTAAGAGGAGAGGACAGACTTAAGCAAGAAAAACACCCCAGCTTTTTCAACAGTGCCTTCTGGTCCTGAAAGGTGTGGTGCTTTTGGCCCACCCAATACTGGCAGAGTAAGGAGAAAGTGTTGGTATCATGTGAGACTAAACTGGTGACAAAAAGACACTGCTTAGCCCTTTTGTGGGTCCCCATTGTAGGTTTCTTGTACTGCTGTAGTGACCATACTCAAACATTCCCTGTGTGTATTCAGCAGGGAGAACAGTCTTCAGAGTATTTATATTTCCTTCATGTTAAGTGTAATTCCATCATGCAGGTAATTCCAAGACACAATGCAAGTGGTAAAACCAAATACAAGTTTAGAAGCCACGAGTTTCAAGGGGATGTGTTTTGAGGGATCTAATGAAAAGCCTTCGGCAATCTGATAAAGTAATTTATACTCATTCCCCCTCTAATAGTGTTTTCTGGTTTTAACAGGATTAAGCCTTGTTCAACGTTTAAGACCAGATTTCAAGCGAAAATATTCATCAATGTTTGATGACAACACTGTGGCTGAATATATCTATCACTGCAATGTGCAGTCACCCAGGTGAGTATGAGTTTCCCAGTGTATGTTTTGAAGTCTGTTGTTCATTTACTGAGTGCCTGCTACTCCCTCCAATGGCCATGGCAGCAGTATGCATGCTATTTTTTTTTAATTGTGGCATTTATTTTATTGAAGAAAAAGGTACCATTGCAGTTTTTCTGAGTTCCAGATATTGATAAACATAAAAAGCATCCTAATTCTGTATTTCTTCTCAATTGGTTTTAATTCTGTGAGAGTTTGGGCACTGCATTTAATTAAATAATTGTTGGAGAATTTTAATGTGTAAAGAATGTCTTCTAAAATTTTAAAAATAAGGCATTTCATTCTTTTAAGTGCTGCCACTCAGTCATGCAAAAACATGGGCTCTTTCTGTTGAAAATTATATGTAAACCTTGAAAACTTACTTCTCTTAATTGTAAAAAATCCCAACCTTGTGTACTCTGTGCTACCAAAAGGCACGGATACTCCAGTTTTGATAAAAAGCAGATCCAGTAGCAATTGACATTGTTTTTACCCTTTTGAATGTCTTGAAGTGGTGAAACAGCTTTCAAGAACATGACAATTCCTTACGGATGGGCAAAGAGGCCAATGCTGCAACGGATTTCGCAAATGGATCGAGACATTCCTATCACGGTGGTCTATGGAGCACGTTCATGTATAGATGGCAATTCTGGCAGCACTATCCAGTCTCTGAGACCAAATTCCTATGTGAAGACAATAGTAAGTTTGACTTCTAAAGCAGTTGCTTGGTTTTTGTGTGGATTTGTTTAAGTCGTTTCTGCGTAGCCAGGTTGGATGGGGTGCTGAGCATCATAGTCTAGGGGGAGATGTCCCCACCCATGGCAGGAGGTTTGGAACCAGATGAGCTTTAAGGTCCCTTCCAACCCAAATCATTCTATGATTCTGTTTTTTCATACCAGCTGTGGACTGGTATGGTCCACATACCATATGGACATGGTGTCACTTTTGATTTAGAGCCTGGGGTAATAAGTTCTGTTTTCTGTAACAGAGAGAGAGAGAAAACAAATGTTACATCAGAGAAAACCTAGACAAAAGTGTTTGAGTCCCCAGGCTAAGAACAAAACTTACTGTAGCACTAGAGGCCAAACAAGGTCACTGAGCAAGGTGATTCTTTATTTTGTTCCACAGTGTGCTAATAGACGTAGGTGTTACCGTCACTGGTTTTGTCTGTGTTTTAAACCACAGCCATCCTACTATCTCCACATATATAAGATAGTGGGAAGGCTCTCATAAACTGTCTGTATAATGCATTTGTCTCTGATAAGAGAGTAGTTAGTACCTGGTGCTTAGGTTCCTGTAAGCATCTCTCTAAGTCATTAAAAATATACTTAATGTTGTCTTACTACTTAAGACATTTTTGTTTAAAGGTATGGTATTGTCATTTAAAATGTGTGTACTTTCAACTTGATGCAAATGTGCACACTGCATTTTTTTGTTGCTGACTTCTATAAAAACAAACTAATTTAAAAGTATTCTTCACACATTTTCACATCAGTCAACTGTGATAATTGAATATGCATACATGTTAAAATGCTGTGAGGTGATAAAATGTTTGAACACACCAGCTGTGATCTTACTGATGTCTGGAACTATCTGGACAGAACTGTACAGTGTGTAATGTTGATATTATACTATATCAAGTCATCCAAATAAAATTTTATAACTTGATACAGCTGAATTCAGAACTGGAACTCAGAGTAAAGACATTGTTATCCAACTGTTTTAAGTGTGTTAAAGAGCACAGATATATTTCATAAATGTTGACATCCAGACTGAAAGTGTCACTTAACTGCTTAACCAGAGAGGGAATTGCAGCAGAAAGTCACTGTTAAAAAGTGTTCAATATATTGCTGGGATAAGCATTTACCATTCAGGCAGATTTTTTCCACTCTGGTCAGGAACTTTCAGAAGGTACTGTGGAAAATGTTATTGTATTCCAGGTTAAAATTTTGCCAAACCAAACAAAGGTTCTAAAAGGTAAATTGGAGTGGTAAAATTCTCCAAAACCCATAAGGGGGCATGGGCTCTAATGAGACCGAGATGTGGAGTGGTAGTGCCATGCTTGGTAACATGCACAGGGGTTCTGTGGTTTTTTACATGTGTTTATTTCTCAGTAGTTTTTGCTTTGAGTTTCTGGGGTTTTTTTAACACAATAACATAGCTATACTTTTATGAGATTTGGTTAGAGACTTGAGAGAGAGTATTTTAAGGAGAGGAGAGAAAAATAGTTTTAAATAAATAGTAGTCTTGGACTGACTAAAATGGAAAGAAAACAGGTCAAGTACCTTTGATGTACACTGTGGTGACGGTTTACTTTGTAGCATTTTTAGAGAGAATAACAAATTATAGAAATAGACATGGAGTGGAAAGTGAAGGGAATCAAGATGCATCAGAAATCTGATATGCAGAGTGTCTACTAAGTTTGTTTTTCAGTGACTTGTGCACACTTCAGTGGTGGGTTTTTTTTCAAGAAGGTGAGCAGCTGAATAAGCAGTAGTTTTATTTCCTTCTCCTATGTAGGAAAGTTTCTTCACAAGGAAAAGAATATTTTGGTATTCCTTATGTTTAGAGTGTTTTTTTAGGCTGTGTGATGCCAACTCTTAGGTAATATATAAAAGCCAGGTTCTTCACCTGTCCCAGTATTTATTGGTTTATTACACTTTTGTGATATTGACGTGTTTCTTCACCTTTATCCCCCAGGCTATCCTCGGGGCAGGTCATTATGTGTATGCTGATCAACCTGAAGACTTCAACGAGAAAGTGAAAGACATCTGTGACTCTGTGGACTGAATGTCTTCTGTTCTTTCAGAAGTCATACCTTAGATAGCATTTAACGGCAATACTCTAGGAAATCACTAAAGAATGCAGAGCTAATGGAACAGGCTCTGTTTGCACACTTCTAAGAAGCCATTTGCACACTTAAACCACTGAGTGCCTATTTTGGGGGGAAATGAGGAGGTTTGAAGCTAACTTTGTACAGCTTTTTTTTTTTTAATTGTCCTGTCAGATAGAAAATTACATGTAACTTTTGAAACTGGAATTTTCTTCAAAATTTAATTGAACTTTGCACATGTTGAACTTCCTAAAATGCTGAATTCTCCAACACAGAGAACTGTATCTATAAAGATAGATACAATGTACAAAATGCAATTTGGTTTCTTCATGAACATTCATACTTTTTAGCTGATGTTTCATAGCAAGAATATGAAACTGCATATGTATTTTATTTTTGGAACTCACAACTCCATATACAATATTTTAAGAGGCTTTGTTTTTCAATTGGAGTGGTATCAGCTTATGAAACTGATTTTGGGAAAGGGACAGGGCCAAAATAATGAGCAGTGTCTGTCACTGAAATATGTTTGTTAGTTTGTAAGAAATTGAGGCTCAATATTAGGAAATCTATCTTCTGTTGGATTTTATTTCTATTTATCTTAAGGCATCCTTTTCCATCTGTGCAACTTTTACGGAAGACTCAGCTTGTAAGAGTTGATGATGTCACCAGCACTCATGCTTCCATAAATATTTTTATATGTAGATTTCTGTGATTTAAAATACAGAAGATGGCTTGTTAGTTACTCCATCTATTTTTAACACTTGACTGCAAGATTTGTTACTAGTCTAAATCTAACAATTGTGGAACTATAAGATAAGATTTTGATGAGGGCTAGGAAATAATCCACCTGGATAGTGGGCATATTTCCCATTTTCTTTTGTTAGAAAGCCTAGTCCATATTTTAGTGAATTCAGGCTGAAGGAGAGGCAGAGGCAAAATATCGATGTTCTCTAATTGGGAACTACAACAGCTTAATGCATTTTATTTAACATGCAGCCTCCTTATAGGAAGGGTTGTTATTGGACTGAACAATACCACTGTAATGAATTATAATTACATGTTTTAGGGATTCTTTATATATTTTAATTGAGTATTTCAATATCAGAGATAGTCCAGTCTCTGCTACTTTTTGAACTATAGTTTGACGTTAGTTCTTTACATGCCTAGTAAATTATATGAAGAAAAAATACTTTGTCACTTTAAAGCCAAATTATGTGGTGGTTTGTTTTTTAACAAGTTTACATAAAACTATTGATCTGTTTTTGAATATTCAAATGACTACTGAAGAGTTCTTGATACTTTTATACAGAGAGAATTTGAATTAATGATAGCACCATCTTAAAGCTTGAATTATGTGCTTTTTTTCTCAAATTAGGGAATTGTTGCACATATTTATGATGTGGAAGGCAAAGATACCTAAAACTATAAGGAAATAATCTGATTATTCTGATTATTTTCCATCAGAACATAATCTCTCTTTCTGAAGGAGATATTTATCTATATGGTGCTATGTAAACATCAAACAGCTTTTGTGACTACCTTGACTGGTAGCACTTCATATCTAGCAAGATAAATATTTTAATTAAAATTAAGATTGAATTAAATTACTTTTTTAATTAGCAGATGCCAGAACTGTAAAACAAAATTTTGGGTTATTTGCTAAAATCTTGAGTTGAAAATTGAAAATGAGAATTATCAATTCCATTTTTTAATATAAGCTATAAATTATCAGTCATGCCACCATTTAGGTGGACGCCTTCAGCATGTTGGTTATTTTTCACCCTTTTCAGTGTCTTATTTTGTATTTATCAACTTAAACAGCTGTTTTAGTTGTGCATAAAAACTTAATACAAAAATAAATTTTGAGTCTCCTCCAAATAATAAAAGGTGAAACAAACTATTGGTATTTTCAGATAGCACTTACTGATGGGAATTGTAGATTCCACATCACAAGTTGGAAGTAGGGATAAAAATTGCACACTGGATGTGAATATTGTTTTAAATATCCCTTGCTTTTTCAGCTTATTGTACTAATAAGGCTTATTGCTTATGTTTTGCACAATAAAAAAAATCTTAAATGTTAAATATTTGATTAATGTTAAGACATGATATTGCTTTTATAAAAATGATGTGCAGTTCAGCCCTGGAAATCAAGAGTTATTAGTAAGTTCAGGTAAACCATCCAAAATACATTAAAAATACGGTAATGCTTATTTTCAAATGTCTCAATGTTCTTAGGTTTCCTTGTATTTAACTGAAACTGGTGTTTGTCAACAAGTAGCTGCAAGCTGAGAATGTTGATTGTGTGTATAAGGAAAATGATTCTGGATTATCTTCCAGGCAGTATTAGATGCTGCTCTGAAGGTCAAGATGGAGTTCTGAATGTCCTATTGTGTGCAACATAACCTGATCAAATTACTGTAATAAATGTCATAGGAGGTGCTGAACAGAAAATGAATGGCTGAAAAGACTTGGGAGCTAGACCTTTTGTGAGCAATTACTGTCTGGAAATAATCTCAGTTTCTCCAGAAGTTCTGTTTCAGTGCAATGACCAGTTGCTTAAATGTACTGTGGTGAGCACTGAAAAGCTGATGGTGCTATTTTTATTACAGCACTATAAAATAAGACAAGAATCACAGGCCTAAAGGCACCCAAAGATCTATCCCATTCTAGCATCAAAATGAAGACAGCTGTGTACCAGAGGCTAGAGCATAACAAAAAGAATCCAAAATATTAATAAAAATCCAAGATAAACTGCCTGAATCTCCAGGACACACTCTTCCTGAGGTTGTTGTGATAAAATTTATTTAAAGTAACTTAGTAATATTTTGTTTGCCATGGCTGAGTTCATCTTGTTACTTATTGAACCCTGCCAGATTAGATTTTAGTTCTGAGAAACTGATTTTCAGAGAACTTGTTGATAAGACTCTATAATAAAACATTCACAACCATCACAAGGAAGTCCCTGTTTGTATCTGATTGTGAAATGGAAATGGAAAATGTGAATTCATATGTGTTGATCTTGGGAAAATGGGTCCAAACAAGAGAAATGTCATCATCTGGTTTCACTTGGATTAAACCAATGCTGGCCTTTCTTTTTAAAAATTATTTTTTTAAGGTTGCTACAACTGTTTGTGCTGAACTGATATGCCAGTCTCTGAAATGCTTTCTGTGGTCCTCTTTGTGGTTCCTCAAATTCCCAGCCCATCCAGATAAGTTATTCAGCTTTTTCACTGGGATGAAAACAAAGATTAAATACAATAAAAACATCTGGAATTAATGTATGGGCAGACATTTTCAGGAATGCCTGTTTTGTTAGCATTCTTTTAAACATGAGCCTGCAGAAGCCTAATCACAGTCAACTGCTTTTAAATGGGTAATTTCTTGGAGCTCCTTGTCTCACCTGTCATGTTGTTGGGTGCTTTTGGCCAGTTGACCATCAACCCATCCTGCAGTCTTTGAGTGTGGCAGCACAGCCATGTTGCCTTGAAGCCTTCATCGAGGGATTTATGTTTTGTAGGAAACACAAGTGAAACTTGTAAAATGTTGAGGCACTACAGCTAGCTGAAGAGAGACACGTTTTATTGGGACTGGTAAAATCAGAACAGGACACAGCCGTGTGCAGCAACTGCCTTCTGGTGTTAGTGGCAGCAGATGGAAATGGAGCCTTCAGGTTTTCAGACAGGTGGTGGACTGACCAGTGTGGAAAGAAGAGGCACGCGGCTGGGATGACAGCCTACACCACAAGGAACGGTAAGAGCTAGAAAGGAATGAGGCAGCTGGAAACAGCAAAATTCAGTTGAAGAGCTTTGGGGTGGGAACATCCAAGAGCTGGTCAGCTCTAGAGGAGAAGGGAAATGGTGAGGGAAAAGTTTGGGGTGTCTAGTGTGCAAGTAACACAGCTTACCAGGTAAGGAGGATGCCTGCAGCACCAGCTAGAGGGAAGTCTAGTTGGAAAGCTTAGATCTACCTTGTACAGGGCACTTTAAAGTTTTGGTATCCCTCCTTTGAATGCAAGGAGGCATTCCTTGAAGCTTGTTCTCAGAATGCAAGTACTTTTTCCCAAGCTGGACACCATTGCCTCAGGCTGGTACCTGGACAGGAACCTTAAAGAATTACCTCCAATGCAGCACTCAGGAAATAATGAGAAACTGTATTCTCACAAATGAGAAGTGAGCTGGTGGCAAAGCATGAGGTAGGGGGTCACTGGACTACCTGAGGTAAGATGAAAAATCAAGGTATACAACAAGACTTGTCACTAAAGATCAAAAATTAATCTTTTACAAGAGGAGTGGGGTGCCTTGGCTCTGTTTCAGTTTGCCTCGTTGCCTTTGATCACAGGCATATCCTTCCTTAAGGTTTGAATGTGGGTAGTAGAATGTGGAAGTATAAAATATGGAAATATTTGCCACATATACTTTAGGAAACGAGTAGCAGGAATGTACTGAAGACATTTTTAGATATGTACATAATTTGCATTAGTAATTAGCAGCAAGATGAAAGTGGTGACAACACTGCAAGTTAGGTGTTTACTTGAATTTTATGCTTCGCTTGCAGAGGAAATGTAGCAAACTGAAACTGTAAGTTTTGGGAAGAGGGGCAGGGGCTGTGAAGTGGAGTGTGACCCCAAATGTATGCTAAGGAGTAGATGTGCTTTGAAAATGAAGTACTGCAAAAGCAGGATCTCCATATATTTACAGGTGTTTCTGCACTCTCGCATTCACCTACTTGATGTGTAAATGACTGGAGCTGTGTGTGGAGCAAGGTGTGGCTATCACTTCCTTTGTAGCGTTGTGATATTTAAATGCTTGCTGATACCCACCTGCCTTTCTGATTTGACTTTTATTTAAAGATTTTCACACTCAGAGCTCAAACCTAAAATGGAGGTTAAACAGCTCCGTGCATGCAAATCCCCCAGCTAGAGACCCCCTCTGAAAAGGAGATTATTCCTCATGTCTACCCGAGGTTCGCATTCTTCTTGGTGCCTGCCAGGAGTGAGACTGATCTCCCTCAGCTTGTCCTGCTGGACACTAAGCCCCTGTGTTCAACCTCAGTCCAAGCATGCCACCAGCAGTGAGCCTGCTCACAGCTGAAAGCACTGTGGCTGTTTGCGACACAAAGGAACTTTGCAGAGAAATAGTGGGGAGCCAGCTGGCTCATCCCCTGGCACTGACTCTTTCCTAGCTTTCAGCCCCTCTCTGCTCAGCAAGAGGCCTGGCCATGAAGGAGGTTCCCCAGTTGGGAATGCATTTCCTGGCCAAAAGTTGTAGAATCATGGAATGGGTTGGGTTGTAAGAAATTTCTAAGATTATCTAGTTCCAATCTGAAAGCTGCATCCAACCTGAATCACCTTCGTGGATATCTCCCATGCCTCAGCCTCCATGCCAATGGGTAACTCTGTTCTGCACAGGTAGGATCAGATCGTGCTGGGACTTTGTGCATCACCCCGAAGCAGCTTCCAGGCTGTGTGATACCTGCTGTAGCTCCTGACAGCAAAGCCTGCCTGAATGCATTAGTTAGGCTCATGCTTTGTTCACAGAAAACAAGAATTCAGGTGTGTCACAGGGGCAGTTGTCACCAAAATTATGCATAAACTATTTGGTTGGTTTTTTTTTAATACAGGCAGATTTCAGCAGCAGTTTAGGGAACAAAAACTGTTAAGCACAAAATAGTATTCGCCAGTTGTAGAATGGATATAGATTTGATTATGAGGTTTCTGAAAATAGGTTTTGCTAAAATGCTGAAGGGTTAGTGAGAAAATGCATTTATTTTTATCCCAGCAATATGTGGGAACAGATAAAAATCCAGCCAGGTGAATGAATCTAACCTCTCATCAAGTCACACCTCTAATTAATATGCAAATTATTATAACAGTGTTTCCCCCGGCTCCTTCAGTGCAAGCCAGCTTCCAGCTGGGGCTGCGCATCCCTGCCTCCCCAATATCTCCATGCCTGCACTGTTGGCCGCGTGGAGAAGGGATGGCAGGAGCAGGGAGGGAGGGGGAGACTCTCTCCTCCTTTCTCCCATCGGTTGGGAAGCCGAGGCTCTCTCCTTTCCTCCATCAATTCTGCGCAGACCCCACTAGAGGGGACACGGCGCTCCCAAACCGCCCCGGCGTTTCCTCCGGGCTCCTGCTTCTGCACGGTGCTGCTTTTAAAGAAAGAGCTGCGCTGCAATTTCTTCTTCCACACCTGACAGATTGATATCTAAAGGCATGGGGCAGGGCTGAAATAGAGGTTTCATCCGTTTGATTCACCCCTTTCGTATGGGGAAGGGCAAGTTGTAGAAGGGGTGAATGCGGTGCCATCCCATTAACGTAGATCTCTGTAGTACTGCATCTTCGTTTTATTTATCCTAATGTCTTTTCACAAGGCAGAAATGAAATCCACACAGAAAGACTAGACATTGGAAAGAGGAGGGGGGGCACAAACAAACCTCCTCTATTATTACAGACCAGCCCCAGAATGAGAATAAATGGTGATAAGAGGAAAAAATAACTGCGACCGAATTATTAAATAAGGGGCAACTTTTAAAGTGGCTCCAGTCTGGCTTCTAATTTTGTTCCTGTAATTTGATTGTGGGTTTAAATGGGACTGCTTAGACATTAGCTACTTGATCTGCAAGCAGCAGCAGGTAAGCAGTGCAGAAGTATGTGCCAGGGCTGGGCGGGACGGAGGGCGGGGGAGAAGCTCCCTTCCTTCCAGCGATTCCATCACAGGCAGGTGTGGTGACCCCCAGAAATGGGTTGAGTATGACACGGGGCATGTATCCCACCGGAATCCCCCCGCCTGCGCCAGCCTCGCCTCTCGCTCCGGGAGACGCCGCAGCGCCCGGCTGGCTGTGCCCGAGGAGAAGCAGTGGCAGCTCGGCTGCTGCTCAGCCAGGTCTCCGCAGACAGGGCTGTGGGAGGCCTGCGTGTGTGCACCCAGGTGTAACAGAACGGAGCCAGGAGGGAACGATGCTGTGGGAAACAAGGGCAGAACTCACTATCAAGACAAAACGTTGACCCTTTAGTAAAGAACAATAAAGGTATGGCTCTAGAAGCCTGTTAGGCGCTGCAGCTGGCACCAGCACAAGGGTGCCTCCAGCCTCCATTGCAGCCTGCCGCCACTGCATGTCACTGTTAGGACAGAGCGACCCCGGCTGAGGTCTGTGCAGCTCTGGTGGGGACAGACCCCGCTACCCCCCGGGTGGGCCACCCTGTGGAGACAGGCTGTGGGAATCCAACACCCAAAGCCTGTTGTCCCGTGGGGAAAGCAGTCAAAAAGCTTAGTGTGCCCTGCAAAAATAGGTTGTCTCCAAGTGACAGAAATTAGTAGCCTGAGCTAGACGTTTTATTGAAAGGGTGGGGCTTTTTCTGAGATAGGCAACAAAGTAGAACCTGGTGTGTATAACTGGGGACAGGGTAGTAGGAAGGGAGAAAAACCCGCAGCAACATCACCTCTTTGTTTGATGGTAGATACAGAAGGAGAGGTGACATTGCTGGAGCCAGGAGTGCACTTATGACACAGGTTTGTGGTGGCCAGCAGTGTCACCATATGTGAAGCCACGTTTGATCTACCCAATGCCTATATTCATCACCATGAGTGCCAGCTGCAGCTAGACAAAAGCTAGTTATAGCTTTTGCAGTTATAGTGTCCCAGGAGATCACATGGGAGGTGTCCGTGGCATCCTATGACTCCCTGGACCAGCCATCTCAGCATCTGTCATATCGTCCCCCTGTCCTGCTGCAATCCCCGCCCTCCATGGTCTGGAACCCCAAACCAAAGTGCCTGACTCAGACCCTGTGGCCATTCGCATCTCCTTGTTGATCCTGAGGGACTCAAGGCCAGGATAGGAGCAATTTGGCAGCCCAGCACTTCCTGCAATACTGAATTTCTTAGAGCACCTTTCAGGTTGAAGTGCTCTAAAATGCTCCAGCTGCTTGGCAGATCCCCCCAGCACACTTGCACAGGCTGTTTGTCTCAACAGGATATTAAAAAGAAGAGGTTATAAAAGCAAGGCGTGATACGAGGCGAGGCTTAGCTCGCAGCACCAACATTTATATCCTCTCTGCAGCTCATGTTCAGCAAGCAGGAAACACTGCCCCCTCCTCGTGCCCCCCTGGGCTGCTGCACTCCTCCTGGGGCTCTGGTGCTGGGATGGCAGTCGAGTACACTGGTCCCACTGGGTTGCTTTCTCGGGAGACCAGGAAGCCTTTTCCAACTCTGGCAGAGGCAGCCAGCCCTGCCTGCACTAAGTTGCCTGCCCCTGGTCCTTCCTGCAGCATGAACTGTTAGCCCTGTGCTGTGGACAGCTTCTCCTCAGCACAGACACCTTGCTTAAATATTGCAGCTTATCTTCAGCCTCATCTGCTTTTGTCTTGTCTGGATTTCCTGGTGGCACCCTGGACCTGGCTCACCATGCCAGGGCCTGTCAGTGATCTCCAGGTCCTACCCAGTTTCAGCAAATTCCCATCACTTGCCAAGTTGTGATTACTCAGTTTCCCAAAACTGAAGAAAATTCCCCTTTGCTATTTGATTCCCACCAGCTCCACATCTGGTCAATCATTCAGGGCAAATGGTGTTTGCCACGACATTATAAGGGAAAGAAAGAAAGATTAGGCATCACATCTTGCTGGGCCATGGGTACTGGTGGTGCCCCAGCTGGGACAGGGTGCAGGAGGTGAAGCAGAGAGCAGTCACACAGGGCTACCCACTACAATGGCATCTCATCTCAAAATACCTTAATATCAAAATAGCTGGCCACATTTTCTCAATGTGTGCAGAGACAAGTTAAGATAGCTTCCTGTCCAGCTCCAGATCCCAGTGATCAGGAACATATGCAAGAGAGATTTCTCTCTGTCATGGCTGCCTGGTCTCATAATTGTTTATGTCTTTTTGCCCCCAGCCCCCCAGTAATTTTTCTCCTTCTTCCTCCCTTCTGGTTTTACAGTCACTGGATAGACAGGCTCACAGGCTATTTTTAGGTTTCTAAATTACTTTTCAGATCTATTCTAAATTTATCTCCCAATAATCTGAAATCTTGACGTCACAGGAGTGAGAATCATGTCTGAGAAAGTGGGAAAAGTTTAAGGTCTGTCTTACTGGGCTGGACATTTTTGCTGTGGCAGTCTCCTGGTCTTCTTCCTCCTCATCCCTCACCTCTCCCACCGAGTGTACCCTGACCATCCTGACTGGCCTCTGCCAGGGGTAAAGGGTGGGTATTCCTACCCGAGCAGTGGCCAGGACGAGGGATGCCCTGGGGAGGTGAGGGCACAAGAGGAGCCCAGAGACAGGGGGGGATGGAGGCAGCACCCCAGGGTCATGCTTTACCTGGGTGCAAAGCAGGGAGCCAGGTGGATAGCTGGGTGTGCAGCTGCAGTGCATTGAACTCCAAGGGTTTTTGTACCTGCAGATCTTCCTGTGGGGGTGGGGAGGAAGGGAAAAAAAAGTAGTGTTTTTGGAAATTACCCAGGAAAACAGGTATTCTTGAAGAAGGTGACGCTGCAAGCCCAAGGCAAAGCTAGGAAGAGGAGGCAGGAATCCTGCTGCGCGATTGCTGCGGGTTGCTCTGATGCAGAGCTACAAAATAGGAAAACTTTAAAATATTCCTTCGGGGCTGAGCACCCTTTGAGCCGCTGCCAGCTCCTCCCTGCAGTGCCTGAAGGATAAATCTTTTGTCCTCACTTCTAAATGTTCCACACCCTGCAAACAACTGACCCCCAAACCCTCAATAATTGCCCTTTTCACAAACCACGTGCAAATGATTTTATCTCATGGTCCCAGATGGATGAAACCTCTGGATGTCGGTGCAAGGCTGCGTTCCTGACACCCCGAGCCAAGAAGCTGTGAGGGCTAAATGCTCTTAAAAATAAACTATTTCCTCCTCCGTCGTTCCTGTCAGCCAGTTCCTAGGCAAACCAGCAGGATGATGCGCTGGGCTGGGGGGAAGGGGAGGGAAGGAGAAAAGGAGGGAAGGAGTTAAACTTCTTCCCATGGTAAAGCACTGAGGCTGCTTGCCAGTTTTCGGAAAAGCTGCAAGTCATTCTGCCAGGACGAGGAGGAGGTTTTGAAGTCTCTGGGATGTTCTCGGGAAAGTGCCGCAGTACGAGCCCAGCTGAGCTGGCATGACAGGCGGGGAGGGGACCTACCCAAGTCTGGAAATGCGGGAAGAAACCCCAAGCAGGAGCATCCTGGCAGGACTGAAAAAACGCTGTTGTCTTCAGGTTTCCTTCCTAACCTTCCCCTCTCCTTTGACCCTCATCCTTCACGTCCCAGCCCCAGCGTTCCAGACACCTCCATGCAGACAAAGAATTTGGAGAGTGAGATGGTGCTGCAAGCCCAAAGCAGGAGTGGGAGCAGCCACTGCAACCCTGATCCACTAGATCACTGGAAAATATTGGATACCCTTTGATTGGGGAGAGGTCTGCCGGGGATGCACCGAGCACTGCCTCCCTGAACTGAAGGGAATAGCTGTGCCTGGCCTCCTCCTCTTTCCCCCTAGCCCTAAAGATCCCCCAGGCATTCCTGCACTAGTTTCCAGAGAGAAATGTGCTGGAGTTGATGGAACATAAGGGCACATCTTGCTATCAATACCCATTTCCTGGGAGGAAAAGTGTTTTCTGGAAAAAATAACAGTCCGTGGTGCATTATATTTGGAGAGAAAATAAGTAACCCACCAAGGTAAGATGTCATCAGCAAAATACAGGGATCTCCTCAGGCACATCTCAGTGGTGTCTCAGCACAGTGGCTGCACTGAGCATGTGGTGAATGCCCAGAGAGGTGAAGATAGATTAGGCAGAAAAAAATAAAACCCTACCGAGTGGTGCCACCGTGGAGCCCAAATGAGCAGGTTTGGGAAGCAGAGGCGGCAGGATGGAGCAGCAGTGCAAGGCCACTGAACTGCAGAGTTCCTCTTTTGGGGAACAAATCCCCCTCACAGACTGATCCCACCTTGATTTTGTTGCTTGGCAGCATAAAACCCATCCTATTAAAGGCATGTAAAACCATCAGTGTAATTTTCTCGCTTATATTTTTATGTTTAGAGCATATTACATCCAGCATGACCCAGTCTTTTGAGGGAAGCTTTGGTCAATTAAGATTAGCTGTTATTCCGCATTTATTACCAATATTTATGAATTCTCCTCATTGCCAACAGGCAGAAGGAGATGGTGGTGCACAAAATAAATAAATAATTGAGGGAGAAGCTCATCAGGGCCCCCTGATTTCTATCCCCCTGTCATCTCTGGCAAAGCTCTGTTCTGTGAGTCAGCTGCTCTGGAAAAGCATCACCATTTCAGTGCTATTAACCCGCACATAGGTTCTCCTGGGGGTACTTGGGGTGAGCCAGAGGGGCATGAGCGAGGCCTGCCTGCCTGCCAGCTGGGGTGCCACTGCCCCTAACCTGTAGCAGTCCCAAGGGCACTGTACTGTACTGGGCATTGCTGGAGGGAGGGGATTGAGGCGTCGAGGCACCACCAGGCTCACCTGGCACAGGCGTTTCTGGCTGTGGCTGCTCACGGTGGGACCGAAGCATATGCCCTGTGCCCCAGATGGGTAGGAAAGGTGGTTGGGATGTTGGCACAGCACCCTCATTGGTCAGCTCCAGCCTGGTGGAGGGAGAGTGGAACCCCAAGACTCCCAGCACACAGGGACAAGTGGCACTTCTCAGCCCCAGACTGCATAGGGGCTGCACCAAAAAAGGGCCAAATTGAGAGAAAACATGGGAAATATTTCGGATATATGTACCTAAATGGGCAGCCCTAAAGGTCCTGTGCTCGTGGGAGTGGGTCAAAACCTTGTCTTTTTACACTTTTAGTCCCTGCCTTGCTTGTGCACTTGCATAATAACAGTATGACCTTGAGAGAGAAAAACGAGCAACTCCAGGATGCTGGTTCGGATGATGAGAGCTTGTGTAACACTGTGTTTCTGGCAGGCTGTCACTCCAAAAATGTATGTCCCTAATCAAAGGTAGATTTAAAAAAAAATACTTTTCCCCTCTGCCACCACAGCACTATTTCCAAGGCACAAGTTGTTAGCAGCATGTTGTTGGCTGAGGGGTTAAATCCTCATGTCTTTTACATCGTGTGATGTGTACCTATCATTTCTGCATAGATCTAGAGTGAAGATGGAATAGGTCATTACTCACCAGTGACAAACAAAAAGTACCATGAATCAAACTAATGGTCATGGGGGAAAAAAGGAAGATGATTGGGTTCCCATTGTTCAATGTCTTTCTTATCTTTCAGGAGCACCAAGGAGCAAACAAGCCCCCTGCTTGTGCAGAGCACCTTCCCCCAGTGACAGGAAGTACCCCACACACTAAACCACAAGTCCTCTGCACAGTTAATAATTAGACAACCTGCTGAAAGCAAAAGAAAACAAATGCTGATTAATTTGGTACCTAGGGGGAAGATTAGGGGCAGGTTATGGTTCCTGGACAATGGGTCTTGCAAAGCTCACAGAGGTGGTGCTGGTCAGGGTGAAGATGCAAAGATTCATTATCAGCCCACCTTATCTGGTAACCCACAGCATGGGCTGGGCAGGCCTCCTCAATGCCTGTTTGTAAAGGGCTGCTGCAGCCCACCTGAGGACAGCCTCCTCAAACAACAAGTAAAGAATGGGCAAAAAGGCAAAAGGGGGCCCAGCCTGGAGGCCACAGGCCAAAGATCACTTGGTACCCTGCACCTGGGATGGGGCAAACCCCAGTACCAGTACAGGCTGGGACATGAACAAAGATGATGCTGAGGAGAACTTGATGGTGCTGGTGGATGAAAGGTTGGACGTGACTGACAACATGGGCTCGAAAGCCCAGAAAGCCAACTGCATCTTGGGCTGCGTCAAAAGCAGCATGGTCAGCAGGCTGAGGTGGTGAGTCTGTCCCTTTATTCCACTCTGGGAAGACCCCACCTGGAGTGCTGCATCCAGCTCTGGGGTCCTCAGCTCAGGAAGGACATGAACCTGCTGGAGTGAGTCCAGAGGAAGCCATGAAGATGATGGTCTAGAGCACCTCTCCTCTGTAGACAGTTGGGGTTGTTCAGCCTGAAGAAAGGGCTCTGGGGGTACCTTCCAGCCTTCCAGTACCTAAAAGGAGCTTACAAGAGAGTTGCATAGGGACTGTTAAAAGGGTCTATAGTGATAGGACAAGGTGGAATGGCTTTTAATTAGAAGAGGGTTGGTTTACACAAGATACAAGGAAGAAGTTTTTACAGTACAGGTGGTTAAATTTTTACATTTTACAGGTGGTAAAATGCTGGAACAGGTTTCCCAGAGAAGTTGTGGATTCCCCATCCCTGGAAAAATTGAAAATCAGGCTGGAAGGAGCTCTGGGCAACATGATCTAGTTGAAGATGTCCCTGCTCCTTGCAGGGGCCTTGTACTAGATGATCTCTAAAGGTCCCTTCCAACCCAAACCATTCTATGACTTTTGTGGTTCTATACCAGCCCTGCATATCCTTTTTCCTTGGGAGTGAGGATAAAATAGCTTCATCCTAAGCAATGTGAAGGTGGTGGGACAGTTCCTGTGAGGTCACATCTGTCCCCTGTATCTGTTTCTGGACATGAATCAGACTTTTAACCAACCATCTTCAAATCCACATGAGGTCACCACATTGTTTCTCACCTCTCTTAATTTTGAGGCACAGTCCTCTCAAGGGTTGCCACAGCCTCCGTCTTCCCAAAGCAACATTCATGGCAGAGATCTTCATTTTCCCCTGCAGCATTTTCTTTCCATGTCCTTCACTTCCATCATTAGTCCAGCACTGAAATCTTTCAAGCAGCTAGTGACAGCACAAAGTAAACTTGGAATTACACTCACTCTTCTCTGAATCCTTTTTTGCAGTATCACCTCTTTAAAACCTTCAGTTGCACAGGGAAGGACTGTCACCCTTACTTTGAGTTCCTGTCATTTCTGATGAGAAGCTCCCATGCTCTTTCCTTGGATAAGGAGTTCCCATGAGGTATGTCTCAAGAAAGAAAAACTTTCCCCTTGTAGCTGATGATTACAAATATATTAATACGATGATTGTCTTGAACTGCATGGACTAGGACACCTCCTAATTGTAATATCCTTTGTGGAAGCTGTGGAATTCAGTCCATTTGAACCCCATTTGCTGCCTGGGGCCCCATCCTGCTCTGTGACTCACAAAACCCTTCTCTGCTGAGCCACTGAGGGGACCATGGGGCAGCTGGTGCTCTGAAGTCTGCTGCAAGACCTCAGCTACCTGCTGTATTTCCCCCACCATGATATGTTTCTTTTGGGTGGCAGTAGACAGTATTTTCAAAGCAAACTCCCCTCTACCATTTGTCTTTCCCAGAAATACCTGCTAGTTATTCTTCCCACCCTCCCAGGAGAACCTTGGTCACACTGAGAAATTCCACCAGCAGCAGTGGAGCTACCCCTTAGTTTCCTCCCAAAGCCCCTCATCTTTGGATGACTCACAGAAACATTTTGCTTGTGATGCTGGGAAAATTCAAACCAACCTGGTATGTTTTACATGATGGGGCTGCTACTGAGAATTATGATGTTTTTTGTCACTTGGAGAAGGTGGTAAGTGACTCGTGGATGCTGCGGGTCTCTGGAACAGTTACAGCACTTACTCTTTTGAATACAGGTGGATTTTCAAATAATTTTCAAATAAATTGGAAAACCTGCCTGAGTTACAAGTACTTGGGAAAATACGTCCTTTGACAGATTTAGAAGCAGTCTTCGGACTTGTGCCTTCTCATGAATGCACGAGAGGAAATGTGTAGATGTTTCTCTGGCCTTCCCTTAGGGGCAAAGTGTTTTGCACAGGTTGTTTTCATGGGCTCTCAAAGAAAGATTAAGGTCAGTCCTTCTCCTGCCTTTGAGCACTGAAACTTTGTCACTGTTTGGGAAAGGAAAGGGCAATTGTGGCTGTCCCAGGGATTGTCCCATTTCATAGGAGCTGGATTTCTCTCCTGGGAGAATGGGGCTGATGAGTTAGCAGAATTCATGCATCCCTTTAGAGAAGAGGAAGGTGGAAGTAGGTATCTGCTCATAAATGTGGATGTTTGCTGGGGCAGGAATGTTCTTAGTGCAGCTGGAAACACTGGGAGCTGACACACATTTTGGAAAAAGCACAAGGGCTGTGAGATATGTGGAGAGGATGTGGACAGGAGGATGATGAGGGGCATGAGTTGCAGAGGCAGTGGGGAGGTCTGCAGGGTGTGAAGTTACCACTTCAGCAGCTCTGCTTCACAAAACCAGCCTCACTCCTCTGCATCCCTGCAGGAAAGCCAGACCTTACAAATGAGCATGCTCATGAAAAACCAGATATGGAAGCAGAGCTGGTATTCTCCAGATTTAAGTAATTATGTTCCCTGAATGTAAAAGTGTTCTCTTTGCAATTCACAGTCACTGTACCTGTCTGATACTTTCAACCTGGGCAAAAGAGGAAACTCTCCAAACAGATACATACACACTGGCAGTAAATACACACATGGATGCATGATTAAAAAAAAAAATCCAAATTGTACATTCTGCTATTCTCCTCTCCACAGCCCCTGCCATTGTAGTCTATAGAGGTACAAATTTGGAATAAAACATAAAAAAATGTGGAAAGTCACAGGTAAGGCATCCTCAAATCCCTGACTCTGCCCAGTGTTGTTATCATCAGAAAAAATTAATGAGGGTTAATTAGACTATATTTTAGAAGACAGGTTCATCTAGTGCTGGAATGAAAACTTAATTGAACTGTCATAGTTGTGCGATTTCTTCACAGTGTCATGAAGGGACAGGTCTCAGTCATTAAGGTTTGTCTCAGCATAACAAATATACAACTCCTTACACTGAATAACTTTGGATTTTCTCTTGAATTTAACAATTGTTTGTGCTTTCAAGATTCACAATGTTTTGTTTGTGAATGTTTGGCAGAATCAAATGTGTCAGTGATGCACTTTTTCCTAAATATGGCTGCTCTGATTTACCCTTGTCAGTGCCACAGGCTTTTGGTTTTCCCTGCAACGAATAGAAACAAAGAAGGCTAAAAGTGGGTTTAGGGAGTTGATTAAGGGTATATACAGTTTCACATTTTCACACCTTTAAGGTTTCTGAAGTGCAAATTCCTTCACATATAGGGACAGTGACTGGCTATGAAGCAAAGTTCTTGCTCTTCATGCTCTCAGGTTCACCATTTCCCAGGCAACTGAGGATGGAAAGACTAGAGAGGTGCTGTCAGGTGGACATGGGTCCTGGGGCCTCTCATTTATTGATGCACCTGCAAATGTATCTGTATTTGTCTGCATGACAATGTAAATGAAAAAGCCTTGTTACCCTTTTCATCTCCCACTTCCTCCTTGGGACTGCTGCCGTTACCTAAGCGCACATAGACACCACATGAGCTGAAAATGGGATGAAATGTCTGTCTAGATGTAAAAGGGAATGCTAGACAGGGAGCCAGCCCACCTCTCTGTGTTGTTGCTCTTGGTGTGAAATGGTGGTTACAGCCTGGCAACTTCCAGCTCCCTTACACACAGTCCTTTCCTCTTGGGGGGACTGAGGTGGAATACCCATGCTGTCCCTGCTGTTTTACACCAGCTCTGTGGGGATGTGGTGTTGTGGGGAGCCCCCTGGCCAGCCCCACCATCAGGTGCTTCCCTCCCATCGCTCTCCCTGCAGACTGAAACACATCCCACTCCTCCGTCCTGCCTCACTTTCCCTTTAAGGAAAGGAGCCACACAGATGTTTTTGGGTGGTCTTTCCCTTCTGGGATTGTGGCAGTAGGTCTCAAGGCTGCTCCCAGGCAGGTGCTGTGGGGCTGGAGCAAGGAGATAGGACCCCTTTCTCCCTCTCCTTGCTTGTTGGAGCTGACCTCCTGAGAAGGCAAAGTGCTGACCACAGATCTTCTCCTCCTCCTCCTCTGCTCGCTCTCCAACAGTAATGCACATGTGCTTTGTCCATAAATATATTATTTTGTGTTCCTGCCAGCCCAGACTAATAGGGCTAATGTTTCCTGAGGAGCAGCCCAAAGCTACATTAGCCGCAGATGTTTGATTGATTTAAAACAAAGAGCCTGACCGCCAAACTGCTCCATATGGTTTCTCTTCCTGTCACTTTGCCTGCAGGGTTATCTCTGAAATGCAATTAAGGTGCTTAAAAGTACATTTTCAGGAAGATGCAGAATTGATGAGGGTGGGTTTGCCGATGGGTGCCTCCAAATTGTTAGAGCAAGAGCAAGAAAAGTCATGCCCTACCCTTAGCAGCTGCACACATGGTTTTTCCACTTATATGGGGACCTTAGGAGGGCAGGCCAAAAAATGCCCCCATTGTAAAGACTCTGCTGTAGATGTACTTTGCCAGTACTTGTGTCTCTTGATATTCTGCTCATTTATTATTGAAGTCAAACATTTCTCTAATTAGCTATTTACTTGTGAACTTAAGTGCTGCGGAGATTTCATTCGACCCCACCTCTCCCCCACTGACTCCCACTGCCTGGGCACTGGAGGTGAAACCCTTTGCCTGTGCAGCTCAGGCAGCTGGCTTGAAGACCCAGTGATGCTGCAGAGGACAAGCCACGTTCTGCCTGTCTTTTGCTTTTTGAGGAGGGGGCCAGGCCTGCCTGCTCACCAGGGGACTGGCACTGCCTGAGGACACCCACCTAGCCACTGCAGACCCAGCCTGCCACGCCTGGCTGCTGAGACCATCCCCTGGCCCCCTGTAGGGCTGAGACCCCTGCCTCATCCAGCTCCTACCAGGACCACAGCCTTGTACGCCCTGAGGGGGTTGAGGAGAGTAAAGGAAATATATGTCTTCTTTGGTTTTAATGTAGCGTAGATGTTTATAGATGGAAAAAGTGTGCTTCTGTATGCCAATCCCCCGTCTGCCTCTCAGTTCAGCTGACACAGGAGGGCAACAGCCCCTTATACCATATTTTTTAAGAATTGAAATGCTTTGGTTTCTGAAAACACACCTTTTAAAATTCTTTTCCATGAAACATTTCCAAAATAGATGCCTCATATCTGGCACCTTAATCCATGTCTTGGTGTGTAAGGAAAGGAGAGTGGAATAAGTCACCTGTGACGACCTAAGGCATAGCCAGGTCCCCTCTCTGGACCACAGACAAAAAATGCCCATGGATTTGAGAAAGGAATCCCAAACCATGGTGCGGAATTCATTTTGTGTTATGGAAAACAGAAATAATTACATTGCAACAGGTCTGAAGATTCATGGCAACAGTACATGCTGTAAATATACAGCACTGCAGGATAATTATCTGGTGCTCAACTCTCTTCAAACTAGACCTCTGTTAACCTTGTCCTTACCTCTCTTAGAATTAAAATCCTAAGGTAATTAATCACAGAATTTCTTGGCAACTTCAAGTATAATTGCTAAGTAGTTTTCAAGCACATACAATTACCACACCCAATTAATCTCATCATGAGTCTTAAAGCCAGGTTGTTAAATGGGCCTTAGATCTAAATAAACTCGTGTGTGTGTGTATATATATATATATGTATGTATATATGTGCATGTGTGTGAGTCTGTATTGGAGAGAAGAAGAGCAGCTCTCAGAAATGCATCTTTCTGTGTCAGCTGCTTTATTCTCTAATTAGGCATTTGTAGAAATATTACCCTGGCTACTGCATAGTCCCTAAATTCACATACATGATCACCACTATCCAGATCTTTGTAACTATTTAAAGTGAAGTTTTTCACAGAAAACCGATTGTACAAACAACACCATATTGCACGGTGTTTATTTTCTTTCAAGGGCTTCCAGAGCAAATGTTCTTCAGCTCCAAACAAGAGGAGTAGCTTGCTTTCTTTTTTTGTCCATGCTGCAAAATCAACCTGAGATATGAAACCTCAGCTGTTTTCTCCTCCTGGCTTTTATACCCCTCTCAGGGAAGAGAAACGAGGATTAGAAGAGTCTACCCAATCTTCGCAACCCTGGAAGATTAAGCAAATGAACTTAGCCACATTCTGATTCATCCCTACACCCCTGAACATCAGTAATAAAACAGCAGAAAGGCTCATTCCTTCTCTGTGCATGGGAAATGGGAGGGTTTGGTCCTTCCGAGGGAGGGTGCAAAACACATTGCTGGCTTGAAGTACCTTCCCCGTGGCCTCAGCGGTGCTGGGTGGGAATTTCATCAGCAGGAGGTTCCACCCCTTCTGCGGACACAGCCCCCGGCTCCACACAGCCAGACTGGCTGTGGTGGCAAACTGAATGGGTGGGCAGGCTCCTGTGTGGAGCATCCACCACATCTGCTGTTCCCACGGGGGAAAGGTCCTTGCCAGGGCCACTGCAGAGTTCAACTTTGAGGGGTAGTAACAGCATGGCCTTTATAAACTGCTTGAGGATAACATGCAACATGCAGCTCATAAATTAAAATAAATTTTTCAGGAAAGGTCTGTATTTGGCCGCCAGTAGGTTCTGGCACAGAGATTAAGCACCTGAGACCTGTGATGCTTGGGGGAGGTGTTAGAATAACATGATGGGTAACTGGAGTCATCCGAAGTGACACAAATGCCCCCCAATTATTTGCCATGGCTATAACCTGAAGGCATTTCCTTTGAACTGAAGACCCCCACAGGGACCCAAACACTCAACTCAGAAACCTCAGAGCAAGAGGACTGGAAGTGGCCTGTGGTCTTCAGAACTGAGCATGTCCTTCAGGCTTTAAATGCATTTTACAGAAATCATTTTAAATAGCTTGCTGAAATGGACAGGGAGCAAGATTCACTGTATGAAATTTGAGAAAAATGTCTAAGAACTTCTAGAAAGAGAAAGATGATATTTTCCTCTCCTGCATGCACTCTGCAGCTTTGCATTTACATACAAGGTTGAATCTGCAATTTCCTGCTGTTTCTCCTTTCTTCTGAGAAATATTTTTTTAAGAGAAAAGGAACACTGCCAGCCAGGCAAACGTACTGTGAGGCGTTATTTGCAATGCTCCTCCCCAACCCCTGCCGACAGCTGTGTTCCCTGCCTTCTCGCCCTTGCAGGCACTGTGCCTGAGTAATACATGTCCTTGGATGTTGCTGCCCTCAGTGCCTCCCGTGCCTGACATCAAGATTCCTGTCCCATCTCTGGGACAGCCCCGTTGCCTTCTCTGCGCAGGAATAAAGCATTATCTTCCCTTGAATCTGTGTCTCTGGGAAAGCATTGCTGAAAACTCTGTGTGAGCAACTCCTTCCCAACCTGAGGAGCAGATGCAACCCTGGGACTAGAATGCTGCGAGCAGCAGGAAATGTGGACATGTTAATGGGAAATAACCATGGCACTGAGCCATTGCCCACTTTGGACCCTTCTCTGATTCCTCTCTAAGTTACAGCAAATTCAGCTGGTTCTCAGAGCCACACTTTATCTCCCCTCTGGGAGGTTTCTGGGTCAGCTGTATTAAAATGCATTTATTCTTAAGGGGGTCAGTAATCTGACACAATAGTGATGTACGAGTGAATGGGGAGAATACATAAATTTTTAACAGCACAGAAAGAAGAATCCTGGAGTTTTGCTATCTGTAAAAACAGAGCATGGGATCTGTCACTTCATGTCACGACAGCCAAATTAAACAAATGCAAGATGACAGGAGGAAAAGAAACAAAGGAATTCTATCCAATTACTTCCAGAAGCATATTAAATTATGGAGGCACTTGCTTTTGTGTTAGCAAATAAGTATTTAAATGGACCTAAAGTTCTTCATATTCGGCAACTTGGGTTTATCTGCACAGGAGAAATGGATGCTATGGACACTTGCTCCTGAAATGCAAACAGAAGACAAACAGCACCTTTGCCAGAGGCTGTGGGTTGCCACGTGTGGGTTCCATGGCCAGGAATGGTGTTGAGAAGAGCGGTAGGGACAGTGAGAACACCGGGGCATCTAGTTTTGGATGCCTCCGTCATCACTGCTGAAGCAATGACTTGAGGGTATCACAGGAGCCCTTGAGATGAAGACACCAAGCAATAGCTCAAGCTTTCTTTTCACAGCAAGAGACAGACATGAGCCACATTTAAGTCATTTGAAAGTCCAACCTGACTAGGAAAAGGTGAGCATGGAGCTGGAACTCCTAGATAATTGAAAGATCAAAGTGATCTCTTTGGCCAAATCTCTGAAAGGTGGACTATGCAAAGATTCCTCCTCAGAAATGCAGTTTGGAAAGACAAATCCTGCCAACCTCTGGCATGTCTGACGTGCTGCGCTCTGGCGAGTGGTCAGAGCAGGCTGCAGCGGGGCTGAAATGCGTCACAGTGAAATGGGAATGTGAGTCAAAGACACTTTCCCCTGGGTGCACACAAGGAAGAGGAAGGTGAAAGTGTCATGAAACATCAGGACACTCATGAGGGAGAGAAAGCAGACACTGAAAGATAGCTGTGAACACTGACAGACCGTGACCAGGCACTTTCCTAGAGTGCAAGTAGCCACCCTCTGCCACAGCCTGGGGACCTGCCTGCGTAACCCAGGAAGAATCCAGCAGGAGATGGCCCCAGCCTGGCCCACATGGACAAGCTTTGGGAACCCCAGAGGGAAGGTCAGTATCTGGGACCCAGGGGGTGCATGCCAGGACAGGAGCACAATCCCAGTGAACTGAGGAGAGGTACATTCCTGAGGGAGCAGGACAGCACTGCCACATCTTTTGGGCCATCTCCATCTCCCCCAGCATTAAACAAGGAAGGCAAAAACGAGAGCTGAGGAGGGTGGAATGAGTGGATCAAATCCCCATATCCCACCCACATCTGTGTCACTCTGGCCAATGCTTCTCCAGCTATCTGTTTCGCAGGCGGTGCAGGTGCACTGGTGGGTCTCGGGCAAAGGGAACTCCCTGTTGGCCAGTGTCTTCTGTGCAGGAAATGGGCAGAAGGCCAAGGAGCAGCTTCGACTCTTCTCTGGCAGAGCGGGGAGGGCAGCAGGCAAGGGATGCCAGGGCAGAACATCTGCATCAGACTTCTGCACAGCAGCAGCCTTGGCCGAATTCTAGGCCTGTTTATAAATTGTTCTGCTGTGTTACTTCTATCTGTGCAAGGCCAGGGGTGTCCCTGCTTAGGGAGAACTGTGACGAGCCTCTTTGGATCACAGACTGGCATGACCAGACTCTAATATCGTTGAATATTGAGGCAGGGAGGGAGGAAAAAAAAGAGAAGGCCAAATTCCTTTGTCGCATACCCTGCTCTAAGTCCAGAGTAATTACATTAAATGTAATGAGCCTCCACACTTCCTTCCCCATTCCCACTTGGGAACAGTCATTTGTTGCTGGCCAATTCCTGCAGCAATGTCCTTACCTACTGCACTGGCAGAAGTCTCCTGGCCAGGGAACCACAGAGAGGAGCAAAAGCTGCTGTCTTGCCCTGCCTTCTCTTACTCTTTGCCCAGGGAGAAAAGAAACACTGCCCCTCTATCAAGTAATCTAAAAAGCAAACCTTAATTTTATCTACACCCAAGTTCTCTGTGACTCACACTGGTGCTGTCAGTCCCACTTTCCACACTGATTCACCCCCCTGCACCATTTTCCTCTCCAGCTGCGTGAGGGAGGCTCTTCCCCAAAGAAACACAGTTCAGTAGTTCCTTCAGAGTGATGCCAGCAGGTCTCCTGCAGGCTGGTGGTGGCCAGCTGCACTCAGCTCTCCTGAGCCACAGGCCAGGGAAGTGGGGAAACCATAGAAAGAGAGGCTCTGTTTTGGCTAAAAGGAAGTGGTGAAGAGGTGCAAAAACAGGGAGTAGAGCAGTCAGACCTTCCCATGGTCAGGAGTATATGGGCAGTGCTTCAAGTAACATTCAGTTTTCTAGATCCCAAGCAAAGGTTTTCCTTCCAGTCCAGGTCACCCCACTGCAGCCCACACAGCGAGATGCTGGGCACCATGAAAGGATCCTGCCAGCCTGGAAAGTCTCCTCCAGGTGTGGACACAGAAGACCACGAGCAGCAGATAGAGGTGATTAATCTTCCCACTTTGTGTGCCATAGCTCTGATCTCTGCTGTGCTGGTCCCCTGCAATCCTCATCAGCTGGGGGTTTTATGGAGCTGCGCCTCCCAGACAGGAAGTCTGTTCCAAGGAGCGGTGAAGCCATATATAATAGCTGCACGTTCCTATTATTAATTTGAGCACCTGGAGGAGGTGACAGCAAAGGCCTTATGGGTGTGATGAGTATCTGTATTTAAGCCTATCAGTTTCACCAGAGGAAGTTCAGGGCCCTTGGCATGAGAGCAAAGCTGCCTTGAGCAGCTGGGCCTCCTCTCTGCTTTTCTTCCCCAAGCAGGGAAATATTTTCAGGCATGTAAATGAATTCTTTTGTGCTCAATCCCACTGCGCATTTAAAGCATCAGGATTGGGATGCATCCATGCTCAACACAAAGCAAGGAAGGGAAAGAGGTGAGGTGCAGTTCTACCCACCCCCCCTCCAATAGCAGCATTTGAGAAGAAAATCCTCCAGAAAAAAACCCAGCCCATGCTCTGCTTTCTTCTGATGGTGCAGGCTGATTTGTGCTGTCTGTAATTGTAATCAAAGTTAATTTAATCCTGGTGTGGAGGTTGCTGAGCAACTGAAGACATTTATCCAGAGGAGACAGGGGCTGTAATCACGTCACCTCGAGTAAAGTTGGTAGGGCAGCCACATAACAATGCTAATGCCCAGGGCAGAGAGCTGTGGGTCACAGGAAGACATTGGTATTCATGGTAGGTACAGAAGCCAAAGGAAAAGCACTAAGGCTATGCCAAAGCTGTGCTTTCTTTTGTAACACAGAAAGATTGGATCCGATTTGGAACAAGGCTCCATTTATGGGCACCATAAATGAAAGGACAACTTCCCAGAGAGTGCCTGTCCGGCTTCCAGACACGTGGCTGTAAGCAAAAAGGTGCAACACCAGGAAAATGGCCAGTCAAGCCAATTTGTGTCACAGGTGGCCCCTCGATGCCTCCTTTCCTCAAAAATCCCATTTTTTCCCCAGGGAGCTATAAGTCCTCCATCTCAAAACCAAGAGCACTGGTCTGTGCTATGACTGCCAGCACCAGGACTCAAGGCTGAGCATCCAGCAGCCAGAGCCTGAGGGGAGCTGCTCAGGGTAGTAGCGGAGCAGGCTCCCCACTTCCAGCTTTGGAGGGAGACGGGAAGCTCCAGCACTGCTGGTGAAGCTCCTCTGTGTTCGCTAAGAGCTGGCCTCGCTGGGCCCCTGCTGTGCCATCATCAGGGCCATTTGCCGGTGATGAGGAGATTTCCCGAGGTCGCCCCAGTG
This sequence comes from Vireo altiloquus, assembly GCA_013396875.1. Lineage (NCBI taxonomy): Eukaryota > Metazoa > Chordata > Aves > Passeriformes > Vireonidae > Vireo > Vireo altiloquus. The sequence goes on along the minus strand of VZRF01002863.1, from coordinate 4,089 downwards.
GGCACCTGCTGCTGCCGGGGGCCAGCCTGATTAAGTGGTTCAGCAGGGAAGGAGGGTTCCTGCCATCAGCACAGCAGCAATCAAGGAGGATTTTTTTTCCTCCACTTTTCTTTTTTTTTCTTTCTAATTATTATTTTCTCCAGAACCAAAGAGCTTTCGTGGATCGATGCCTCCTGTGGGTGCAGCAAGGGCAGGAGGAGGGCAGCAGCCTGCCAGAGAAAAGGACCAAAGCATGGTGGGGTCCCAAGCAGACCAAGTGGCTCCTTACTCCAGCTGCTTCCTCCTGTGAGACCCATTTCCTTTGCAAAAGTAGATGTTGCAGAGCCACCAGAGTCCATCTCCTGCTGCACTGGCCAGGCTGTCTCTGAACTAGCAGTTGCAGGGCGGGGAAATGAATTATTTTGCTTTTTTAAACAGGCATGTTGGGTTTCTAGCTGAGAGGAGGAGCAGCTTGAGGACTTAGGAGAAGATTGTGGCTTTTCAAAGCAGAGTGGTGCTTCAGTATGTTCAAGTGACCAAAAACTTGGTCACATGTCAGGAGAGAGAAAGATGGTGCACTGAGGAGTAGCATTGCTGTGTATCAGACCTTGTGAAACAGTGACAGGTCAACCTGGCAAAAGCAGGGGAATGGAACAAGTGGAGCCTAGTTTCAAGCAGATTTCCCAAAGACAGGCTTTTCAAAACCAGAACAGCCACAGTAATTTATTTAGTTTTTTATTTTGTGCTAAAAAGTTTGCTACCTTTTCCATAATTTTGTTCTTTTTCATAGAATTGTTTAGGTTGGAAGAGATGTTTAAGATCATTAAGTCCAACTCTTAACCAGACATTGTCAAGTCCATCACTAAACCACATTCCCCGGTGCCACATCTACATAGCTTTTAAATAGTGACTCAGCCACTTCTCTGTGCGGGCTGTTCCAAGCCTTGACAAGCCTTTCGGTGAAGACATTTTCTTCATATCCAATCTAAACCTCCTGTGGAGCAACTTGAGGCCATTTCCTCTTGTCCTATCACTTGTTACCTGAGAGAAGAGACTGACACCCACTTCATCACAACCTCCTTTCAGGCAGTTATGTGTTGTGCCCAAAATGGGCAAGGCTGAGCCATTTGTTTTCAATGCATAACAGCCACCTCTACTCCTGCATCTCACACCTTTCAGGGAGTAAAGGCTGTAAGTGCATGACATTTTTGGTATTTACTGGCCCACTGCCCTCCCCAGCACCCTCCAAAATGTGTCCATTCCAGGTGGATGTCTCTTCCTCACTGGGGGAGGCTGTGCTTCTGCTTGCCACCCAGGGTATTTGCCAGTCCCCACTGCTTATTGGCTCTGCTTCAAGCACTTGGTGGTGACAGCAGCGCTGAGAGTTGGCCTGCCCTGGGGAGTGCCAGGGAAGTTGCAGGGTGTCAAAAAAAAAAGAGGGTGAGGAAAAACACAAAAAGATCTTTTTCTATGCAACTTTCTTCTGGGAAAATTAAGATGTGGTTTTGATTAAATGCCTCTTGGGCTGCTCAGGCTTTAGTTTCACACCCAAGTTTTGGTCAGTCCCAGTGCCGATAGTTTCAAACACAAGACCTTTTGGAGCAGCTCCGTAAAGGCAGTGGAGAGATGAAGAAATGCAATAAATATAATGAAATCCCACAATGGGAGCAAAGGTACTCACTGATGCACAACTCTGCACAAGACTAATCTCTATTTTCTCCAAGGGAAAGACCCTCTGAAGCCCCATCACCTTTCTGCAGTATTTTTTGGTAGATGGTGGTACAGCAAGGGTCCCATCCTAATCCATTCCCTGGGGGTTTGAGGCCTTGCCCAGGCCTTATCTGTGCCTCATGGGTGAAGTTTTCCCAATGGGACTGCGAATACAAGACCTACAGGGCTTTCACCTGGGCAGGAGGTTGGTTACCACAGTCTAACTTTGGCACATCCTAGATCTCTTCAGTGCTGTGTTGCTCAACAGGGTGAGAAGTGAATCAGCCAAAGCATTCCCCTTCCCACAAGGAGATTCAAAGCCTGTCCCCAGGCTTTCATGTTTACATTTATTCCTATGTTACAGGCTTTTTTTTCTTTTTCTTTTTTTTTTTTCTTTTTCTTTTTCTTTTTTTTACTATGAAGGAAATATTAATTTCATGCTTGGCTTGCTTCTCAAGCAGGAGCATTCTCCCTTCTGCATCACGATGGGCACTTTTTTCTCCATATCAGGAGCTGCTGAGCCATTCCCTCTCCCTGGGGCTGTGGGGATGAGCTGCAGACGGCAGGTTTTTATGGCTGCCACGGGGTTGTTTAGCACCAGCATGGAGGCAGCAACACACCTGCACCTCCAAACCAGACCCTGTGTGCTGGCTGGTGACATCCCCGTGCTGGAGCCACACTGCTGCATACACTGTTTGGGAGAAACACAGCATGTCAGCTTTGCTTCAAACCATGTTTCCTGTGATAGAATCCAAAGTGTTGTTTGATCGGGCTAGAACCTGCTTACATTATTTTATGGGTTTTTTTCCTGAATACTTGCCTCAAAATCTTTAACCCTCCAATGTACTTACAGAGCCTTGGATGGTCCATTTGCAAAAATAAATCTATGTTGCATGCATGCCACGAAGAATAGAATATTTATCTCTTTCTTAATTTTTCTAAGTGGTGTTTTGTTCCTAACACCTTTAAAGCCCTCTGGTTTTCCTAAATTTCTTTCTCTAAGTCAGTGAGTACAGAGAAAGCAAATGCAGAAGACAGCATTTCAGTAGCTGGCAAGGCTACTGAAGATTTATGCTGACATATACGCCGTGCCTATGGCTGAATTAATAGTGCCGCTGAAGCATTTGTATTTCCTGGTATTTTTCACTCTGACATTAAAAATGGAAGCACAGCCACACCTGCACAAAGGGAGTGTGGACGGAATGTATATGGAATTCATCTGCAATTCTTATTTACCCTCTAAAACAGATCATTGTTGAGGTTACAGGTCCAGAAATGTCATCCAACTCCCCTTTGCTTCTCTCCTACGAAGGTGAGGATATCTCTATCTGTGGAACTGGTCTTCACATCAGTTTTATGCCAAGATATTCTCACTGTCTTCAGTAAAGTGTATCTTCATTCATCTCAATGTAATTGAGAGCAGAATCTAGCCTAGACTGAGAAATTTCATTTTTCTCCTAAATATTTTATTGCTTGTTATTTTAATAAAAACTAAACTAGAAATATTTTCTTCCATTGAAAAATACTGAAAAATAATTTTCTTCTTTCACCTCCAGAATTCAGTGTATTTCTGAGACAGAATTCAGCTTCCCACATAGCAATGTGAATCACTTGGAGATGTCAAGCAGTCTATTCATTGCTCAGATTGTATTTTGATGCTGCTCAGAGTTCCCAGGTAAGAAAATACATTCAATCATGTATAGCTGTGAACTAGAGCAAAAGACCAGTGCCTTAAAGGGAAAAGAAGGAAGGAAAGAAGACATGTAGGTTGTTAAGTGAAGGTGGAGAGCAAAACAGATGAAATTGATAAAGTGGAAAGCTATATTATTCACTCCAAGGCTCCATTTAGTCCCTCTGGCCTGGTAGTTTCAGCAAAGTGAAACTCTTGCTAGAATCAATACTGCTATCATTTCACAAAATTACAGTGGTTTGAACAGAAAACTAGTCATAAATCAACTTCATGCATGGACAGCTGGAGGAAATATTTCTTGCTTTGAAGATTTGGGTACTTCAGAACTAGTAAAGAGGTCCTTGGCTCTCCAAGAAACCATATTTACTGTGTTCCCTGGAAATAGAGGATGCGGTTGCATATTCAAACAAGTCAAAATAGCAATGTGAAAAAAGGCAGTGCCTCCATTTTAATCAGACGAGGAAAGAGTGTGATTGATTTCAGTGAAATATATGCCTCAACATGCTTCACGAATGAGATAAAGAAAATTGCTATCAAAACTGTGTCGCCCTGTCCCCACAGAGGCTTCGCAGCTGGTCAGAGCAGAGAACACTTCCATGATTGGCCTGAGGGCAGCTCCCCTCCCCTGCCCCCACTCACACACACACGCACAGACACACACACACTTGCTGGTGAGGGCAGGTGCCCAGGTGCCCGCAAAAAATGCCCGC
>VZRF01002861.1:326926-369273 GCA_013396875.1 Vireo altiloquus | reverse complement strand
GTGCTCTCAGCTCACCTGGAGGAATAGGAAAAATTCCCAGGTTTTTCCTGGGCTCCACCAACTCCTGCAGGGGAAGGGCATGCCAGGTAAGCTACACCTCTGCCCCCTGCACTGTTTCTGTGTCTCAAACATCCAACCTTTGCATCCTTGTCACTGTTCAACCCCTCCTTTGCCTGCCCAGCTGGATGAGGACCTCACCATGCATAGGCTTCTATAAATATTGCTGTGATTGTGGCCCTGCATGTGGTTAGGAAGGGGAAGAGGCCAATTCTTGGGGAGATCTGCACCCGATGGACTTAAAAGATTGCACAGAAAGAAAAAAATAAATCCTGTGGAAAGTAAAATTGCTAAGACAAGGTTTCTATACCCATAACCAAGGTTTCAAAAATGCTGATTAATCCCTGCAGCCATAAAGCACTGGAGGTACAGCTCTGTCACATTTCAGAAACCTTGGCCTCAAAGTACCTTTGTAAAGATGCAAACAACAGTCTGAAAAGCACATTCTCCCCTTTGTCAGCACCACTGTAGGAAAAAAGACCCCAACCACTAAGTGTTTGTAACAAAACACACTGATAGTCAGGTAGATATTTCATTTTCTCCCTTCCTGGATTTAACAAAAGCCTGGATCTACCACTCAAATTAAACACTGTGCAGTAAAGCATAAAGTCTGCATTCAACAAGTTTAATTACTGTGTAAATGAAAGAAATTATTATTCATTCATGACATTTATTTCAGTTCCAGTGCTAGCTGCCTTTATAAAACTGGGATTGAGGGTGCAGGGGGAGGAGGAGGCTGGGTGTATAATTACTACTATATTTCTTTGCCAAACATTAGTGAACTTAAACAAAAAGTGCTTGTTTTCGTTGAGAGGAAAAAGCATGTGAGCTATCAATGATGAATCTTAAGGACGCCCACAGCTCTGACACGGTGCCAGGCTCTGCTAGGTACACCAGCATTTGGGAGGCTGATAACAGAGAGCTCATTGAAGGCAAAGCCCAGATCAGGACTCTGGTGGGTCAAAAGCCACCCAAACGATGGGAACAATCCAAGGCAGCAGCCCCTGGGCAGTAACAGGAGCCACTGTGCGACATGAAAGATAAACTGGCAGCTGATGCTATCGGGGCCTATCCAACAATGCATCTTTTCTAATGGATTTTCACAGGGCTTAAACTTCAAACAAAGGAAAGGGAAAATAAAACCCTCTAAGCTGCTTCAGATCAGGCATTTCTGGAAGTCTGAAGAAGGCGAGGGAGAGACTGCAGAAGGATTCCCTCCTTACACGATGCCATGTAAAGCTGACACACTTATTCTGCCCCATCCTGCAGGTTGTGCTGATCCCAGGGGAATAGCTGTCACCTGCTGATCCACCCAGAACACCTGAGCTTTCCAGAGAGTGCTGTAAACAAATCCTAGTGACCGATCAAAACAGACCTTCCAAAAAAATGCTTTTCCTGGGAGAAGCAATTCCTGTACTTTCTTAGCCCTCCAACTACCAGCATTTAATCACTACAGGAGAGATGATGCTCTGGAAAAAGTGGCCTCAGTTTACTTTAAAGAAGAAGAAAAAAAAAAAAGAAAAAAAATCAACACTGGGCCACACAAGTTGTATGTAAGAAATTACAGTTGATGTATTTAGGTAAGTGGAAGGAGCAGGGATGATCCTGAAGGTCAGCCTAAGTAGGGGAATGACTGCAGTGATGTTTCACATCCACATTTAGACATTCCACCTCTGTTGTGCCAGCCAGAGAATACATCCTTTTTAAGAGGAGCTGTACAGAACTGCCATGGCTGCCTGCCCCAGCCAAGGCTGTGGAGGGATCCTCTGAAAGCCCAGGGAGTGTGTGTGCTCAGCTGAGGGAATAAACATGACTAATTTTTGCATTTCAGGGTAATACATGTCAGAGTCAGCTCTGATCTCATTCCCGATTCAAAATGAGTCTCTCTGAAGTTTGTTCCCAATTCCTTGCTGAACCTAATCAAGCCAAATGGAACAAGCCATAATCCGAGCAGAATTCAATGAACTGCACCCATTAAGAAGGCTATTAAAGCTTGTTCTCAGGGTTTAAACCAGGAGAAGATTTAAGGTGGAGAAGAGATTATCCCACATCTGCCTCCCATGACCTCCCTCTGTTGGCACCAGCACCGCTGCTGTCAGAGGGAGCAGATGCCAAAGGGTGGCTTTGAGACACTGACCTATTCTCTCATGTCCTACACGCCACTGACATCACAGCTCATTTTTTTGCCCCCAGACTGCATCAGTATCCCCTCAAATGCTTGATTCTCTGGAAGTGTCAGGCTCAGAGCTCTCAAAGCTGCTGTTTTGGTTCGAGCACACTGCCCCTGCCACCGGTCTGGAGCAGCCACAGCGCTGCTGCAGCTTGATCCTCCTTCCTGATTAGACCAGGGGTTTGCAGACACAAAGCACTATCTCCTGCCAAAACCTGATTACTGCTGCACCCAACAAGCACAGTGATAACAGGGAAGGTAATTACACCCAGAAATAGGTTAGACACCAAAGCCAAGTACTCTGGCCAAGCTTGCACAACAATATCTGCATTTACATTTTTACCGTGGCTCAAAATGATTGCTGAATTTATGCCATTAGTAACAGGAGACCAACAGCCACGTCATCTTTGGACTTTTCAGCATCACTGAGAGCCGAGGAACAGACAGGGGCAGCATTCCTTACAAAGTCCATCAGCACATTTCCCCATGGTCAGTCGCCTCTGGCTGGAAACATCAGCTGTGCACAGGGCAAGGGGGGCTGGGGCTGGTGAGGAGCCCAGGAGCTGAGGAACGACTGCAACACGGAGCCAGCAGCTGAGGGAGGAGAAGCAGCCCACAACAGACACATCACCAGAGTCATTTCCAAGCAGCCCCTGCTGCTCACTCTCCTCCTGGGTCCCTGTGCAGGAGCTGCACGACTCCAGCCAGCTCCTCGGGGAAATCACTTCCCTGCACACTCGTGCATGGAATGGCTTTGCCAGTGCCACTGGTGAAGGTGACAGCCTCACCTCAGCCAGTCAGGAGTTTTCACCTGCCTATGGAAAGGAGCAGAAATGGGGCAAGGGATCCTTTCTGCCCGCCTGCCAAGTGAAGCACTAACTTCAACATCATTTAACAGTAAAATGGGCAAGAAAAATTTGTTGCACTGATAGTAACAATTACTATTTCTTGCCTAGTAGCCTTGAGTTCCTGTGCTGAGTGATGCAGGATTCCCCTGACCTGAGACTTCACAGAGAGGGCACCAGCATTCCCCCACAGCAGGGGACAAGTGCTCAGTGGACATTCCATGGGAAGAGGAAACTCCCATTCCATGAGAGGACTCACAGGCACTCACAGGCAGTGGCCAAGCAGCCTGGAAAGCACATTCAGGCTGTCATTAGACATTTCCACAGCCAGCTGAGATGCATGAACAATTCGTATAAGGCAACACCAAAAATAAAGCTAATTACTTTAGGCTTATGATAAGAGAGATCTTTTTCTACAGGCAACTTTGCAAGGTCACCTTCCTTGCTTTAGTCTCTCTCTTCTTTTTTTCTTTTTTTTTTTTTTTTTAACAAATGACATTGAACTGCTTTCAAAGCTTAATTCCACCTCAGGGTAGGAAGGGGTTAAGACCTTAAAAAATACATAGTGATGAATAGAAAGCCAGGCTGGCAGAGTAATGTTTTAAAAAGGGGAAAAAAAAAAAAGAAAAAAAAGAAAAAAATTAAAAAAAAAAAAGGAAAAAAAAGAAAAAAAAGAGTATTTTCTTACAGTCAAAACAGAGCCACAACCCCAGAGTTTAAGGTCACTTCCTCTCTCGCAGTGCTGGGAGCAGTGCTGTCAATCAGCACGGCGTGCTGGTGCTGTCCCTCACTCCGAGGACAGAGCAGCACAAGAGTAGCATTTACCCGCTGGGAAAGGGGGATGGAGGACACAGCTTTCAATTGATTCCAAAGGTCCTTTGGGAAAGATGGAGCCTCTGGTTTATTAGCACTGACATTCAGCTCTCAGAGCAGCAGGCTGATACCTATTTAATTTAAAGCCATTTTCCAGCAGGGAAATCTGTTTGTCAGGCTCTTGCTGGGGAAGCCCAGCCAGCACCACCCTGCTCGGAGCTCTGCCTGGTGGGACAGGACACCTCCAGCACACAGCCTCAGCTGCAGCAACGTGCTCACCTCCAACAGGAAAAGAGAGCATTGTGCTCCAGACTCTCTGCTCCTGAGTTCGCTTAAGTGTTGATCTAGTGACGAGAAAATTAACAACTCAACCACCTTTGTGTCCCTTTTGTGAGGAGAGTCTGCTGTGGACAGACACGACCCTGTGTGCCCAGGGGCAAGTCCCTCAGGCTTTTAAACCAGTGCTCTTACATGCAAAAGGAGGTATTGACTTCATTTTAGAAACAGATTAGGGTCTTTTGGGATAAGATACCATTATTCTTCCCTTAAAAATTCATCCTCAGTTGATGGCATTGACCTGCTGCTGCCTGGCTGCCACTCTCTGTGTCACCCTGTGAGTGAACACTGGGCTGGGACTGTGTCATGGCTGTGTGTGACCACATCAGTAAATGACAAAATGAGGACAAGGTCTGGGGCAGGCTCAGGAAAGCCCCGGGAAGTGAAGGTGGCTTCGGCTCATTAACTAGAATTGAGGTAACATTGCTACAGTGAAGTCAGAGGAGCTGTACAGAAACATCCCACACCAAATCTCAGTCAGGCTCCAAAAGATGCAAATACCAGCTTGGTGTAATACTCAATATCACGTAAGGAATCTGGGCATCTGCTTCTCACTGATCCCTCAAAGCTTAACTCATTCATCTGCCTTGTGAACTGCAAGGATCTGTCTATAAGCAAACATCCTGATGAAGCTGCTCCACAATTCTGATTTTAGCTAAATCCTAATCCAGACTAAGAAGATCTATAGAATTATGCAAAATTTTTCCCACCATAAATCAGAAGCATATCTCAGAAAAGGTTTCCATGGAGTTCCCAGGCTGCTATCTTGTCTCCCAGTCTTTGCAACGCTCTGAGGCAGAGTGACACAAGCACTTACTAGTGCATCTCCAGCCAGACATGTTGGCTTTCACTGCATTTATCATGGGAGTCAGGATTATTGAAGGAAATTAAAGGCTATTGCTGTTTTCTTATATACACCTCACTGCATTATTCCAAAAAGGAAAAATATTAAACCATCTATCAAAATCATACAGATCCCATCAGTGCTGTACCCATGTCTGCCTGTGTTTAAAGCCAGAGGTATTATATGTCTAATGTAATTACACATTAAACACTACATGCAGTGTTTAGACCTACAAGTATTACATTACATATAGAAATGTGCCCACACACAGACCCTTTTACACATATCTTTTGAGTTTTGAGTATGGTCATGATAAAAATCAGTTTGCAGCTGTGCAGGGAACTCTCCCCGGATCAGTACTGAGCACTGACTCAGTGCCACACGGACTCCATTCATGGATAGGAATGGTTATGGAAACACAGGCTCTGTTTTGACTTTTGAAGAGGATGAAAGAAATAATGTGACAGCAATGGATATGCTGGACTTCAGAGGTCACACATTTCCTTGTAGATATATAAATACACCGCTGGTGTCAGAGGTGCAAAGCTCTTGCACTCCAGTGTCCCCTGATGTGCTGAGTGCCAGGACTGCTCGTTCTGGGGGCAGAGAGGGAGGGCAGGATGTGCCCAGCACCCTCCTGCTGCTCTGTGGGTGACCTGCTGGCAGAGCCAGCTTTCCCTCTGCCACTGGCTGTGCAGTTTGGACAGCAAACCACACTTCCAGCAGCCACTTCCATCCCTGAGAGACTTGCTGGTTTGTATTTGCTCAGTGTTGTGAACAGCCTTGTCCTGTAAGGCCCTTTCAGCTGCCAAGCTCTCAGGGCAGGCCAAGTGTGGCTGCAGTCGGGCTCTGACTTTCCTGGGGTTCTCCAAGTGCTACTTTGGGTAAAAACAACATATGCATGTGTAAAGCTGCCAGACTCGTGGTCAAGGAACATCTGTAGGTGCTTGTTCACTCTCGCAGACAAGGATCACTCAGAATATTTGAACAGACACTTCCTCCCTGCGTTGGAGGCAGACAAGGAGCCTATCTGTGTCCCCACGGCAGCTGAGCACTGCAGCACCTCCAACACTCCAAACCTGATCACCCTTCAGAGATGGAGAAATTAAAAAATATTTCTTTTCCACAGAGATGCAGGATTTCATCTACCTATAAACAAGTGTGTTTAAATTAAAAAACTAACCTAGAGGCCTCATTGCTGGGCCTGTATAGCTGGGCTGCTGCACTATAAAGGAAAATCAAGAACCTTCAGAAAGCCATTCAGGCCCTGGAGTGAGCTCAGGTCTCCTCCCGGACTCAGGGACCCTAAGGAGATGAGACCCCTAAATCAAACATATTTACATGCCTGAAGTTAGAGGAGAAAGGATCCAAGTCTGAGTTGCCCAGAAAGAGAAAGGAAAGTTTACCCTGATTTTGAATCCACAATTTTTTAAAACAGCTCTCACTATCCCTCCCCTTTCCGGTGCAGGACCCCACATGTGTCACTCACTACCTGGTACCCTACAGCAATCAGCTCTTGGTACCTCCCAAGGCAGGCAGTCCCATCAAACAGCCACAACTAATTGATTTTAAATATGTCTCATGATCGTGTAAGGTATCTATGTAATCAGTCCACTGCCTAAGGACAGGAGAGATGTGGTTTTAACAGGGGTGTCTTTGAAAGGACTGAAATTTTATGTCAAACCATATCCCAGCCCCACACAAACCCACAAGACAAGAAGAATGCAATCTAAAATCTCTGGGGCACCATGCCAGGGCACTTTTTGGAATACTTTTCAGTATATCTAATACTTTTTTAGATTTATTAATGCTTTAGATTTATAGCTTCTTTTGGTCTCAGATGTGACCACTAGACGAGGTCACAAAAGCAGCACCAATTTCAGTAATCTCCCTCCACAAACAGTGGAAGGACCCAGATCTATGTGTCATCTTCTGTCCGTGCTGAGGGAAAAGGTGAGATTTTGTGCTCCCAGTTTCTCTCACAAACACACCACAGTGATATTCAAGCACTGAACAAGCCTGGTTTTTAAGACAGAACAACAAAACTTCAATCTGTGCCTTGAGCCGAGGAGGGAGATGATTTTGGCTTCTCTTTGGTTTCCCCTTTTTTATGTGGAAGAGGGGGGAAAAAATGTCTGAGAAGCTGGTGAGGACACAGCAGGAGCAGGAACCAGCAGCAAGGGCTCTCCCTGGCACAAAGTGCTGCCTTCCCACAAGGCTTCCCACGATCTCCAGGAGCCAAGGATAACAGCACACCCAGCTCTGACACACCATCCCCAGCAGGAAAAAGCAACTCTCCCCTGCCAGCAGGCAGAGCCCTGATCAGGGAGAGCAGCAGGGCAGTGCTGCCAGTCCCCAGGAGGGAGGGGATGCTGCCCCTGACACCTCCCAGACACCATATGGGTGCCTCAGTCTCCAAAGCTGCCAGCCTGGCCCCTTCCATCTCCCCATCCCTGTGTCCTCCCCGCTGCATCTCCCCACTGCCCTCCCCATGTCCTCACTGCTGCACAACACACTTTATTTCAGAGGGAACCTGCTCAGGGAAGCACAGAACACGGCAGGGGATGAACCTCAGTGCCATCGAGGTCAAGGAATCCAAACCAGGTCAGAAGAGAGGCAGAATGGAAACCAGCACAAGGTTGTCTCTGAGAGGCGCTTGATCCTCTCCACAGAGGCACTGCTGTTCATGTATTCTAACACAGTTTCAGCTGTAACTCTCCTGGATTGACAAGAGAATTGAATTACCCTTCCAAATCTCTCTCTTTCAACTTGTCATAAGATTTTTTAATCCAACAAGAAGCACTTCCTTGGCAGAGTTGCCATTGTTATATTTTTTCCAGCTTTTCTGATTTAGGGATTTAATCTTTTTAGCCATGAATTGACTTCTCTCAACTAGCACTCACAGGAAAAAAAAAAAAATCAGCTCTTGCTTGCCATGCAAGCTGCCAAGTTCCTGGGACCAGATGGAATGGATCCTGGGCTTTTAAAGGAGATCATTGACAATCACAGAGAACACAACAAACACAGGCAAAGTTCCAAGAGGACTGGACAAAGATTGATCACGGCACAGAAATGACAGAACACTAAACAAGGAAATAGAAGCACTATCTGTTCATCTCCAACATCTGCACTGTGTAGAACACTGGAAGCTACAAATCCTGCTTGAATAAAGGTAGAGAGTAATGCAAGCCATGTGCACCCCTGAGATGGGGACCCCCTCGCCCTGCCCCACCACCCCTGCCAGCTCGCCCTGCCCAGAGCTCATTTCCAAATGTGCACAGCAAAGCACAAACATCAGCTACAGGGGAAGGCAAAAGGAGACATTTAAACCATTGCTGAGACCTACAGATGATGTTTGCCTTGGAGCATAACTTTAACAAGGTATGTTAGAGCTGCCATCAAAGCCACACAGTTGAAAAGGGTGCTAAAAAAGACCAGCTACAGAGCTTTCAGAATATTTCTGTGATTATCACTGAGCTATAGGCAGCATTCGTGCATGGGCACAGCTTAATTCCCCTCCTTTAAGCTCCTCTGCCTTCTTTCACAGTTTATATTTGGATGCTCAAGAAAGGAACTATTTAGTTACTGAACTCAAGTTTATGATACGGGCAGTGAAATTCAATCCCATCTTTTAAGCAGATTAGGACCTACACACAGACCTTTGAACCTGCTGTGTTACCGTGTTGGCTTTCACAGCTCATCCCCAAAGGAATAAAATTACTCCATTTAATTAGACTCCAACTCTCCTCATCTGCCCTAGAAGTTTCCTGTCAGCTCATTCAATTCTGAATGTAATTTAGGCTTAAAGGCTTGTCCTGATTTTTCACTGGGGTGATGAAGAGCTTTGCAATGCAATAATTCACCCATCTTCAAACTTTTCTGGGGACACTGCAATGGAAATGCTGCTTGCCTTCTCTTGGTTCTGTGCCTTGTCCAATGGCTTCAGAGAAGTGCATTGCAATTCTTTCCAAAATGCTGCATAGATAATACCTGATAACACATGTGGCCTTCACACCCATTTTATGGGTGGAGAAAATGAAGCACAGAGAAGAGGCAATGTGAGATTCTTCTTTCCAGACCCAGAGCACTTTCAGCGAAAATTAGGAATCCAGCTATTAATACCACACTGTAATCACTGCGTGACATGCCCTTTGTCTGAAGGTAACAAACACAGCCAAATCCAAAGCTGCAGAGCTTGGTGGGTGCTGAAGAACATCAGTTTTATGCAGCAGTCATCGCATAAGACAAGATGTTTCAGAAAGAGCTGCCCCAGTGCCAGCAGCACAGAGAAAGGCTGCCTTGGGCCAGATCAAAGGCTCAGCTTGCTCAGCATCCTCTTTCCAACAGTGGCCATAAATGGGTGTCCAAAGGCAGAGAATAAAAATAGGGTAAGTACATATAATACTCCTGTCTCTCTATTTATATGCCTACATCCTTCCCCCTTGCTTCTGCCACCAGCCACTTCCAGCTCACTGAGATCCTGTGGGGTTTCTGCCTGTTCAGTGGCAATCCATTGATTTATTTTCCATTCACTGGTCCACTTTCCCACAAGCATTTTCAACTTTTAGTATCTGCAGTTTCCTTGGCAACAACCAGTTGCACTGGCCAGCACCTTCCCAAAGAAGGGACCTCCTTCAGGTGGGCTCTCACCAATTTCCATTGGCACCTCCACGTCCCTGTGCCACAAGGCAATGAACAACTCCCATCCTCGTGCTGTCCTGCCTCATTTCACAGACCTTTCCTTGTTCCCCCAGCTGAGGGGTTCTAGTTCATTCAGTTCTTCCTCACACAGAGGCAGTTCCACACCTCTGAACAGCCTCGCATTCTTCTCTGAGCCCTCGGTGTCTGCAAGTCTCTGGAATGACGAGAGCAGCACCTGTCTGTGACACAGGTAAATCAGGAATTTCTATTCCATCACATCAATGTTGTTCTCCATTCCATCCTCAGGACACTCCCTTAGCTTTAGCTGGTTAGTCTTTTATACCACTACTGAGCGATGTGCTGATGTTTTGATGGAAATATCCATTATCACCCCAAAATCTTTGCCTAGAAATGGAGTTAGAACTCCCTAATTTCCCTCTTGCATGGAAAGCAGCTGAGAGTCCATCATTTCATTAGGACTGTTTCAGGAAAGTGTCACCAATGTCCCTAAAAGCAGCATAAGGCACTCATGCTTTGGCACAGGCTTGCTGCTAAGGTGAACTTGGACACACTAATCCCACTCAGAATCCTCTCTCCACCCCATGCTTTGTCCCTGCACCTACCCCACACCGTAATAAAACAGGATTTTAACAGGCCTGGTGCTGTTACCTACAACCAGTGTCTTCAAATTTGCTAAAAGCACACATAAATATTTCATAGAGCAGACAATGCTGCTCTCACATCTGATTGCAAACAAGATTATTTTTTCTCCCAAACAAATCCAATAACTTGATTATCTGCTCTGGTCTGTTCTTATTTTTTCTGTTATACAATTTTCAAATATTTGCAGTTGTAAGTCTTTCAAAGCCTTAATTTGCTTAAAATGATTCACAAGCACCTTGTTAATCTTTTATCAGTTTTATTACAAACTGTAAACAAAACCCAGTTCTTAAATAATTAAAGGGCAGAACTAGCCCTCAGGCAAATGAAGTCCAGGAGGGGAGAATAAAAAATTTAAAAATCAGAGTAAGCCTGTAATATTTTTTTTCCTTCCCATCTACAGAATTGGTAAATCTAGCTTCCAAGCAGAGAGAAATTCTAAAAGAACAGATTGTGTGTGACATCCCCCCAGCCAGTTTCTCTCATCTACTGTGTCTTGAATATTAATCCATGCAGTACCTACATGTTACTGGTTACAGAGTTAAACACACCACAGGCTCACAAGGCAAAAGTTGGGTCCCAGACAGCGGCTCCAAGAAATTCCTGTGCATTTCTGTGTGCCCAGCAATGCCTGAGCCTGCTTCCTTACCAGGCCAAAGGATCCCTCCCAGGCTGCAGGGCCCAGGGGAGGGGAGCTGAGCACACTCTGGTGACACCACAGCATCTCCTCCTGCCACCCCTGGGCACAACTCTCTGGGCACAGCCACGGGAAGCCTGGGACAGCTCCTGCCCACATCCCTGCGGCCTAAAGCTCCCACGGCTGCCAGCTCGTGGCACAGTGGTGAAAGCAGCTCCTGCCTGGACAAACCCCACAGAAACCCCCAGAAAGGAGGCTCCAGGATGATCACAGGGATGGAGCAGCTCTGCTGGGAAGAAAGGAAGGCTGAGAGAATTGGCATTGCTCAGCCTGGAAAAGAGAAGCCTCAGGGCGACCTCATTGTGGCCTTCTAGTGCCTGAAGGAGCTACAGGAAAGATGGAGAGAGGCAATTTAGAAGGGCTGGAGGGACAGGACAAGGGAGAATGGCTTCCCACTGCTAAAAGGCAGGGATAGATGGGATTCTGGGAAGGAATTCTTCCCTGTACTTGGCTCACTTTGCCCTGAAGAAGCTGCCCCAACCCTGCCAGTGTTGAGGGGCTTGGACAGGGCTTGGAGCAGCCTGGGATAGTGGAAGGTGTCCCTGCCCATGGGAGGGGGTGGAATGGGATGTGTTGTAAGGTCCCTTTGAACCCAAACCAGTCTGTGATTTTATCAAACCATGAAAAATAACACTTTTGCAGATGTCCTCAATAGGGTCAGTGCTGAATCATGAGCAGTTTCATTGCACCATGAGCAGAAGTCAGCGAGGTCCAGCCCGGGGGGTGTGGGCAGATGCCAGAGGGGAGCTGGAATCCTGTACCACCAGCTTGGGAAGGGGAAACTCCAAACAGGGATGCTGAAAATGAGGGAAAAGCCTCCTTGGAGCTCTGATGTGACAGAGGCATGAGGGCAGGAGCTGGGTTTGAGATGAGGGTCCCCAGGCAGGAGCCCTCATACAGAAGACATACAAAGGTGATGACAGTGCTGGGTCTGGTCACCCATAAAAAGGGTACTGCTACATCCACACTTCACTAGAAAACTCACCTCCAGTGACTCAGACTGAGAACTGTTATTTGATGTAATTATCACTGCTATTACAACCTCCTCAATCATCTACCAATGCTTCCACCCAGCTGTGCTGAAGAATGGTGTTCCTGTGGCTGTACAACCATTTCAGAAACTTGGATACAAAGCTTCCAACTTTCTAGTGTATTGAGAATTTCATAAGGCATTCAAATTGTATTTCCTTCTTGTTACCAAAAAGACCCCTTCTAATGAAGCTTTCCAAAGCATTGCAATTGGAAGAAAACCTAAGGAACTATGAAGGCAAGACTGAGCAAATTCTAATTATCTTTTGAAGGCTACACTACCATGCACACAAAAATGGATTTAAATGCATTACAGACCTAAAAACGTGTAATGGATGCATTTCTAGCCTATTACATGCAGTTCATTGTGCAAAGGTTTTTGGTTGTATGTTTTGTGCAGTGAGCTGTAAAAGTTGCTTAACGGAAGAAAATACATTTGATTAAAAATTTACATCAGAAGAATGTAACAGGGTTTTTTTTTTCCTTTGCTATTTTATCTGCCACTGACTATTCCCATTAGTATTCAGTTCTTCTCAGTCTCACAAGTATATGCAAAAAACGAGGACTAAAGATGGAAAAGTTTGAGGTCTAGTTCCCAATCCATATTAAAGACAAAGCTGTCCAGAAGCTGGCTCCAGGTGGAAAAACAAAATGAACATATTCCCACTTGTAAGTGGGAGGACCCTAAAATGTCACTGAGATGCTTAAATAGTTCTGCTCCAGTGACTCCCTTTGTGAGAAATATCAAGGGGAAAGCAGGTGGTGCTTGGACTTCCTAATGCTGCAAGTCCCACGAGGCTCCCAGCACCTGCCCGGGCAGGAGCAGCCCTTGAGTCATCCTGACACACAGGATGCAACCACTGCCCCAGATCAAGGAAGAAAAAAGTCCTTTAAATCTCTACCATATTCCCAGGAAAGCCTAAAAAACTTAGAGGCCCCTACTGATAACCAATCAGAGCGAAAAGCAAACTGCAAACATTCAATGTGCAGCACTGAAAGAAATCAGGAAGATTTTACAGCTTAGTTAAAACAAACACCCTTATGCAAAAGCACACAAGAACTGGTCCGACTACCAAGAATTGGCAGAACTAAGAAAGATCTGTTTAAGTAAAAATAAATAAGCAAACACATAAATAAAGCAAAAGAAATAAACAAGCACTTCAGTTGGTTCTGCAGCCCAGGAGCCGATGAAAGCGGAGGAGCTCGCCCAGAGGAGCTGACCTCCCACCCCTCTGGGGCTGCAGACTGAACAGGGATGGAATTCCTTCCTCTGCCTTCCAGCCCTGCCTGCTTTTCACTGGGCTTACCAGGCCATGGAGACACAAGCCTGTGTTCACTGCTGGTGCTCCAGCCCAACCTGGCGTGTGAGGCTGGAAGGAGGGAAAACCTCCTCAAACTCACCTGCCAGCCCGGGCAAAGCACTGTGCAGGCTGCACCCACCACTGGCAAGCTCCTTGTGTTCAGAGGAAGGCCAGATAAAATCAAAATGCAACAATAAAAGGCCAAAACATGAAGTTTGGACAGGGTCACACAGCCAAAGCAGGCAGGGGAAGAGCTGAGTCCAAGCGAGCACAGGCTCCTGAAGCACAGGGGCACATCTGGATTAGAGACAAGGACAAAGTTGTTCCCTGGGAGGGTGGGCAGGCCCTGGCACAGGGTGCCCAGAGCAGCTGTGGCTGCCCCTGGATCCCTGGCAGTGCCCAAGGCCAGGCTGGACATTGGGGCTGGGAGCAGCCTGGCACAGTGGGAGGTGTCCCTGCCATGGCAGGGGTGGCACTGGGTGATTTTTAAAAACCCTTCCAAGCCAAACCATTCTATGATTTTGTGATTTGCAGTAATCTGTATTTACAAGTAAATTAAATCCCTACATCTGTTTTCCTTGATTACGCCCAATCTCTGTTCTCAAGAATATAAAATGACAAATCTCACTCATTTCCCTAAAATGCTGTCAGTCACAGTTGCAACATGATTTTAAAAACGCAAACTTGTACTACTCATAGGAAGGAAAGGAAAAACTGAAAAAATTTAGCAGCTAAAAGTGATAAAATTAGTGAACCAGGTGTCTGTGCTGAGTAATTCAGGACAACACAACCCTTTGCTGATCATCCCCATCAGTCTAAGGAGTAACATCTGATTTCACACCTGCAGAAATCCATCTACAAGGCAATGAGGAAAAGAAGTAGCAAAGATAAATAAATAAAATCAGCACAATTATCTCCAGCAGGCACTTTTGGTGAAGAAACAGGTGGGTTCCCACCTCCCAGGCAAGGATGGTTTGAGTGCCAGTGGAGCTGCTCTAGGAGCAGCCTGGATGACTCCCTGCATTCATCCCATGCCTCTGGGCATAGCTCTGACCCAGAAAGTCACCCACTCACCAAGTCATCCCTGACTCCTCCAAGCCAGGGGTACAGATTGCTGGGAGAGTTCATCATTCCAGGGAAAATGGATGTTTCGGTGAGCTCAGGTCATCAGGCTCATTTATCAGCTCAGCTGCCAGGCTCTTCAGAGCACTCTATTATGCAAACACTGTGCACATTTCAGTATCTGGACTTATGAAAAGGTGCTCCCTACCCCAGCAAGGGGAGGAAGTGGTTTGGGATGAAAAACCTTGTTGTGGGGAGTGGGAAGGAGAAGAGGTTGTGCCACCCAGGAGATAAATAACCAAATCTTTGTCAAATTACTGTTAAAAGGCACAAGACAAATAACGAGCAGAGTCAGGGATAAAAAAACCTAAATTCTCTAAAAATACAGCCAACTCATGAATTTCCAGCTGCAGAGCAGCCCTTTCAAGTTGCAACTCTCAGTGCTTGTGGAGAAAGATGCTTCCTGCCTCGATCCCCCCCAAGAGCAGCACGGTCTAATGGAAGTCACATTTGATGTGCTCTGTGCTGCTCACCACAGAGTGGCTGAATTACCGGGTGCAGACCTCATCATACTCTTAAAAAGTAATTTGGAACCAGGGCTTTGATTTAGATTGGCTTTATCCCTTTACTTTCAAAGTACAACTGGTAATAATGTAGTCTGTGAGTTTAACATTTGAAACAGGGGTTCCATTTACCTCTTTGTACTTACTGGAGGAAAATGACTGTAATTGAAATCTTTCTGCTGGAAATGAAGCCCTTCTAACATTCAAAGTGGTTGCTTGTCCTTCAGCCTTTTTATTTTAGCTGTCAAAACTGTAAACTGCCTTTCAGAAGAGTGAGAGTCTTACAAGAGAGGATGAAATGAATGTACCCTGGATCTAGGTAGTGGGTGTTTTAATCTAATTTTCTAGCTAGAAATACAGCACTTCTCTCCCTTGGGCACTGCTGGGAACACGAAAATTAAGCTTCACTTCAGTTCAGCAATATCTATCAATGAACCTCAAACAAGGGACAGGGCTTTTCAAGGACAAAGCAAAACCTTTCAAGTCCTCCATTTTCATCCATAAGCTCCCTCAGACCCAGGCAGCAACACGTGAAGCCAGGCTGCCCACTCACACTGCCTCCCTCCACACGTCTCCCACACTTTCTAGAATTTCACAGATTTTTTCCAAGAGCTTGTCTTTTTTCTTTCCCCCTCAGATTAAACTGATTTCCTGGTGTCAGCAATATTATTCACATGAAGCCTTTGAATCTTAATTCCGGTGTAAATGCACTCAGACTGAATATGGGTATTGTGTCCAAGTGGCTCGTGGCCAAATGACCTTATATTAAATCTCTGAAAGGGTAAACATAAAAACTTTGGGGTTTATCCTGCAGGCTTCCTTTCAGTATGTATTACAGAATGTTAGCAATTAACTTGATAATAGACTCAAGATGAAGTTGTGTAGATTTCTACTTTAGTTAGTTTTACTATCTGGTTATTTTAATCACAACTAAAAATGTGCCACTGGGAAAAGCTTTTATCCTGCTTGTCTACACAACTTCAAAAAACTGTTTGGATGACTTAAGCAAACTAACACACCAAAGTACATCAACTTAACCAATGTCTTTCTCTCCAGTTTCCAGTTCCAACATGTCTTTAGGATAAAAGGTCACCATTTTTCAGGCTTTGTGGTGCAGCCACAGATGCATGACCACTTCCTACCAGTACAAACCAGCCACTGAGCAAGCAGGCAGATGACATGAATTAACTGATTAGGAGATGTCAAGGTGCCAAGGTGGATGTGATGAGTTTGGAAGCTCCCAGAAGACCTGTGAGGGTTCAATCCCTGAAGCTCAGGCCAGTTCCATCAGCACAGCTTGGTTCAGGTCTCTCTGCAGATAACCCAGCCAGGATAATCAGTGTTCAAACACAATCAGTGGAACAGTTTATGGCAGGAAAGCACAGTGATGCCAAGAGAACAAAACAGGTTGACAATCTACATGGGAAGGAAGATTTTACAATATACCAGTTTCCTGCAGAGTTATCTCTGACTTTTATATAAATATATATGCTTTATCAAAGTGGGGGTCTTCAGACATCAGCATCTTCTGAAGTAAATCAAAAGGAAAAAGAAAAAAGGAAGAAAATATTTGTGATGGCCAGAGGCAAGGATGTCAACTTCAGCAACGCCAGCCAGCAAAAATGTCAATGAACTTCTTTACAAGAGAATTAAGAGGGAGCTGTGCAATGTCAGCACACACAGGGAGAGCAGCTCCAGTTCCGATTAACTGAGATACTGCACTGATGGGAGGGCACAGACCCAACCTCTCCCTAACCTAAAATGACCTCCCTTAAACAGAGATTATATAATACTTCCACATGAGGAGAGCAAACTTAAATTAATTTGGTTTTCACAGGCTGCTGCCAGAAGAGACATCACTGTCCTTTCTGCTCATCCAGGTGCATCCTACAGGGCAGTATCCTCACGGTGAACTGGGACACATTGACCTGCCTGGAAACAAAGCCAGACCAAAAAGGAATAAAACCAGCTCAGGTGGAGGTGGCTGCACAGGCACAGCTGCTGACAGCACCTAGCTGGGAGCATTCACTCCTGCAGCAGCCACACTTGTGTCAGCTGAAGGGAAGAAACTGCGTCTCCAAGTGAGATTTTAAATCCATTTAGACAAACTGCTGTAAAAAGCTGGTTTGAGAATTTCAAAGGTTCTTCAGCTTAGCTCACATAAACCCAATTTCTAAGGCCTTGACAACACAGAGGAGTTGCAAAAGAATTTGACCTAATTTTTTAAGCCAATGTGGTTACACCATTGCAGAAACACTTATTTCACGGAGTGTGTACCCATCGTGTCCAGCCAGAGAACTGCACTAGTTTAATACATTCAGCGTCAATTCACACCTAAGCCACACTAGCACAACTTTCACAGGCAGACAAGACTGGAAGCTAAAGCAGAACAAGCCAAGCCCCAGTTGCAATAAGAATATTGACACAAAATCCTGTGTTCAGCAAGGGGGTACAGCCCTACCACACAGCCAAGCCCAAAATTTCTCAGGAGCCTTCCATTAGGAAATCCCCACTTCAACACAGAGGGATATCCGTCTCTTATCACACAGGAAATCCAGTAAAAGACCAGGAATTCACTTTGGCTTTTGCCTTCCTACGTGTGAGCATCGTGGTTTGGGGCTTTGGTTTCCCCCAACAGATGAACAGACTTGGCACCTTCCCTGGTGGATCAGAAGAAAAGTCTTCTAAGGCACAAAGAACTGTAAGTATACAGATTAAATGGGTTTCCTGGATTTCGTCCATGTTCAAATTTCCCAGGTTGTAGATCTCAAAAAATATCTGTCTCTGACAAAACTGGTATGACAGGTTATGTAACACTCCACAGAATCACCCAGTGACAGCAGAGCAGGAACATTATCTGCTCTGCTCAGGGACTCCAGGGCTTTCTGGAGCAACTGCAAGGGGTGGCAAAAAAAAAACCAAACAAAAAAAAAACCAAAAAAATCCACACCCAAAAAAACCTGCATCACAAAATGTAAAGGAAAAATAAATCCCCATGCGTTTTAAATAGCCAAGCTCACCCACTGGTGATTTCCTTAGATTATTTCCAGGAAGTTCCATATGCTAAATAGGCTGAGGTGTTTTGTTTTAATATAGATGTTTATAGGTCTGATATAACTTTACAGAACACGGAATTATTGCAGAAAAACATCAAGGAGATAATAACTGCCTAATACAATGGATTTCACAGCCTGTTTAAGACTGCCCAAAACAAACGAAATGGAACAGTTACATCTGAGACTGTTAAATATGCTATTTGAAGCCCGGGATAAATGATAGAACAATCTTGTTAAATGAAATATATATGCTTCTTTTTAAATGAAATATATATGTTTTCACTGAGTGCAGTGTAACTTGAGGCACAAAGGCAAGAAATAAATCAATGTGGGACTATTTGCCAGAATAGAAAATTTCAGACTAACAGCACATGCATGGGTTTTCCCTCTGTTCTAAGAACAAGTTGCTAACTGCTCGACGATGTTTAGGGAACAGATAGTGAGGCTGCTTGGTATTTTCACAAAAAGTTGTCTCGCTCTTTCCCCTGTTTTGCTGGATTAAGGAAACAGCAAAGCTACATCACATTCTGCAACCACATCAGCCTCTAAGCTGGGGCAGGAAACCCTCCAGGAGATCTCCAGTGAAAATGCATCACTGTTAAGCAGCACCCTGCTGCAATCTTGGTCCATCCTCTCTCCTCATCCCTGTTCCTCTGCTTCCCCCAAGCATCTGGGTACCAAGGCACAGGTGAGATTAAGTGTAAGAGGAAAATCCCACAGAAAACACTCCGTTCTGTGCAATGGGAAATACAGCAAACTGCACAGCAAACCCCCCACCAAAGAGTCTTGGAATACATCTCACTACTTTTTGATCAATAAAACTTCTTTCTTCCAGTAATAATTATGGACAATTAAATACTTAGCTACTAAAGGAGAAGAAAAGAACTGACCTCCCTGCAGAAGCAGGTCACAACTCATAATGGGCTCCACAGAACAAGAAATATTCCTCCTTTTCAAGCTCCACATGAGGAAAACAAATGCATCTCTGTCATCTCTATTTTTATGGTTCTTTCCCGACGTGGCATTGGAGGAATCAGACCTGAGCTTTTCTTTTCCAGCTGCACCGTGCTGAAGTTGCTGCCACATCTGCAGCCCTGCTCCAGCTTTGGGCACAGCCTGATCCTTCCCCAAGAAAAGCCATTCCCGGTGACACTTCCAGGGCACTGCCAGGGGAAGGGGAGCAGCTGAGCCCCTGCAGTGCCCGGGGAAGAGCTGCAGCAGGGGCTGCACTTACCTTCTCGGCATGCTTGAACTTGACGTAGAACCAACTCGACTTGATCATCGTCTCACCTCCTGCCCTCGTTCAACGCCCAAAAAAAAGCGCCGCAGACCCGTGGTGCCGACGAGCAGCGTTCCGAGGGGAGCAGGGCGGTGAGGAGAGGGGTGGCAGAGCCGAGGGCACGGCCGGGGAAAGGCTCTGTGCCCGCGGAGCTCCGCCGCGGTGCCGAGCGCTGTGCCGCTCCGCTCCTCACGGGGACTTCGCTGCCTTCATCACAAATGGCACATGTCAGTAAAGCCAGGAGGCTGGCTCCGGCGCTGGCAGCCGCCCAGGACCGTGACCTCCCCCAGCGGGATGAATAATGAATTCCAGCACTTCCCTCCAGACACAGATTAACACCTGGCTAAACATTATTCTGACAATGAGCTTGTCCGTGGCGAAGCCCCGCACCCCGCGTTAACCCCTCGCTCGCCCACCAGGCAGGGCGGGGATGCTTTGGAGGCTGTCCCGCGGTACCCTCCCCCATCGAAAGCGAGATTACAGGACTATATATAGTTTAGAAACAAGAAAGCCTCTTAAGCATAAAGCAAATATCTCCTTTCCGATTCTGCAGCTGCAGTAACGCTGCCGTGGAACCAGAGCAAGTCCAGAGGAGCCAGACTGGATCTCCCTTCCTCAGCTCCCCCTCTACAAACACCCTTGGTAATCTGCGATGCTGTCAGGTGCATGTTTTAAAATAACATCTGTAAAGACATCTGTAAGGAAACAACCTAAACAAAACCAAACAGAACAACTGCCACTACCAATATGAAACTAAAGCATAAAAAATCCCGGGAAGTGACTGGTCAGAGTGTTTGTTCAGAAACACTGTGGAACTCCCTGGCTCTGGTTTAAGGAGACACATTGATCTGGCTGCAAACCTCCCAGCTCTGTGCATGCCACGGAGCAGTGAATATCAAGTTACAAAGTAAAGGATGGATATAATCAGCCTCCTCTGTTTCCGCTGTACGCAGGCAGAGCTACCTGGCCGAGCATCCTGTGCCCAAACACTTCACGATGCACAAGCAAACAATGTCAGCAATCTCAAGTCCAAAGATGTGCCCTCAGTAACACATCTAATAACACAGATGGACATGAATTTGTCACACGGGTAGCTGAACCTCTTTATATTTCCATACAGTGATGAGTGAGGTTAAGAATTTCATTACAGAAGTAAAAAAAGTCACCTCATTTTGCTGCTATAAATGGCTGTCTGGTTATTTAAGTGGGAGTCTCACATTATCCTATCCCAACAAAAGGGAATAATTTGTTTCTCATCATCTCCAGATCATGACTGTACAGATTTTTCTTGTCTCCCTTATAGCACACCTTTTGGGGGACTAGAGACTCCCAGACTATTCAATTTCTCCTTGTAGGGAGGCTGTGCACATCTCCACAAATGCTTTTCATCACTCTCTGTACCTTTTCTAGGTCTAAGTATCTTTTCCGTGGGCAGAGTGAGATGGAATAAGTACACTTACCACTGACTTACCATCTCCTACTCTATGTACACACAACAGAGACGAGGCAGACCCTGAAACCTAGTTCATCAATATTACCTAAAAAGTACTATCAGTGCTGATAACAGTGTCAGTGCATTATCTGAAAGGGGTGGCTGTGACATCCTGGCTACTCGTTCACCTGCCAAGAGAGGTTTGTAGAACTTTTCATAAACTAAGACTTGCACAGGGGATCCAAACACCAATATTGACCAACAATGGTCACTGCATTTGGGTGGAGCTGAAGCTGCTCAGTCCTGCTCTGCTGTGAGACTCCTTCCCTGCTCAGCCACACTGAGCAGATTGTGCCTGCTCTTCCCTGCTCACACAGGGAATTGGGATGAAGCCCTTTCCAAGCCCCCTCACTGCAGTCAGCTGGGCTGGTTCAAATCATGGCCCTCCATGGCCGGAGGTGTCAGAAACGACTTTCCACTGATGCCACGGAAAAATATTCCCACTCTCCCTGTAATTGTGCATTCTTGTGGGACAATCAACCTATGCTAAAAGGGTGGTAAAACAACCCAGCCGTTTTTTGGAAGTGGAAACGTCAAAAATGGATGAGAAAGTCTCCTATAAGGAGCAGCATAACAAGAAAATTAAAACCACTGGTTTTTTTTTATCAGCTTCTATATTTTCATCAGCACCTTCTGCAGCCAGCCCGTGTGAGCAGAGCGGAGGGGCCAGGAGCGGGGCTCACCCCAAGCCCTCTCGCTCCAATTTCGGGACTTTGTGCCCCCCGAGAGGCCTTGGGGCAGGAGCAGAGCTGACACCACGTACCAAGCACAAACAGCTGTGCCTCACAGCAACCACCAGGCCCTGGATGTTTTCCACTGCTTCATTAGCATCTGGCAGGACCTAAAGTTCCAGGGTCACAAAACACAGAGCTATTATTTTATTTCAGGAAAATGCACAGCGACATCCCTCGAGAGCTGTCCTTTTGTAATCAAAGGACAAGTGCAGCGCAGGGAATGGAGATGTGGAATTTCCAGCCATCGCAGCCCCCAGCCGGGCGGGGACGAGCCCATCACGCCACAGATTGCTCATTTTGTGTCATTTTGAAAGCCCCCACATCAGCATCCGCAAACAGCCCCTGGCAGCACCAGCGGAGCCTGGTGATTCCTTACAGCACTGACAGCTGTGTGGCTCTGCACACACACACACAAAGTACACACCAGCTTAAGTTTGCAGCACTTCATTCATCTTTGCAGTAGAACAAAATACACCATTTATTTTCAAACCTACAGCGTCAGCACTTTCTCTGAACTGTATCTGGTTCTCCTGTTTTATAGAGCTATAGTCTGTATGGTGCTCGACACAACACCTCCACTCCAATTAACTTCCTGGGGACATGGTGCCAGACAAACACCTCATCGGACAGGAGTCCATCTCTAAAAGTGCTGCACTCACCTCCAGGACCCTGTTAGCCCACACCTTCTCTTTCAATCACCCATCAATAACATGAAATACACACTACTCCTGAGTTTGTACAGCCAAAATCCCAGCTTGTTTTTGTATGACCCCAAAAAGGGAACCATGCTTTGGTAGAATATTCACAGATCTTCCAGAATAATCGTACTTTGATTATTCAACAGGTTTTGCCATAGTCTAATAAACCATTTCAGCTGTGAGACAGTGTAGAAAGGAATTCAAATAACCTCCTTTTTAACAGACCATTGGTTCTAAGCCTTTTAATCCACCCTAATGTATATTTAGATATTGATCCACGTTCATTTCAATTATTCCCCATGACAAAGCCGATCACACAGTAATGCAATGTGCAATGTAACACTGACTACTGAGTTGGTTTTTAAGCCTCCTAACAGCAGTGGGTAACTCTTCTCTCTGGCTTCAGGTTTGTTGGTAAGTTAGACTAACATCTTGGAGCCACATGGGAGGGGGGAAGGAGCAAACCAGGCACTATTTCACCTATTTTCACTATTTCCCACAGCAGAAATGCCTTGAAAAACCCACTTGCACGGCAGAGCCAATACTGGAGGAAGCTAAGGAACCCTGACCTTTATGCCAAGCAAAACCAACTGTGTGTATGCAGGGGGACTAAAGCTAAAGCAAGATGGTGCATTTGCAGCAGGGACTACATCCAAGATGAATTACAGCCATTCCTGTGTTCTTGGCACTACGAGAGCAGAAAATCATCTCCCTCCCTATTACCATAATAGCTTTCACACTTCTCAACCAGCAGAGTGAAGTGTGGGGATGCTGAAAGAAATAGCACATAAACAACAAGCAGAAAGTTTAGATAAATAGGAAGATCCCATCTCCAGAAAATGTTTACAGCAATTTTTATAATTAGCCTTGGGGGGGAAAAGAAGAAAAAGAAAAATAAACAAGGCAATTTGGAATAAATATAAATAAAAAGGATTTTGAAATGTTTTTCACAGTTCAGAATGCCTCCTAATGTAGCAGCCAAAGCAGGGATCCCTGGGAGATTAAATGAAGCTGAGAGCAAAGCTTGTGGGATCTGCAACCCTACTAAGAGAGAAAGTTTTTCCCAAATTCAGAGAACTGCAGAATAACTTGGATTCTACGAACGAAGTACAAGTGCTGAAGCTCCTGCCTGCCTTCCACCATGCCCAGCACTCCCCCAGCTCTAAACTGGCAAATACCCAGCTCACTTCCAAGCACCCAGATTCCATAGCAGCCTTTCTGATCTAACTCAGAACCACACCAGCTTTGTATTCCAACACTTTACATCCTCAAAGGCTTCCAGGGCAGGGAGGAGAGGGTCAGAGTGCCCAAACTCAAACAAATCAATGGCTACATCTCAGAACCAACAGAACAAACGAGGTGTCTGCAGCCTCCTGAGGCTGCTGCAGCCAGACCTTTGTGAGCACAGGGAGGTCCACAGGGAACTCTCATCTTCCAGGCTAATAGAAAGCACTGTGGGATTTGCAGCCTTGTTATTAACATGGTAACAATCCCATCTTGTACCTCAGGACCTCGCTCGCCCATCAACACCATCTGCTCTTTCATCTTGAGTGCTGCCGAGCAATCCCATCAGGAACAGGCTGCTGTCACTTGGGCTTCTGTGCACGTCTGCAAAGAAACTCTTCAGGTCACTGCTCTCAACCCAGAGTGGGCTGGCAGGATCTGGGAGCCCTCATGCCTTCACCCCCACTTAGAGCAGGCACAGGATGGGCTGCAACCCATGTCTGGTGTTCCTGGGACTGGCACCATTTCAGCCCAGGAGACCAACACCACCACCAGAGTCACCCTTTACAGAAAGATTTTATTTTTTTTCCCAGTGACTGAGAAGCACAAGTGACATTTTCCCTGGCAGCTCTAAGCCCTGTCAGGTCTGTCAGTGCTGTAAGGTCTTACAGCTGCCTTTCCCTTGGTATAGGATAAAGCCTAGTAAGTCAGGCTACCTGACTCAAAGAGAAAGAGTACAGATTAATGTGAGAAAACCAGGCAGAAGTACTTTATCCCCCCCAGCAAAATGCCAGTTTGTAATGAGTTACAGTCAGGGGTAACCCAGCTGCAGCACATGCTCAGCTTTCCAGGTGAAATTATGGCTACGAGGCACAACCACAAAACCCTAAAGGATTCAAAGACACCTCAAGGCAGCCCACAGAGGACAAGAAACAGACATTTGCTAGTGGTTTACAACCTGCAAGAGACAGACTGAGGCAGAAGCAGGACAGCCCATGAGCCTGGCACACAAGAGCTGGGCTCATGATGGTTCACAATCTGCTACTTCTGCCACACTGAGTTAGCTCAGGGTGCAGTAAGGAGAGCTGCTGATGGTATATGATATATATGTAACTGTGCCAGCAAGTCACGTGTGACTGCAGCAGTGGGAGGCAAAGGTGGCTTCAAAAGTCTTTTTGACCTCTCTGAAAAAGGAAGTGCAGTGCTATAATCTGTAATTTAAAAAACAGCAGTAATTGCCAGCTGGACAAAATGGCTTATGATATTAAGAGATCAAATGATGCTTCTGTAATCCTACACAACAGTTCTGCATTTTGTTCCCTAGCTGTTTGGTTTCTAGAGCTCCAGCACTATCTGGACAGGGGTTTATTACCTCAAGAAAAAAAAGTCACTTCTGAGACTACACCAGTACTCAAAAGTGTTTGAAATGACACGATTCTCAAATGCAGAAAGCAGTGATTTCTGTGACACTCCATCATTTCCTCCTACTGAACACAGCTCAGCAGTACACTACAGAGCTGTGAATATGCATCTCCCTCATTTACACATGGAATGGGAATGAGGGAGCAATACATCCAGTGAGGAAGGGAGGGAGCAGAGAAATCCCTGAAAAAACAGGGCCTTTGTATGCAATGTACATATTTACACTGAAGCACTAACACAAGTTCCCTTTGAACATAAAAAGGGATTAGATGGCAGGGCACTAATGCCCACAGCTAAATCAAGTCCTGCTCAGCAAAACGTTTGACACTAAAAATCTCCAGCAGCACAGACAAGGCTGCAGTGCCAGTAGCTCCTGCACCAGCCATGGACACAGGGCAATTTACACCTCAGCAACGAGTGCTGTAACCTATTTAACACCCACCAAGGACAGTGACCAAGGAAGGAGTCAGACAGAACTCTGGGCTCCCTGCAGCCATGCCCAGCACCGAGCAGGTCTCAGATCCCAGCCCCAGTTGCCCTGGGCAGTCCATGATGTCCTCACCACAAGCACAACAGCCTATAAACCCAAGGCCACCTTTGGCATGATTCAAAATTCCTCTTGTGTCACACAAAACAGGAGATCCAGCATACTGCAGGAAGGCAGGGCAAAGGAACAGCCAGTATCTGCCCAAGACATGGGGCTACACATCCCAGCTCTCCAGCCCAAAACCCCCTGAATGGTCCTTACTGAGGCCGGGCAGGTGCATCACCCACATCTCTGGGAAGCTCCACAGGTTCCCACACCCCAAGCTGCTGGGATCAGCTCTCAGGATGGTCTCTGTACTCACCAAGCAGAAAAAACCACCGTGACAGAGGAAGCCTGGAGCCCAGAGCCAGAGCACATGTGTCATGCATGTGCATGGACACCCAGCCAAAACACAGCCAGGCCATTGGGACCCACACTGTCCCTTCATTTCCAAAATAATTCTAATTCTTGTGAACTTTCTCTTTAAAAATGAGATTTTGTTCTTTAATATTCATTGACTTCTAGTTTCCTTCCCACACACAAGGCATTATTTACTCTACAGTGGCTCGGTGCATCAATTATGGTAATAGTTTGTGAATAACATTTGCATTATGGGAAAATGAGCCTGGTTATTTAGCACTAGCCGAACCATCCCTCTGGAAAATTGTCACAAACATACGTATCATATGCCTCCACTTAAACAGATCTCTAATTACACTAGTTTATTATAAAGAGCCAGCAGGTTTTTTTTTTCTCTCTCTCTCTGATTTTTTTTCTAAATCTTCTTTCTGAGAGCCGAAAAACATCTACAGAGTCCTTTCCCTTACTCAGACAGCCAAAGGTAAAGGCTAATGACTGCTGCTACCATGTCCTCTTATTTTACACTGAGATGTTAGGGGTGAAAAGCATCTTCTACATTAGTTTACTTTGATGCAGCAAGTGTGGCTCAGTAATTGTGGCATTTGATTAATGCTCTGTTTCAGTCCCTTCAGCTAAATTCCAGGCTCAGTTCAACTACTGTAAATTCTGATTAACATCTCTCTTACATCAGCACCCAGGGTTTATACTCCACAAGCAGGACTGCCTGGGCACTGAGCATGGAGAGCACCACAGTCTGTGCTGGGTACAGAGCAGGTAAGGAGGTGAGGTAAGGTAAACAGGTAAGGTGTGCTTGTTTTAACAGCAAAAGGGAACAGGCTGGCAGTGCTTGACAAGTCTGAATCAAAGTGTCTGCAAATAGAATGGCAAAGGTCAGAGTGCTGCTGCGAGCTGGCACTGCAGCGATGTGCCACGAGCTCTGTCTGCTGGAAAAACGTTCAGCTCTTGTCTTCAACACTCTCCCCTGCTACACATTTATCTTCCCCATCCTGAGAGAGGAAAGATTAAAACAGACATGTAAAAAGGATGAGGAAAAGAAAACTGCAGAATAGTCCCCTCCCTCATTTTAATTATTGATGCAGACAGCCTAAGCAATCTGTAAGCCATATACATAATGTATTTACTTGAAAATCCCAGCAAATCCACACGGTATTACAGAACAAACTACAAGCTGATCTGGGAGCACTGTCTTAAGAACTGGGTAAGCTGTCTCCATGTACTCAAAAATCTGTTTGACAAACGGAAAGATTAGATTAATGTTAATAATGCTAACGTGCTCAGCAGCACTCCCTGCCCCAGCAACGGGGTTTGGGTGCCCGGGGTCTTGTCTTTCATCCACATCAGATCAGCCTGTGCTGCAAACACTGCTTGTTTAGAATAACAAAGGCAAGACTGGCTCACATTCTTGAAGCCCCCCCGATTTGATTATACACCCCATCAGTACTGTTTAGGGATCAGCCAGAAAGCAGCAGATGTTTTACATAGCAAAAGACCATGTTTAAAAAAAAAAAAAAAATCACTTCTTGAAACAGCTGCTTCTAGGTTTGGGGCTAAGGTGGGTGGATGGGGTAAAAGGGAAATGGGGCAAGCAACGAGACTTCAGCCTGACTTTGGTGAGAGATGCTGTGTCCCTCTCTGCTCTGTCACTGACTGGAACCACGTGGACAAGAAACACATTCATTAAAAAGAACACTCCCTGCAGAGCTGAACAGACAGCGTAAGCAGCAGAAGGCTGCGCAGTTTACTACAGCGTGAAAATGCAGAAATCTGTAGCTCATTGAGCCATTCATTGTTTTAATTCCTGAGTTTCATCTCACTCCATAGGAGACTCTGGACAGCCAAGGCTTTTTGCACCTACACTGCACATCACGAGCTTGTGTGCCACAGCAGTGAGGAGGGCAGAGGATGGGCACTGCCACTGCCACCCCCAGCTCTGGGAGGGGACACGGTGAGCCCAAGGCAGGCTGAGCCCTGCAGGTCCCTGAGGTGAGCCCTGCCACCACCTCCTCACGGCCCAGATGCTGCCAGACCCCTGCGGCACAGCAGAGCCTGTTTGCAATTTTCTTCTCAGCCACCAGTATGAAAACACAAACCTTCAGACAAACGGATCCTTCACTTCCTCCTTGCTGCTTTTAGTGGTTTCTTTAATCTTTTAAGCTTCTGGGTCTAATCCAGCAGCTGCCATCAAAGTACTTATACAACTGCAGGGGAGGGAGGAGGGAAGGAATGGGATACACCAAATCATGAAACACATTTGCTGAGCAGCCTCTTTGTTCTTACCACGAGTACCTTTGGAAGGTATCTGTTCACAGCCCAAACACATTTATGTACATCTACCTGTGATGTCCTCTACTGCCTTATCTATAAAAATATGCTTTAGAAAAATGCTACAAATGAATCAGATGACACATCTGAGCTGGCACACAGCAGCACAGCGTGGGCAATGAAATGGGGATCTCTACAGCAAGCAGCTCATGCATAAATATGCTATAGGCAGACAGCTCCCAAGATGACAAATGCTGCTCTTTTCTGAAACCTGAAAATATTTAGTGGTATTCTTCGAGGAAGGCTCCTCGAGTCAGTGAGCACGCAGTGAGTCTGTTCCCATTGCAACAACAGCAGAAAGCACATTTCAGACCTCCTGGCAGGAAAGTTTAACACGTGGTCTGACAGCAGAGAAAAAGTTCAAAACCCATAAGCAAAGAGAATCAAAAATTGTTAAGAATTCATTATTAAAAAATGAACAAACAAACAAACAAACAAACACACCCAGAAGGACTCTAGTACTGAGCACCAGGATCTTGCAATTTCTGCAGGATGCCAACAGCTCTATCTGTGCTAAACCCCACATTTAAAGGGGCTGGGTTGGAGGGCTGGAGAGGCACCAGGTGAACAGATTCCAGTTAAGGCTGTGCTTTTGTTCCTGGTGTTCCCAGGACACGGCACACACAAATGCTCTGTTCATGCTGTGAAGTGAAATTTGCTGCTACATCCTTCTCTTCAAGCTCAATCTCATCCCCCAGCATACTGACATCTACATTAAGTTTCTATAAATAGCATGTCCTTCTTACATAAACATGACATAAAGGAATTATGTGACAGCTGACCAAAAGCATCTCTTTAAAAGGCAAACTTTGCTGAACACCAAATGCAAGCAACACTTAAAAGCAGCCAAGCCTTTTTGTATTAATGGAAGACAGCGGAAAACATCTAGATAAAGTCACAGTTTGCCTGGAAAAGAAAGGTATTTCCTCTACACACTGATTCAATTACTCCTATTCCCACTTATTTATAAGTTAATGAGTTTTCCAGTGGATTTCTAGTCCAGGAAAAGATCTGCCATAAGCACCCTTGCAGGTGCAGATCCCACAGGAGCTCTGCTATTTCCATTGCAATGAAGAACTTTGTCCTTCAGGCAGAGGCACCATTCAGGCTTTAAAAACTCACCTAGAGTTTTCTAGAAAGAAAAGCTTCCAGAATTTCCAGAGTCTTTTTAAACTACATGACAGCTATCCAAATACAAACCAGAGCAGTATTAACTTCTTGCATCTGCAAGCATTCTGAATAATTCTTCAGTGTCTCAAAGCTTATCCCTCCTAGCAACAAGATGAACTTCACCAGAACCAAATCAGTAATGCACAGGAAAATTAATATGCAAATTAGTCTGTGGGGGAAAAAAATAGTTTTAGCATAACCTGGCTAATCCCTAAACCTCAGGGAACTGAATTATATATGAATTATTAGATCAGAATCCTCTCTATGCCAGTGTAGAATACGTCAGGGAGGTACAGGGCACCAGGCTGCCAGGAGATCCCTGTTGCAGGATGGAAAGAGAATTAAACAATCACTCCAGAGATGCACAACTGAGAAAGCCAACACCAACCATCCCTGACGCCAGCCAGGAGGGGCTTTGTGCCATTTGCTGTCGAGTCAGGCGGGGAAGCACAAGCCTCAGCTGTCGGGGCTGGAGTCGGTGAGGCGCTGCCTGTGCCCCCACACCGCTCTCAAATCCTGCTCTGGCTCTCCAGGACAGCTCACAGGGCTCCATTTCCCCCCGGGGGTCCCCTGCAGATGTCCCCGGCAGTGCAGGGCCCCAGGGGCACACAGGGCTGTCACCAGGGATGCCCGTGGCTCCCCGGGGAGCCTCCCGAGTGTGTTTTCCCTGGCAGCTGTCGCAGTGCAATTGAACTCCGCATTAGAAGCCGGCGCTATGCTGAGGACAACTGAGTGTTTGTAGGTTCAAGCAGCTCTGTGTTGATCCCAGTACCACTCTCCCTGTTGCCAGGTAACAAGGCTGTGGCAGCATTTCACCCCCCTGCTGATGCACAGCCTGCTGCGATGGCCGGGCAGGCTCCACACCTCCTGCCCTGCTCCAGGTCCTGTTTAACTGTTTGTTGAAATTTAAACAGACTGAGATCCCTCCTGGCTAAAGGGGTATCTAGGCCACATTACTTGGAAAAACTGGTTTGCAAGCCCCTGCGGAGAGCAATTAATTTACCTGTGTGTCCAACACAGGTCACCCTCCCCTGCCAGCACACCCTCGCAGACAGACTGGGACAGACAGCATCCTCCACCCTCCCTCCTGGGTTTGGTCTCCCAACCAGTACTCTCCTCCTCCTCACCGCCATTTACACAGGACACAGGTACAAGACACAAATAATGAGCTACTAAGCCAACAGCTACACCATCATCTGAGGGCATGACCCCAAATGCTCAGTGTTAGGGCTAAACAGCTCTCAGTGAATGAAAGGCATGGAAACAGGATTTTTTTCCCATCCTCAGTAAGTCACGCTGCCAGAGTTCCTGCCCATCTGCAGGATTTCCTACATTCTCCCCATTCCTGAAATTCAGCAACATCTAGATTGCTTGTGAATAGCATTGGGAGATACCAGAATCGGGTTTTTGGATAAGCTAGAACTTATAACTACACCTTTTAAAGTATCTTTGGAACTTTTGTTTCTCACGTGCTATTCCTGCAGGTGTCGAAGCCTTCAATACTTCTACTGAGGCTTCCACTTCCCTCAGGCTGTACAAACTCCAAGTCAAGGAACTAAACTTCTTTTTCATAGTAGCAGAGCAAATACCAACCTTCAGCTGTAGGTTTTGTGCAGTACTTTCTGATGAGTATTAAAAAGCTCTCAGTAGTTCCTAGCTCTGGCCCAGGACAGCCAATGCAGCAGCAAGCTTTGCTATTATTTTTTCCATAATAGAACACATTTTAGATTCAGAAAAATGGAATTCAGAGAAATGACTGATGTGTTTCTGTATCACTACTGGCATCCGAGTCTTCTTCAGCCACCCAGGCCTGAAAAGCAGGAAGGCAAAGAGCTCCTCACAAATGACTCTTGTTTCCCCTCTGAATGTTTTTATTCATTGCCTTCAACAGTGTTGCAAAGCACATGGGAGAGATGGACCAAAGGAATGGGACAACATCCTCACATAAGCTGCTGCTAATAAAAGCAGCATTCAGTGGTATTGCCACTCGCTGGTCACATTTTCCAAGCAGAAAGACAAGAAAAGAGGAGCAGTATTATGTCTGCGTTCGGGCTGTGTGACACACAGCTTCACACAAACTCAGAAAGGAAGTCTGACAAGCAGGCCCTTTGTTAAGCACAACATATTTTGGGTACATCTACACACTTGATCCACAGCACATATTGTATTGAACCAACAAATTCTACCAGCTATCTGTGAAGTCCAGGATGAAAATTACTGAATTACAGCTCCATTAAATTAAGAAAGAAGTAATGAGACCTCTTACATGTTACCCAGCAGGACTGCAGAGCTCGAGTTGAATAAAAAAAGCAGCAAGGTAAATCACTGGAGATAAACTTTTGAGCCAAATTAAAGAAAATTAAACCCTTTTCTGATATCATTTCCTCCTTTTATCTCTCATTTTTATATAATTATGTACTGATGGATTTTAGCCAGATAAGAAAGATGATCCAGGTCAATGCTTCCCCACCCTTTCTCCACTGAAGGACCTTTTGGAGAGGGAAAAATAAAATCTGAGTCCATGTTATATTCCACATTCTCCCTCCAGCTGGGAAGAAAAGGATGCTACTGGAGCACCTATTGTTTCTTTAAACAGAACCATATTGATTTATTTATATAATAACAACCTTAGTGTTATAAATTGGTACATTTTCATTAGGCACCACTAGCAAGCAAAGGCACATAGCAACATTTCACAGGAATGTGTCCAAGTGCATAGGGGTGAGGGTGTTTACACTCTTTTTTTAAATTAGTTCTTTTGTGGAGCCTTTGTTGGCTTAGAAACCCTAGTTTGAACAAAGCTATTCTAGTAGAACACAGACCAGAAACTCCTTTGTTATTGTCATGCCTCAGGTTCCCCAGCTCTATGACTATTTACTCCACTTTTAATTGTCTGCTTTGACCATTAATGTTTGCTGTGCTCTGAAATGCCCAGACAGCAAAGCCTGATTTCGGGCAGCTGCAGATTCCCATCAGCCTGGCCCAGGTGACTCCCTCAGACGCCCCAGGACACAGCTGGAGGATGGAAAAACAGAACACACAGGCTCTCAAAGGAATGGATCTTCTATCTCACTTTTCACTGTCTAAATGGTCTCTACAAAGGGCAGGTGAATCATGACTTTGGTCTCCATTTGGAGCAGAAGGGGAAGCAGCACCTTCAGGAGCCCAAGCTGCTCAGAGCCTGATCTGTACCTCGCAGCCCTGGCCTGTCACACGTGGGAAGTGATGCAGGCACAAGACTGCCGGTCCCAGCACAAGCAGCTGGGGCTCCTAAAGAAGACTCAGGGGCTAGAAAAGCAGGAGGAGGCCAGATGAATCAGTTCCATTAGCTCAGCATGCCCTACAGGAGGAATGGAGGGCGATCCCTCAGACTCCTGTTTGCATTAGCAAAGGAAGTGAACACACAAGTCTCCTCCAGCAGCTTGAGCTGTGGCTCCCCACGGACCAGAGCAGGGCATGGGGATTTGCTTGCACAGCTCTGCCAGTGCAAAATCTGTGCCATTCACACTGTCTGGTGAGAGCTTTTCCTCTGGGAAAAGTGTAACATATTCCCTAGAAGATCTGGATGGCTGCCTGAAAATGATTGTGGGTTTGGGCTCAGACAATTGGGGGATGGAAGCACAGCCATGGGGTTGCAATGACACCTACTGATGAGGAAGGCTGTGAAAGGGACATGTCAAAGCAGCCAAACCCCAAGTTCCCAAAGCAGATTACACCTCACTGAGTGCTTCTGGAAACACGAGGCTATGGCTGGACAAGTACACCACGGGATGAAGGAAATGCTACAAGGTAAAAAAGAGTCAAATCACTGTTTCTAGCTCCTATGAACACAACACAAGGGAGCAAAGTTTGTACCTGCAGGAGTTTGTACCTACAAACCCGAGCAGGTGCACACACTGTGTAATGCCTTGCAAAAAACCTGCACCAGCAAAGAGGGTATCACAAATATTCTGGCAATACTAGGGAAAGAAAATAAAAGCACATATTCCTTTCTTGGTATTATCTGACATAATACGAGTGTGAAATACTTTCTCCTCTTCTTTCCACATCTGCTGGTCACCTCCTCTAACCATGCACACCAGGAACCAGGGAGAAGAGAGGCACCATTCACCACTGGGACATGGGCAGACTCTCACCCATATCCCTCAGACACTGCAGATGAACACAGCTGTGGGGAGTAACAGCTCCAATCGTAATACAATGAGCAGACCTAAATTCAGATCAAGGCATCGCACTTTCTAGCAAGACATGCTGTATTTCTTCCCAAAACACCAACATACATGGGATACTTAAATCCCTTGTGCTTCCTAAGGATGCCTTCTGTTTTCTCCAAGTGAAGAAGCCAGGATGTAGCTTACAGTTTTTCTGCTAAGCAACCAGGACCTCTGTGACCGGAGAGCAGGACAACAGCTGCTGCTCTGCAGCTTTAAAGGATGCCATCCATAATGACATTACACTGTCCCTTTTACTCAATAAACACCAAATTTAAAAATAAAACAGAACTCTCCTTTGATCTGTGGAAGCTCAGGAGGCTGAGATGGAGGGTGAGGGGAAAGAAGGGAGAAAATGAGCACTTCTGTCAGGCAGTGATCCAGAGCACTTGGCAGGACAGGAGGCAATGAATCCCCAGAGAATGCATGGAAACCAATGTAACACAACAGCAAAACCCTGAGCGATGGGGAGATAAATATGCTTCACATAATTTCCTTAAAAAAATAAAAGCTGATTTAAAAAATCTGTAAGTCCCAAATATAAGACATTTTAATAAGACTCTCAGCCAGGGTATTTGCTCAACTCATACATTCCAGCAAGCAAACACGAAAAGCTTTTCACACATATGCCATGCCCTGGCCCACACTGGTTTTCCCTCCCATCAGGCCACCTCCTGTTGCTCTCAGTGAGGATCAAATACTGGAGAAAAGAGAAAGTAAAGGTAACCACTCACACGTGAACACTAACAACAGGAACACCAGGAAATGCAGAAAGCAAACTCCCCTGCTCCTGCTCCTGAATGAGAACCTGCCTGCTGCAGGCTCTGCTGCTTTGTGTTTGCCTGGAAGCTATAAACGTTATAATAAGGTCGGTGTGTACACAACCACCTCTCTGACAGTAATTCGGTGCACCCAGCACCTTTAAGCCCCTGCTTGCCTACTCATGAGCCCCTCGTGAAGTGAGGAGCCAGCGCGAGGCAGGGCTGCCTGAGGGACAACCCTTCGCCTTCCCTTCAAGCATCTCCCACCTGCGAACAGGGGAAAATGCAAACAGACAACATGAACAGGAAAATAGGTCACACTTGAGTGATTTCAAACTTCAAAAATAGGAAGGGATTCAACACAGGAGCAGGGAAAGTGACAGGAGAGCGCCTCACACACTTCTGACGAATTCAATTGATCCTGTGACTGATCAGACTTTTGCAGTGAGATTGCTTTCTAATTTATGCCTTTAAATGGAAATAAAGACCTTGATCTTAGCATTAAATCTATGCAGATAGATCCTTGAGGCAATACTTTTACAGAAAACACCAAAGTGCAAAGACATTAAATTAATAATGCAAACACTGTATGTGTGTCTAGAGTCACTCTGAGGATTCAGCAGCTGTCAAATCCTCCGGTAACTCCTGCTCTGTCATTTTGACTTTAGCAGTAATTGGAGATTTCCTTAAAACCTCCAGCCCAGGTGCCTTATCCTCTCTGAAGAGGCAGTGTTTGGGATGGACACAGTGGCATGGAAGGTGTTAGCTGTGCCCTGGCACTCAGCTGTGCTGGCAGGGGAAGCTGGGCAGGCAGCAGACACCTGACGGGCTCAGCACCACATCACCTCCCTCACACAGTGCCATGAAGTGTCAGTGCCAAGGGTTGCTGGAATTAGGATCACTGTTAGATTAGTTAACAGCTGTATAATTAGCCACGCTAAGCCTAGATGTTTCCCCTTGAAACCCGGTTTTTACAGTTATAAATAGCAGTGTTAATGATCTCCAGCATCACTGCTTACACTTGGAGCCCTCCCTCCTCCACCGGCTCTGGTGTCACTCACTGAATGTCACATTCTCCTGACTTTCTTGTAACAGCTACAGAAGGAGATAAAAAAAGAACTAAAAAAGGCAAAAACCAAAAATAAACCCCAAACTGAAGTGGACCAAGAAGGATTTTTTTCCTTACATGCATTAAAACCTTAGGAAATAACAGCTGCAGCTTGTACTTAAACTGTACTTTCAAGCATTAACTTAATTACATTTCATGAGAGTGGGAGGAGATAGTACCAACATTTCATACCCAGGTAAACTGAGACAAAGGAGTGCAATAGTCTGGAGTCACATAGCAGGATGATGAATGGGACCCAGAATGAAACCTGAGTGCCCAGCACACCACCATGCTATTTACCAAATGGGATAAAACACCAGGGCACTCCAGCACTGAGATGTCTTTCATAAATCTGTCATGGCACACTACATGCTAATGAAGGGATATGAAGAGCATTTTTCTTTATTTTGAAGGTATTCAGTGCAGGAAAATTTAAAAAAATAGAGTTCACACTCTTTAGATAAATTTGATTTGCCAATCTATGAATGCGGCAGAACTCAGATTTGTCATTTCTGAAATCTGAAGTTCAGACAATGCAATCCTTAAATCCCTTCCATACTGCTAATTTATCACCAGTAACATTATCATCTAACAAAAAGAATCCACCACTTTCCTCAATGATTAAAATTTTTTTTTTAAACATTTGATATCAGCAGAGCTTTCTGAAACTCTGCAGTGCGGCAATGCAATCTCTGGAAGTGTCCATAGCACAGATTACAGATGCAGTTACTGTAAAAAATTTATAATACACAGATATTTTCAGCTGCTCCAAATTTCTCACCACGGCTAGCACCACATGTCTGAGAGAAACAACATCTTTGGGGGTATAATGTAAACAAGCAAGAATGTTAAAAGGCTATTTCTAGGAACACTGTTAGGGCTTTAATGGGGTTTAGAAATGAAAATGTGAGATAAAAAGTTGAGATAATTTGAACACTGCTGCTCACAGTTCCCTGTGTGGTTACAATCAGAGCAGGTGGTCTGTGCTTTTGCATCCCAGGTTTCCAAAGGGGATACCTTCCCCCCAGCAGCACAGACACACAGGCTGTGTGAGGAGCGAGGGCAGACCTGAAGCAGAGCACTGTGTTTCCAGGATGTTCCCTCCACAGCATATACACAACATCTACAATATTTTTTGAATCCACTAATTCTTTAATGCAGTGAGGAAACAAATCCCCTGAGGCCGAGGCTGCAGGGAGCTTCTGAGAGCCGTGCAAGACTCTGCTGGCGTCCACAAACACAGGCTGTCCATACCTGCTGCTCCTCCTCCTCCTCGGGACACTTCCCACAGGCAGGAAATCTCAGGATGCTTTTCCTTCAGAGAGGAGGAAGCAGTGCTGGCAGAGGTATTTCCCCAGAGCAGCACTGCTCACCCAGCCCCCTGCTTCACCCCGAGGCACAACGCAAGCACTGCCATCCCTCCCTGATTAATAAACCAAGAGCCAAATTACTCAAATCTTTGACTTGTGTTCCGGGGCAGTGAGGAGCAGCAGTGGCACAGCACTGTGCTAAGAGCTCCTCCAACACAAGGCATAAACCTCTGCAATTTGGGATGATTTATCAGCACCCATGTGAGCCAGGCTTCCCCCAGCCAGGAGATCTGCTTGGATATCAACCAGCTGAACAAGGAAAAGAGTCTTTACACCAGCAAACTCTGAGAACATGGACTGTAAGCAAATCATAAACACCAGAAAATATGTATTCTGTATTTCATCCATTTGATTGCTTAACAGAATTGTGAAAATCTGAACAAAACCCCCTCAAGGCCAATCTTAACCCCAAAGTTACTGGCTCATGTATTTTAACAATGGCTACTGATTCTGCTGACTTTTTTTTCTGGCCTCCCCACTTCACACATACCCCATCCCAACCTGGAAACATTTTCAGACAGAAAACTGCTCCTGCTGGAGCCTCTTTCAACGGGTCTCATCAAAAGTTCTCACCAGTCCCCTAGCAAAACTTTGCTTATTATTTTGTATTGAGTGGAAACAATCAGGCAGCCATGGCCAGGCAATCCATGATATTCCCAAATGAAAACTGTGGTTCTGGTGAGCACTTCTTCTGTGCAGGAAAAAAATAAACAAAAAGGAAAAAAAAATTAAAAAAGAAAATACAAAGAAAAGGAGGGGAAAAAAAAAGGAAGAAAATATAAACTGGGGGGGGAAAAGGCAATAAATTAGCTTTCTTAATGACCTGAAGGTTCTGGCAGTCCTGAGCAGGATGCAATAACCTCTCCTGCAGCTTCTTTTCTCCTCCCCTCCCAGCTCTCACGGTGCCATCCCAGCACCAAGCAGGGAAATCACAAAGGAAGAGCCATTAGAGAGGCAGCAGGCCATTACACTTAGATGGTCAAGGGTAATTACCCTAATTAAAATACTGGTAGAGCTCGTAAATAGAAACAAGTGACTTGCCAAAGAAAAATCCCCAAAGAACCCCTCCTGCTCCCTCTGCCCTGTAAGTGGTCAGGGCAGGACCTGCTGCGCCAGGCCTGCAGCACCTCTGACAGTGCAGAGCCATCTGCCACAGGGACACTCCTGCAGCCACAGCAAACAGAAAAATACCTGAGTTCCTGCAATGGAACTGCCTGCCTTCCCAAGAAACACTGGCACAGAC
The DNA here is from genome assembly GCA_013396875.1 of Vireo altiloquus. NCBI lineage: Eukaryota > Metazoa > Chordata > Aves > Passeriformes > Vireonidae > Vireo > Vireo altiloquus. Next base: position 331,258 of record VZRF01002861.1, on the reverse strand, counting down.
AGTCAGAGTGCCCAAGAGTTGACAGGAATCAATTCATGCTCCCATTCAATTTGCTGTCCTCAGCAGCTGTGGTCCTGTGCAGGGCCAGGAGCTGGACTATGATGATCCCTGTGGGTCCCTTCCAACTCAGGATATTCTGTGATTCTGCCTCCCTTCACCCACACCCCACCCAAGTTGTGCCTTTGGTTCTATTTCAACCATCCGAGCTCCTGGGGTCATTAAGGCAAAACCAACACCTTGAACAAATTCCCACTGGAGTTTCTGCCCTGTGAAGTCACCGTGGATCACCGTGCTTTGACAGAGCTGGGGTTTCACACTCAAAGCTGGTGGAAGGACCAATGCCTAAGGATTTCCCTCTGCTCTCAATCCCCTCCATGCTGTGCTCTGTGAAACACGAGGCGTTATTCTGGCTCCGCAAAGCTCACAAATCCCCGGGACAAGCCCTGCAGAACTTGGCTGCAAGCGCTCAGGATTCACTGTTCCTGTGAGAGTTCCTGCATGAATATCTCCCCCCTCACACGAAGGAAGGAGGAGCAGAGGGCTCTTTGCCTCGTGGCATCGCTCCAGGCTCCCTCAGAGCCTGCAGTGGTGTTGCTAAAGAGCCAGTGATCCAGGGCTGGAAGAGTTTTTGGCAAAAGCCTGTGTTGGATGGTGCTGAGCCAGAGAGAGAGGAAAGGACTGCTGCACTATGTACATAAGGAGCCAGAGCCCAGCCAGGAGAGCTCTGACCTGGGGTTCCCAGGGCGCTGATAGTTCTAGGACAGGAACCTTTCATCAGGGGAAAAACACATCCCTTTTTCTTCCCACAGAGGGGCATTTTGTACTGGGAAAACAAGCACAGAAGATGAGAACTTGCTTGACATCGTCACCAGTCCAACAAAAAGACGGTGTCACCTGAGGCAGATCCGACGCTTACAGCACATGGAAGTGAGAGGGAAACGTCCACTCTTGGTGGCTTTAGCAAAGCTGTGCTACAGGAGAGGGTGGGCACAAAATACGAGGTGTGTAAAGCAAAGGGCATCTGGGAATCGCGGTGTGTCCATCAGCCCAGGTGCCCAGAACCAAGCCCATGATCCCTGTGGGTCCCTTCCAAAGTGAGGGCTGGCTCGCTGCCACAGGGAGCTGCTGGGACACATCCAGAAAGGCATTTGTCAGGACTCACACGGACACGGGGACAGGGATCCGTGCAGGGGTGTAATCCGATGCACCCGCATCTGGCTGGCACACAAACAAGGCAGGCTTTCATCCCCGCAGGGCAGGGCTGGAATCGCTGCCGCCTATTTTTAACATTTTCAATTGCTCGCAAAGCCGAGGGTCTGCAAGGCAGGAGCCAGCCCCTGCTCTGCACAGAGAGCTGCACCCAGCCATTGTCCCCAAACAATGAACCTCCCCAAGCCAAGCTGCCTCCCGGGCTCCAGCAACGCTGCTGATCATTGCAAAAGCTGGTATCCTTTGGCATGTGACTCGGGGAACAGCTGGGATGAGGAGAGTCAGTGTGCTGGGATTTACAGAGGTAAATACGTGCAGCATGTTACCTTTATCTCCTTTATCTCCAGGGGGACAATTCCCCTGGAGTTTCAGAATTTGTGTCTGTGAGAGATTCAGGCCACTGAGTTGAAACTTGCTTCATGCCATTCTGTCTCCCAGTTTGTTTTACCATCGCTGCCATACACTGACACTCTCGGGAGAGCAGCCAGGGGTGGTGGGAGAGCAAAACACACAAATAGGGCATTTCCTTATAAGAGGGAAAAAACTCAGTTGTCACTCCAAATGGACCAACATTTGCTGGCATCTGTTACCATAACAAGCGGACAGTTTGGGCAGTGTTCTCTCCAAACTACAAAACAGTTGGTAGGATGAAAAAAGCTCCCAGACCACTTGATGTAGGAGATGCATGCCCTCAAAACAAATCCGTTTGTGCTCAATGAAAGCACTCCACCAAAGCAGGAGAAGGCAGGAGCTGGACTAAACCACAGCAGCACAGTCTGGCTCACACACAGAGGTACCAGCCACACTGAGGTCCTACACCAAACCAAGCTGCTGGGCACTGAGGCTGGACAGCAGCTACTCCACAGCCAAGCTGTAGAAGTGAAATTCTGGAACCACCAGAATCCACTTAAAAAACTTTAGCTGCATCAGAGCAGCTGTGTTACACAGCATTTTCCTACACAAACCTGGGCTCCACCCCTGCCACATGAAATTGCAAGTGATTGTTTAAATACACAGGCATATGTGATCCCTTACTTGAACACACAAGGCATCAGGTACTGATGAAGGAAATGGCTGATGAAAAAAACCCAAACCCACAGCACTCATCATCAGAAATGGTGTGATACAAGCTGGCCTCTTTCCATTGATTTTAGGGCAAGTAATTCTCTCTTTCAGCGAGGACTGACCTGTGATACTTCACAGGAATGCGCTTCCCAAAGTGGATGAGCATTTGCACAATCAATAAAATGCACACATTCAATATCTCCCCAAAAGAGGGTCAATAACTGAAACAGATATTAAGTTAGAAGTCACTCCCGCAACAACACTGCAAGGATGAAAACATTATTCCCCTTATCCCTGAATTCTTTTCCTTCTCACATCACAGCAAGCGACTAACCTTCAGAGACCAAAGCATAAATAAATAAAGAAGCCAAGACCAAAGATCAACTGAGATTTTGGCTTTGCAAATTCACAGTATCAACAGCACTACCCTTGAGCACCAGCCCTGGAGTCAGGAGGGATGGGTTTATATCCAGCCTCTACAGAAACTCTCTCTGAACCTTACAGTCTAAGCTCTGCAGTGAGCAGGAATGAAGGACCCTCATTAAAATGAGAAGCTAACACTTAGAAACTAAATATAAATATAGGACTCTTAGTAAATACAAATCCATAATAAAATGCCTGTGACAGCAGGTTAATTCACAACATCCATTTCTTTTGATCATGATTTGTATTTTCACGCAGTTCCTAAAACCAAGACGGATTTTCCTCTAACACCTCGATATTTCCATTGAAACTGTTGGGAAATACCACTACACCTTTTTTTTTTCCCCCAGAAATAAACCCTAATGAATAAAAATGGGGATCTTTCTGCACACTGTAACACCAAACAACATTTCAGTGTTTGCCAGAAGGAACACACTACAGTGTCTTAGTTCAGATGCTAAACCTATGAATGGAACACTTCTAGATTGATACCAACATTTCCCACACTCAGAGTGCTGCATTTTATGTTATTAAGAAAAGCCTGTTATTCATACATACAAATATGTCCCACATTATTTCACCTAAAACATCACTCGGGTGTTGCAAATTGCTTGTCTCTTTTTAGAGCACAGCTTGCTTCTGCTTCACACTGATTTGCAGGATATGGAAACCACACGACACGTCTGAGAGATAAGGCAGAACAAATTGTAAACCTAGGAGTATTTATCACAAACCTCACATTATCTACTGCTGTAGCCACTGCCTTTTTTCTTCATAGTTGTTATTATTTGCCCATATATAATGGAAAGCTAAATACTCCCATTTTCTGCTAGGCTTGCATCCTGCCTTAGCATATTTAACCTGACGAAGTACAGCATGAGCTGGTCACAAGTGTGCTGAAAAATTAACTGATTATTTTAAAGAAGGTTTTCAATGGAGAGCTCTGGCCCACTCATAAATGCAGTTCTAATTATTCTGCTGGAAATTATGCTTTCCATTAACATCCATACCTACGGGTGCCAGAGGGGCACACACTGCAGCTCATGCTCTGAAATGACTGGACAGAGTTGTCTCAGATGTGTCTTGCAGCACAAGAGACAGAAAACTCATCTTTTCTCATGATTTTCTGAAGACAACATACATAAAACACACATACAAACATGCAACACTACCTCTGTCAAGACAGCCCTTCAATAACTCTGTTCGAAATACACATTAAACACTCCTATCAAATGACCACCATATCAAACCCCTCATCTTTAATTCATCTAACCCACCCTGGGCATGGCAAATTACTCACATACACATTTTAAAGGCATGTTACAAACCCCCAGCATGAGACAGCTCACACTGGATCTTCCAAACTTAATTCTGAGCCACAAGACAAACACTTTCAACATAATTATCACTACCATATGGGCAGCTCTGCTATTGTGCTGGTTCTAATTAGGATTGTATATGTTACACATGTTGAAAGAGTTTGCAAATATGTTTTGTGGTTGACAGTTAAGCTTAGTATTTAAAGTAATGTGAACTTCGGTATGTTTACATTGCATTTGCTGTAACAAATACATCATGTGCATAATAAACATACATATGTGCACATATACATGCATACACACTATTTTGTTTTAG
>VZRF01002861.1:97165-326475 GCA_013396875.1 Vireo altiloquus | reverse complement strand
ACAGTGTCTTAGTTCAGATGCTAAACCTATGAATGGAACACTTCTAGATTGATACCAACATTTCCCACACTCAGAGTGCTGCATTTTGTGTTATTAAGAAAAGCCTGTTATTCATACATACAAATATGTCCCACATTATTTCACCTAAAACATCACTCGGGTGTTGCAAATTGCTTGTCTCTTTTTAGAGCACAGCTTGCTTCTGCTTCACACTGATTTGCAGGATATGGAAACCACACGACACGTCTGAGAGATAAGGCAGAACAAATTGTAAACCTAGGAGTATTTATCACAAACCTCACATTATCTACTGCTGTAGCCACTGCCTTTTTTCTTCATAGTTGTTATTATTTGCCCAAATATAATGGAAAGCTAAATACTCCCATTTTCTGCTAGGCTTGCATCCTGCCTTAGCATATTTAACCTGACGAAGTACAGCATGAGCTGGTCACAAGTGTGCTGAAGGATTGACTAATTATTTTAAAGAAGGTTTTCAATGGAGAGCTCTGGCCCACTCATAAATGCAGTTCTAATTATTCTGCTGGAAATTATGCTTTCCATTAACATCCATACCTACGGGTGCCAGAGGGGCACACACTGCAGCTCATGCTCTGAAATGACTGGACAGAGTTGTCTCAGATGTGTCTTGCAGCACAAGAGACAGAAAACTCATCNGATTATTTTAAAGAAGGTTTTCAATGGAGAGCTCTGGCCCACTCATAAATGCAGTTCTAATTATTCTGCTGGAAATTATGCTTTCCATTAACATCCATACCTACGGGTGCCAGAGGGGCACACACTGCAGCTCATGCTCTGAAATGACTGGACAGAGTTGTCTCAGATGTGTCTTGCAGCACAAGAGACAGAAAACTCATCTTTTCTCATGATTTTCTGAAGACAACATACATAAAACACACATACAAACATGCAACACTACCTCTGTCAAGACAGCCCTTCAATAACTCTGTTCGAAATACACATTAAACACTCCTATCAAATGACCACCATATCAAACCCCTCATCTTTAATTCATCTAACCCACCCTGGGCATGGCAAATTACTCACATACACATTTTAAAGGCATGTTACAAACCCCCAGCATGAGACAGCTCACACTGGATCTTCCAAACTTAATTCTGAGCCACAAGACAAACACTTTCAACATAATTATCACTACCATATGGGCAGCTCTGCTATTGTGCTGGTTCTAATTAGGATTGTATATGTTACACATGTTGAAAGAGTTTGCAAATATGTTTTGTGGTTGACAGTTAAGCTTAGTATTTAAAGTAATGTGAACTTCGGTATGTTTACATTGCATTTGCTGTAACAAATACATCATGTGCATAATAAACATACATATGTGCACATATACATGCATACACACTATTTTGTTTTAGCAAAATAAATGTAAAACAGGTGTCAGAAATGGTAAAACTTATAACTGAAATAAACATATTCACCAAAAATTTAAATCCAATGCCCTCCTGCTCATCTATTGGCTTCTACAGACAGGATCCAGAAGTATTTCAACTTTCTTACTAACATGCTTTATTTACTGGATATTGGTATTTACATCTGTAATCTTGTATCTGCTACTCAAAATTTGGAATTAACTTCTTCAAGAAGTTATCTGTGTATCTGTCTATTGAGACATAATTTTTTGCCACCACAAGAATGGTATAAGCAATTCAAAGATAGAAAATAAAATTTGAGTTAAAATCTTAGAATGGTACAGCACAAAAGCCACTGGAGTAAAGGCGTAGAAAGGCAAAGTATCGACAGCACACAGGTAAAGAACAAAAATCAATCCTTTACAAGTACAAAGCCCGGGGCAATTAATTTAATTCTAAAACCTTATACAAATATGCCAGGCATGCAGCTGCCATCTGTGAATTGCAAGCAGGGCTTTGGAACTCTGCTTTCCCAATCATTATTTTATTAGACGTGTGTACCTCTCCCTTTTGATTTGCAAGAGCCTTACAAGATGTAAGAGCAGTACACAGACACATTTAATTGCTAATGATACTGTGCTCTGTTTCAAGTTTCAGCATTAGCATCTCAAGGTAGAAGAGCATTATAACCTTTTCAAAGCTTTAAAACCCACTTTTCACGTAAACACATTACAGCCTGAGCTTCCCTTTCGAGTCTTTTGTCTTGCTCTTGCCCTTCAGTTCAAAGTCGTAAAATAACAAGGTATCTCAATATTAGATAACTCCTGATACTGCTTTGAAGCAAGAGAACAGCAAAGCACCAATCTGTCAATAACACACAAACATCTCTGAGCACGACCTACCTGCCTGCCTGCACAGGGGATAAGACACCACAATTTTCACTTATTCAAAGAGACTTTTAAAGGCACAGGCCACTTAAAAACGGATGGAACCGTTGTCTCAATGCTCCTTTGAGTCCAGGGCAGGCTGCAGAGGGCAGGTCTAAGAGCTTTACATCATCTCTGCCCAGACAGATTCCACAGTCCTGCTGGGGATGGGATGGAGCACAGGACAGGGCAGCTGACACACCTGACCCACTGGCATTCTCCTTTCCCCAGAGCAGAGCTGAGTAACCACAGTGCTTCTAACAGGCAGAAAGATGCCACTCAAATCCAGCAGGATGCAGGCAGCCTAGCTGGAGTCCAGCCAGCAGAGCATGGATGCACTGCAAGGAAACCACAACACTTCCAGAAGCAGAATTGTGTCCTCGAGGTAGTAAAATTAAGTACTGAGGCACACCTGAATGCACCAATTTAATCCCATCAGTCTACCTGCCTCCATTCCAATATGCTGAAATAAAAAGCTCAGCCTAACATATTAACTGTCACTCTCAGGTTTTCAATTCACATACCCTATCAAATTTAATGCAAGTTATGTTGATTTGGCATTATAAAATTATTTGCAACCACATTTGACTGATTAGGAGTAATCAAAATAGAGGAGATGAGCGTGAAGTACTTCCATGGTAATACAGACTGCAGGCTAAGCTTATTCCCTATTAGACAGCAGAGAATCAGCCAGGAGGAGAAAGTCTGTAGCAAGCCATGCTCTGCTGGATGTGTGTCAGGACTCTGCTCCTTATCAGGAATGGGAAAATGGGGGACAAAGATGAGAAACAACTACTCTTTAGTTGTAGGAGTTACAGGTTTACTAAAGAGAGACCTGCCCTTCACCAGAGTTAGGGCAATTCTCTAAATGCATGCAAAACAAGAGAAAAACATTCATTTCCATCTCTTACTACACTCCACAGAATTAGTTACTCCACTAGAAAAGACACGTAATTTCTAACCTTCAGGTTTATCCATATTTATAATGAAGATGTTCTAATTAGTGATCTCTACCACTCCCATCCAGCCATACTGAAGCATTTCTACACTTCTTAGCCCATTAAAACATAATCACGGCTGAATAATACATTAGTAAGGCTGATCACAGGCAAAATAGAGTTTGTCAGTTCTCCTGCTCCTAATCTGCTGCAGCACTGTAATGGCAGCCAAACCTGTCGCATTCCCCAGGACCCAATAAAACCCTAGTTCCTCATTTCAGCTGCTCTGATGGCTTGGGTTTGGGAGGGTGACAAGGAGGAGCCACTGCTGCTTTTGTAAGCTTCAGTCATGTACAGTAACACCCAAGGATGGCTGTGAAGGTGCTTAAGGGGATCACATTTCCTCGGCAAATTCCCTTGCACTTCTGCAAATAAGTTTTAATATGGAAAGTTTTCACAAGCTTCAGAGGAGGAGCAGGGGGACCCCAACAACTTCCTGAGCTCTGTCTGCTCCCCAGGATTTCCCTGCCCTTGATTTTTGTTGTTTCCTGGCAGTGGCCCCTCAGGGTACTGAGCTTGGCTGTCACTGACCACAGACCACGAAGATCTTCCAACACCAAACCCTTCCTTCATTCTTTTCCTCTTCCGGAACCATGAAAGCAATTAACAGTATTGCCATTCACACTCCCATTCTGGGCCCCCCCATATGACTGCCCAAAGGAAGCAGGGGACAAGTGACACCTTTAGAAGTGTAATTTCTAAGAAAGGTTTCTATCCCTATCTCAGAATTTAGACAAATTCAGTGTTAACTAAAGTTTTACTGGATGTGGGAGAAGGATTCGTCACTCACCATGAGTCAGTGACAACCAAACTAAAGCAGCCGACAGAAAAGGGGGAGAGAGGCAGCTCCACAGGTCTGCTTTTCTCTCACAGATTTTCTATTTTCAAATAGAACCATAGATGGTTTGGGTTGGATGTGACATAGATAATTTAGTTCCAACCCCTCTGCCATGGACAGGGACAGCTTCCACCAGACCCAATTACAACACAGAGCATGACTGACTCTCAGCAAGTCACACCATCAGCCTCTTGCCTCTCGCCTCTCAGTAGAATACACTTTCACTTCCAGTCCTGCCATCAGACCTGTGTGAAGGCTTGGAATGTTTTCAGACTCTCACCAACACCAACGTGTGGAGTCAAACAGCTGCTCTGAACAAGCAAAGCCAATAAACGCCACTTTGGTGAGATAAAAGAATAAACCCTGGAACTCTGATTCCCTGTCAACAGATCCCATGGCTGCCTTTGTTATCTGTCTGACTTCTCTTCTGCTTGTTCAAGTGGCAGGATGAGGCCAGCGGTGACCAGTTAATGTCTGTCTCTTGAAAAATGGAATCTGCTACTTGCTACTACAAAATCAAAACACACCTCAAACCTTTCCCCCTAAACAAGTGTTCTTTGCAAAAGGCAATAAATCACAGAATTACAGAATGGTTTGGGTCAGAAGGGACCTTGAAGCCCACCCAGTGCCACCCCTGCCATGGCAGGGACACCTCCCACTGTGCCAGGCTGCTCCCAGCCCCAATGTCCAGCCTGGCCTTGGGCACTGCCAGGGATCCAGGGGCAGCCACAGCTGCTCTGGGCACCCTGTGCCAGGGCCTGCCCACCCTCACAGGGAACAATTTATCCCTAATATCTAATGTAAATTTCTTCTCTTTTAGTTTAAAACAATTCTCCCTTGTCCTATCATTAACTGCTCATGTAAAAAATTCCTCTTTTTCATAAGCTCCCTTAGAGGCTGGAAGGCGCTCTAAGGTTTCCTTGGAGCCTTCTCTTTTTCAGGCTGAACACCCCCAGCCTTCTAATCCTGTCTGCAGAGCAGAGGAAGAAAAACAAAAAAAGAAATAAATGGAAAAACAAGAAGCAAGGCCTGGCCTGCACGGCTGGGCGGGCTCGGGCCCGGCGCAGTTCCCCGGCGCGGCCCGCAGGGGGAGCCCCAGCGCCGCCCAGCAGCCGCCGAGCCCGGCCCGGCCCGGGGCTCACACCGCCCCGGGGCCCTGAGGGGCCAGCGCTGGGAACGGCCCGCCGACACTCCTGGGGGAGGCGGGAAAACGGGGAGAAATCCTTCCCTGCGAGGGTGCTGAGGCCCTGGCACAGGGTGCCCAGAGCAGCTGTGACTGCCCCTGGATCCCTGGCAGTGCCCAAGGCCAGGCTGGACATTGGGGCTGGGAGCAGCCTGGGACAGTGGGAGGTGTCCCTGCCCACGACAGGGATGGCACTGGATGAGTTTTAATGTCCTTCCAACCCAAACCAGTCTGGGATCCTAGTATTCTATGCACAATATGTTTGTGTTAAATAAGGAGAAGGGAGCGGGAAAGAGGAGCAGGTTACACAGAGCGGCCATGAAAATAGTGAAAGATCTGGAGGAGCCACACAAGGAGCGACTGAGGGCACTTGGTATGTTCAGCCTGGAGAAGACTGGGAGAAGACCTCACTGAGGTCTGCAGCATCTCCTGAGGGACAGCTCCAATCTCTGCTCTCTATGACAGGGACAGGACCCAGGGAAGGGCTGGAGCTGGGCCAGGGCAGGCTCAAGCTGAGCTCAGGGAAAGGCTCTTCCCCCAGAGGGTGCTGGGCACTGCCCAGGCTCCCCAGGGAATGGTCCCAGCCCCGAGGCTGCCAGAGCTCCAGGAGCATTTGGGCAGCACTGCCAGGGATGCCCAGGGTGGGGCTGTTGGGGGGTCTGGGCAGGGACAGGGGTGGGACTCAGTGATTCCTGCAGGTCCCTTCCAACTCAGGATACAGGAAGGCCAAAGGATGGGGGAGGAGTGTTTTCTCTGCCTTACAGACGGCTTTCAGCTACAGAAGTCACTACAAAATGTTTCAGCGGAGATCACCTGGTGGTAGAGAAAACTGGCTGCACATCATTGTACTCGGGGAGTTAATGCCAAGGGCCCCAATGGCCCCAGCACAGTTACTGGTGGAATCACATTCTCCTCCCTGCTCCACAAGCCCACAGACACCCTGAGAAAATTCTCTCATAAGCATGGCAAGTTTTGTGTTAATGTAAAAGAGCTAACAACAATTTCCACAAGAGTTACAAAGTCGTGCCTAAAAAATAAAATTAAATTCTTCCAACCATAGATAAAAAGACTCTTTTATTTATTTTATACATACATAAATGTATGTGTTGTTTACATCTTATGTATTTGGTTTTTACTTTTTTCCGACCTAAACCCATCCCTGTTAGTACAAAACTTCAATCACCACATTAAAGAAAAAGAAGGAAGTCAAAGTAGTACTTAAAATTGAATATCCTAAGCATTGAAGTAAATCAAATATTAAAAATATTGTAAATAATCAGAATTGTGTAGTGTACTGGATGGACAGAGGTGTCAAAGGGCTGACTGCCCCCACTCCCCACATGTGCAAACACAACTCTATCAGTTATCAGAAAAATCTTCCCAAGTACTTTAACAACCACTCCTTCTTCCTAAAAAGCCTTTCTGGATAGAAAACGAAAAAAAGGTTCTTCATTTTGCCTAACAGGCTGTAGACATCCCAGTTCAAGGGTGAAAGGAAGGGCAAGGAGAAAACTGCCTTTCCCCTGCAATCCAAGTCAAACATTGGAAATGTGTTCAAAACAGCTTTTCTCTGCAGTTCCTGCGCTGGCACTGCCCTGTGCATTGCACAGCCACAGCAGAGCCTGCAGGAGTTCCTGTCCCTCTCTGCTCCCTCCACAGCTCATCAGGCACTCCATGGGCTGAACCCTCTGCTGGCACAACCCCCCAGCTCCCCAAAGCTGTGTCACAGCTCCTTCCAGTGCCCCTTCTCTCACAGCACCCCCACGCCGTGCTCGGGATGCCCCAGCCACAGAACCACGCCAGGAGCTGGAGGAGAGCTGTGAGAAAAATCCGTGCATCTCCAGTTCTCTTTGTTTCAGGAGAACCTTTTCGTTTCGTTGTGCTTGGCTCCGAGTCGCCGGTTTTATCTTGCATTTCACACTTAAGGAAACCCGGCCAGGCCTGCCAAATACTACAAGGTTTTCTGTCAAAACTTGGACAAGCTGAAAAGTTTTACATTCTTTTAACAGTAAACCTTAAAGCAACTCAGACTTTTATTTTACTCGCAGCTCAGGTTTGAGTGTTCCATGACATTTGGCCAACCTGGCTTGAGTTTTCTGTTTGAGGTTTCATTACGAAATCCTAATTCCAGAACAGAGTAATTAATACTTTTATTAATAGTATCTCTAGTAAAACATTATAGGACTTGGAAGAGTGACTCTGAGTGCAATTTGCTGCCCAGCAGACTACATGCAGTCCAAAAAGGAGATCAGTCCTCTAATTCAGCTTCCAAAGCTGTGTGCTAACAAAAAAACCTAAAGCCTTTGGAGACCCAGCTGCAGGAGCATTCCCTGAGCTGGCCTCAGCAGTGCTTGTTATCCATGTTACAGTAACAGCCCCAGAGCAGACCCCAAAGAACTGCAATGGACGGCAGTTTCTGTTCCCAGAAATTACTCGCTCAGTGTGACACAACAGTATGGGCTGGAGGGGCCCTCGGGGGTGACCTCATCCAAGCCCCACTCCAAGCAAGGCTTATCCAGGAGAGATGTGGCTGCTCAGGGGAGAGGTGGAAGTGTCCAAGGATGCAGATCCCACAGCCTCTGGACCGAAGGGACCTGCCTCCATGCAGACCTGAGCAGAGCACGGCTGGGTTCTGACCTCCTCAGCTTTGTGTTGCCCATGCTCCTCAATGCTCCTCTGCTGGCACTGCACGTGAGAGCCAACATGGAATTACAGCGGGGACAGACCACACCCAGCTGAGTACAGACGCCAAATCTGGAATTTCTGCTGTACATTTCCCTTATTTTCTAAAATACGATGATGCTTTAGAGGCTGAAGATTAAATACGAGCAGTAAGCGGTGCCACCCTGCAGGCTGGGCAGCACAGAGTGCAGCAACACTTCTCAAGGAGGAGCTGCCAAGCTCTGCCAGGTGGGCTTGGACTGTGTCAGCCACTCAGCTGGGGATCAGTGGGACTGGTAGTGTGAGGAACTGTTACACAGGCTTGTTATGAAGCTCAAATGTTTTCATTAACATAAACGAGCAGAAGTTAGGTTAATAATCTGAACACACTGACAGATGTTCAACAAACACTTGGCATTGCTGCAGCCAGAACAAGAAAGAATTCAGTGCTGTCTTGGAACAGCCTGCAGAACAACACAACGCAAAGCAGCAAAGCTCTGGTACCAGCTTAGACACATGGAGATGCAGAAAAGCCATACTCTCTCCTAACACGGGCCCAAGAGGCACCAGGATACAACTCAGCCCTCTGTGCAGTCCTGAAATGTAGCAACTCCTTGTAGAAAAAGAGCATTTGCTTCCAGTGCAAGTACACAGGACTACAGTGGGGGTGAGGGGCAAGCTGCTCCTGCAGGAAAGGAAAGGGGGTCTCCACTACTTTACATTAAATATAAGACATCTGATTTTCATCTTTAATTCATGTTTGTTCAAGTTCAATCCAAGGTAATTCTAAACATAACAAAGGGCTGTTACTCTCCTCAAAATGTCATTTCTCTATGGAGACGCAGGACTAGATGATGAATTTGAAGGGAACAGTGTCATTAAGGCATTCTGGTCAAAAAAAGCTAAAAACTACTAAACTCTCATTCAACAGTTAATAGAAAAGCTCAGGGAACACCATGTGTGAGAAGTTCCATCAGGATCAGGGAACTGGGCAGGCTGGACAGCACTGATCTCATTACTGACGGTTCGTGGATGTTTTGGGGTACCTGTGCTGGAAAGCTTCAGATGAATACACTGGTTTGGGGTTTTTAAATGTTACCACTGTTCACAAGTGTAAGGGAAATAGCAGGATCTAAAGCTTGTAAATGAGCAACAATCTTGGAGGAGCTAAAGATTAGATCGACCTGTGTTGCATCACTTTACAAGTTAAATATTTTTCTTAAAGTGCTAATCCAATCCAAACAAGGGTTTGATTCTAAATTAAACAAACTCCACTTTTATTGGTATTAACAAAAATATGCAATGCTAATTTCAGCAGGCAGGCACTAACAAGAGCAGCTACGCAGGCTGTGCTTTCTGCAGGGCAAAGGAAGAAGGACATTAACTTCAATTTCCTTTTTTCCCAGCAAAATGCATTATATTACAAAATCCACAGTGAGAGTTATTAAAAAAAAAAAAAGAAACAAACAACAAAACAAACCCCCAAATTTCCTACACACCCATGTTTTTAAAGAGTCTTTAAAAAAACCCACTTTCATTGCATCTCCACTTCTGATTCAATTTGCTGTCAAAGGTCATGAGCTAAAATATACAGTTTACGCTAAAAGCAGGAAGCAGGGTAAGTAATTGAATAACATCAGGAAATGGAAGAATACTGCCATTTTCCTAATGGATATAGTACAAGGTTTACTCTCTCCAAATTTAATTCCAGGAGCTCCTGTAGTAAAGGGTTTATTTTTCTTCAGCTTGAATTTTAGCCTACAAGGTTTAAAGCAAAATCCTCGTGCAATCAAAAGAACAAAATACCACAGCAGCTTTATTTTCTAACAGACAAAGATGATCATTTCTGCAGGAAAGAGAAACCCCCCACCAACAGTGTCTGAAAACAGAACTGGCATAGCAGGTTGGCTGCTTAATATACATGGGCTGGAAATAATTCTACTAAATCAGAGTTCTGAATTATTCATGAAAAACAGATTTTCATGATTTAAATTAGAAAGACTTAAAATTACAAGCCTTGCATTGCTATTGATAGGTAAGACCTCTTTCCCCCTAAGCGATGTTACAGCCTCATACAGCTCCACTCCTGGAAATGCTTTATGATCACTCTAAAATAGTACAAAAATCTCCTGACGCTCACTCCTTCTGGAAACAACACACCCTCTGGTACTTGCTTCAGACCAGTAATAGCCCACCAGTAATGATTATATCAAAATATATCATTATGATAATGAATAAAGTTTGAGGGGATCGTTTTCAGTATTTATTGCATATTAAAGCACAGGTTCATGTAAAACATTGGAAGCACAAGCCTTAGTACTGCAAATAAACTCTCTCCATCATGGAAAACACTGCAGTTCTTACAGGAAGCATCAAACCACAAATCTGACTTCAGATGTTTCCAAAGCATTTTGTAACAATACACAATCCAGCCTCCCTCCCTGTACTGTTACTAATTTATAAAGACAATGCCATCAATAAGCTGAAGGCTTGCACTGCTTCCTGAGCTGCTCTCCAGTCACTCCACACAAATCCAGCACTTTGCATTAGAAATTATTAATATTCATTCATCACACAGGTACAACCTTTCATCTGGAGATCTCCAAACTCTGCACAAATTCTCCAATTAAACCTTTCTGCCTTGATTAGGAATTAGTAGACGAGTTCTTTCTGACTGAACACCATTTCTCTAGAGGATGAACATGGGGAAGAGGGGCTGGGACTCGCAGAGCCCACGTCAGGTCCTGGTGCAGCTCCAGCCCAGCACCCACGGCTGTGCCCCTCAGGGGGTCAGCTCTGGGCACTGACTGAGCACATGGCACTTCCATGCAGAGGCTGCTCGAGGCTTTTCTACGCTTTAAGAGTATTTTTTGGAAATCCTCAGCCTGAGCTACAGCTCAAATGTTAATGCAGCAGCACCTGAACTGAATTGAGTAAGCGCAGCTCGGGCTGGGCCAGGGTCCAGAGCAGGACCAGTGGAGCAGCTGGGATAACCCAGCATCCAAAGGACTCATTAGTGACAGCTGCTGTGGGCTAAGGCACAATCCTGCTTCCTGAATCTTTTACTTCACAAGTAAAGAGATAGTGAAACTCGCTCCTTTTCCAGTTAGCAAGATCAATCCTCAGCACATCATTCTGTATCATCAAGAGAAGTGAAGACAACCAATATCAAATCTTGCAAACTGAGAGCATCATGCCACCCAAATATAGCATTTATTTGACAACACTAAGTCATCAGTATCCTGTCATTTCCTTCTTCAGAACCAAAGCACAGAGCACTTGTCTGGATATTAATTTATTTTCTTAAACATAGGAGCTATTTTCCTTCACCTAGCAAGCCCTATTGAGCAGGTTATATAATTAACATCAAAGCAATTTGAATGCTGCTTGACTTGCTAAAAGCTGGTAAACAAGCAGGAAGCAGTAAGGTGCTTTACAAGAAAAGAACATGTATTGGGGGAGGGGAGACCATAAAACATTAAACAGATTGATTAGTGATTTTAACAGAATCACCATTTTTATTAACCCTCTGCTTGCTTTGGGCACTGGATTTTTATTTCATTTATAAAAGGACATTTTTTTGTTCAACTAGATCAGAATAAAACCTGTTTGGAAGGAAATGATGAGCATGGCTGGTAAAAATAAAAGTATCATGGAGAAAATTCATATACCAAATATCTGCTGCTTCCAGTCACTAGGATAAAATCCACCTGCTTTATGATGGAAATATTTTTATGAACATATTTAGAAAAACCCAACCTGAAATATCAAGGAAAGGTATCAAACATCACCTTCCAGTTCTATACCCATTCTTAGCTGTTTTATTTTTATCAGTTTAAGGACTTGAGCCTGGGGACAGAGTTTAGCAGGGCAAGCTGGGCTTAGACCTGACAGCATTTTATGAGCAGACTTGGGGTTTTCTCTCTTGGTTCTCTGTTCATGTAGAAAAGAGTTGCATGAGAGGGAATTCAATTCTTCTTTCTTAAGCCCACAGGTCCTTTACAACCATTTGTAACTCCACCACCTGGGAATGGGCACACAGCACATGGGAACTTTGAGTTCAGTGACTCAGTCTTTACTGTCAGAGACTGGAATGGCTCATGGCTTTTTATATGACCTAAATCAACTTTTGCCTGCAAACCAATGATTTTCCTGCTTACTTCTCCCACAATTTCTTGCAGGATCTCAGCAGGCTTTGGGTTGAAAGCTTAACTTCCTGCACTAGTTTACACCTCTGTCATATTTTGTCAAACTTTACCTTAAATAGATCTGAGATGTCTCAGGATGTTCACACATGGACGGATCTAGAAAGATTAACACTCTATTCTTATGCCTTTGTTTTGCTGGACTACAGAGAGCACAATCTTCTGGTGTTGTCCATGCTAGGAGAAATTGTGATTGAACTGTAGTAGCAATTCTTCTTTAACTGGAGAAAGTAGAGATTTGCATTTTGTTGAAAGCAGGTCACTAGAGCCCACAGACACCAGGGAATCAGCCATGGCCAGGAACAGGTTCCTGCACTCATCCTGAGTTCAGGGGGAGTTGGCTACAAGTTTAATTTTTTAAAGAAAGTCCATTCACTACAGAGTGACTCATTTCAATAGTCTTCAATAGCTGATCCAATACAGATGGGTAAATCTGAAACTGATCCTGCACTGGATTAAAAAATGGGAAATTAGACACATCAGGAGTAGGTCATGTTGTCATGGCCTGTACAACGTTGCTGATATTAGAGACAAACTTCCAACAGCACTGGAAACACAAAACCACAGTAACTTTTGCAGTCAATCTTCTATAAAAATATTTGTATTCTTGTAGCAAATTTAATAACAATTCTTAAGGGTAACTCTTTCATTTTTGCTCATAGAACCTCACTGTATTTTAATATTGAGCAGCAAAAATTGTTGCAGGGAAAGGTCAGAAGGAAAGGAAAAGTTTGTTTTGTCTGTTTTAGGAGTTGTGGCCTTACACAGTAATAGCCACACTGCATTCTTCAACTGGCTGCACAACCAATCCAAATATTCCTCAGAATTATCCAAGAGTACAGCAAGCTCAGAGAAAAAAATACACCTATGGCACATTTTGCTAATAGCAGAGGAGGTCTTCCTAATGCACAGAGCTCACACACTGTTGATAAAGCATTAAACACAGGAAATGGGGGACTTAGATTTGAAAGTTTGTTCCATTTCAGTGAGGTTGGGCACAAATTAAGATGTCTTGATTTTATAAAATTGCAACAGTACAACTTGTGAAACCCCACAAAGCAGAGAACAACCTCCTCCAGGCTGAGGAAGATTATCAATAATTTTCCTAAGCTTTATAGCTAGGTCATTTTTTGCCAAAATGAAATAAATAGCCCAGGGTTTAGAAGTGCACCTTGTTTTCTTCCAACAACAGTGTGCCACCTCTGGGGACACAGGCAGTGTCTGGGGCTGGCCAGAGCCAGCCAGGCTAAATCCAGGGAAAGCTCAAAAACTCCACAATGGCCCCCAAAGCACTGCAAACCATGAAAGCAATTGTGTGAGCTGAGTGCTGGAATTTCACAGGGATTTACTGCACGCTGCCATTCACCCACACTGCCATTCCCCTGCCCTGGGCTCACCACTTGTGATAAATCCCTGCCCCAAACGCAGCTGTTCAGGCCCAGGACAGTCACAGCCTCCCTCCACATCCGAGGGACTGGAATGAGCCAGCTGGAAAAGCAGGAGTGCTGCCTTTGGTCTACCAAGAGACAGAAAAACAGCTCACTTACCCCCTTCAAGGCACTGAAAGGCCCATCACAGCCTTCCACAGCCCTTGGGAAGGGAACACTTCCTCTCAGTGCTGTTCAGTGACACTTTCAAAGTGTCCCTACATGTTTTTCAAAGCTATGGCTGAGGTCTGTGCCCTGAATACATGGATTTACAGCACTCAGGAGCTGGACCAAAGGGTACCAAAGAGTTTAAGCATCCATGGGAGGTTGACACTCTCCTGAGGCTGCTCTGCTGCTCCCGTGGCTCATCCCAGCTCACAGCACTCACAGTGGGGCACCACAGCCTCCCTGTGCCCCCCCTGCTCCTGCCACCAGCCCTGCACCACAGCCATGCTGCAAACCCACCCCTGTGCTGCTGGGAGCCACAGCAAAATCCATCATTCCCACACCTCCTGCCCGGGGGAATACTCCCTTTGTAGAGGAGAAAACAAGAGTCAAGTAACATAACTTCAACAACCTAATTTTTCATAACAAATTTGAGGATAAACTTCTGTGCTTACAATTAATCCGTAGGCAAATCTATAGGTTAGAAGTCTTGGCCTAAATTTATTTCTAGAATGCAAGAAAATATTTTAAAAAGTTCTGGATGACTTCCTTTTTACATTAAAAATGGTCACTTTATTATACTGTCTTATAATACTTAAGCTAGCATTTAATTATCTCCAGGCAGACTCGGTCAAAATTAATTTTTTGTTTAATTCCTTACTGGTAACACACACGGAAATTTTTAAGACAGCAATTGATTGCATTGAACATTTAAAATATGGTTCACTTCCCGGCACGTTTAACAATCATTTAAGTTTTCAATTAAAGTAGGATGCCAACATTAAAAGAAAAGAGATAATCCTGAGAGACAATAGCTGCTCTGTGCAAAAGAAATAATTTTTTTTAACAAAAATTTTCAAGGTATCTAATTGATTAATATAATTAGGTTGGCCCAAAAGTGGCTGTTTCTAATCTCTTTTTTTTCAGTATGGAATTTTCTGGGAGTTTGTGTCAGACTGGGTGGGTGATACACACAGGGGTGTTTCCTCTGCCACAGCATTACCTGGTCAGGTAACAGCGTGGTGACATCCCTGCAACTCTGTCTCAGAGCAAACTGGAGCCAAAAGACAAAGTGAGATGCAGCAGGGCAGAGCAGAAGAGTGGCAATATTTGCATTAGAAATGAAAACATGCCAACGTTGCTCATTTTCTTGCAAGCCTGATCACACTCAACACAAAGCAATGGCAGGCACAAGCACAGGAGGCAAAGAAACCCTTCCTGTGCCACAGCCTGTCAGGGTGCTCTGGACCCTGCTGGCTCCTGGCCCAGCTGTGTTCCTTTATTTCAGTGTCCCATGTCCCAAAAAGATGAAATGAAGCTTCTTTCTGCTGTTTCAAGGCTTGTTTTATTATAGCTTACCAAAGTTTGGGAGGCACAGACTGTGCTGTGACCTCCAGGAACACGAGGGCAGAATGGCAATGGCTACCCAAAGCAGGTAGCTTTTATATCTATTATCAACCAGTTAGAAAACTTTACCTATCTTATTTTGTTCCCAAAACCAGTGAATATCAACCTCATTGACATGTCTCCTCTACACTAAATTCTATCTACCAATTAACAAACCACAGGAACTCATGTCAGAGAGAAAAAGGAAGAGAAGAAGAAAGAAGATGAAGAAGAAGAAGCCAACATCCAAGAATCTCCATGTTGTCCCCATATTAATATATAGAGCAAAACCTAAAATCTACAACTCCACACTCTGTGGTGCACTAAACAAAAATCTTTTCATTTCTCTGGTGCATTCAAGTTCTCCCATAAGTGAAGAGAACTTCTCCCACCAGCTTAGTTCCCAGGCTAAGCTATTTTGAGGAGTTCTGGCAATAAAACAAGCACCCAGAGGAGCAGGAAAAGTTCCCAGGCTTTTCCTGAACTCCAACAACAGCCCAGGGGTGATCAGCTCACACCATCAGTTTCAGAGAAATGATAGGGGAGATATTAATATCCCACTGCTTATTCCTGTATGCAGTATGACCCAAATTCCTCCACGCTCCTCCTTGACTGTACAAGCTCCACCACCCAGAAGTATCACAACAATCACACTGGTCACCATGTCAGGTGCTAATGGCCATTCTGAGTCCTGGTTAAGGGACAATGCACACTGCCCAACAGCTGGTATTTCATCCAGAGTTGCCAAACACCAGCTTCTAACCAAGTTTTAAGCCTGTATTTTTCTGCAGCTGGGGACTCAGTGCCTACACTGGTGCTGAAGCTGCTAATGCACAGCAGGCTCCAAGCTGAGCAGTGCACACAGCAGCAGAGAGACAGCATCAAACCATCACACCAATGCAATGGTTCTGAGGCTGAGATACAGGCATTTTCTACTTCAGCATCAATAAACAGGATCTGGGTAGAGTTCCTCTTACCTTTGGGCACATACACTCATTCACAGAACATGGCAAAAACAAGCCTTTTCTTCCACCCTCATCAGCCCTGCAAGGGAGGCTCTCCATGCAGAAGCCATTTTGAGTTCCTGGGACTTCCAAAATGTATTTTTAAGCCATCTAGCAGGGGTAACATCCTTAGTAATCAATTTGACTCATGATTACTATTTCAAACACAGGCTCAAACCCAGACAAAAAAAGCACACTTTACATGGCAGCATATACAGAACAATAACATTGCCAGATGGTATAATACTGAGCAGAATTAATTTCACACATGATGTTTTCAAGGTGTTAAAATATGTCACAGCTTCTGCTAATAAAACATCTTCCTCTTCCCGCCTCCTTTTAAGAAAACACTCCGTTCCCACCAGCCTGTATTTTACATTATATGTGTTTCCATCCTGATAAGGGCAGCTGATTGCTTGCAAACCTAATTACAGTCAAATGAAAGTCTTTCAGAACCATCATTAGCAATTAGGACCGGCTGGATTTGCAGTGTATCATTTAGAGAGGTGTAATTCAATAGCTTATTGAAAAATTGCAGGTGAAACTGGTGATTAGAAGGGGGGAACGCCTGTGACACGACGCTGCAGGCGAGCGTTCCGTGGAGTGGCAGCTCCCCGAGCACTGAACAGTGACTGCAGGTGTTCATTTGGGCTGAGCACAGCCCTGCCCCAGCCCAGAGCAGCACCCTGGGATCAGCCCAGCACTCCCCAAGCCTGGCTTTGTGTGTACACTCTCCTGGAATCCAAAGTGCCATTCAGGAACCCGCGGAAGCCAGAGGGGATGTGCAGCGCAGAGCGACAGGCGCACCAAGCCACACACATCATTTTTCAGTCCTTTCTGCAGAGAACAACAATCTTTTCTTTGCCCATTGAGCTCAATTATATATTATCAGGGCCCAGAAGTTGTTCGGATGCTTTAGAGCAGCTGGGTGCCTTCACAAATGACGTGCTGGATGCGGTGACTGCGGGTTAAGTGCAGCTGGAGATTTCTGTGGCCTCTGATCAGAGGTGAACAGCAGTCGAGAATCACAAAATGCTTGTAATTCAAGCACTGTTTGTCACCCACGGCAGTTTCCAAACGGGAAACGAGAAAGGGACTGAATGGCAGCCCAGCTTTCAGCACATGCTCCCACACAGACAGGAATCCACACACTGTGCATGTGTGAAAATAAAGCGAGGGTCCCTGCCAAGGGTGGAATTACCAATTGGCCAGCATGACGCACTCAGCATTTGCAAGCACGGTGGTGGGCTGGATAAACTGAGCTGGACCTTAGCAGAGACAGGATATTCACTCACAAAACCTGCCTCCTCTCTAAGCATCCCCCTCTGTATCCACACCATGTGTAACATTTACCCCTCAAAAACCCCACACAGCCCAGCCTACACCTCTGCAAAGCCCCATCCCTTCACCCCTTCCCCACAGACCTCCTTCCTCTTTCCTATCCTACAAAGGCTTCTCAGAGCCCAGATCTACCCATCTCCCTTTATCACAGGAGCATCACTGTATTACTGCATCCACTCATGCTGTGTTGTAACCTCAGAGCACAGTAACCCAGACATGGCATCTTTCTATTCTTTCAGAGCTCTACTCCGATTTTTTTGATCATTTCATTGTTTATTTTTCAAATTAAATGTTGTTTGATAGGCTAGACTAATCATCAGAGCTCTGAGTGACACCATACAAACAGTTTTGTTAAACCAGTGGCCCCTGCAAGTCCTGTTGCTGGTGACACTTGCTGTAGGTGCCTCAGACTTTTGACAACACCAGCACAGAATCAAACCACGCTGTGTAGGCTGCAACACAAACAGCAAATCCACTCATTTCAAGGTGGTTGCACTAGCATTTTGAATCTGAAAAAAAACCCCAAACCAAGCATCTTCTCCCTTTACAGACAGAATGGGAACATTATCTCCCTTTCCACCAATGCCTGGCCATATCCCTGCTGACCTGATCCTGCCTGGTACTACTCCCAAGGCAGAGTGACTTTGCCCCACATTCTATCAGTGAGTAGTGATGTTTCCTGCCACTTCATGCAAAGCCAGACCTCCAGCAGTGCAAAACCAGCCCAAAAATCCCACACACAGCTTCCAATCCCCTCTGTTGCCCTGCACGAGGCAGTTTCACAGCCCAGGTTCCTTCCTGATCTTCGGAAGTTTTACAGTCACTGAAATCCACTGGCTGCCAGTAAAGGAATCCCAAATCCCAGCAGCTATGTACAAGGAGGTTCAAGCCTTTCTCACTCACTCCGGGTGCTGCATGCTGTAGGCAGGATTTCCAGGGTGTCTGACCTCACACTGCACTAATACATCTCCATTTCCTCCCTTGCACTGAGCTCCAGTAGGGAGTCCAAGAAATGAAGCAGTTCTCCGTGGCTGTGTATAATACTTGTAGCTGCTACGGCACTCCCAGAGCCCACCCACAATTTCATTTTCAATTAGCAGCTCTTAGAAAAGTAGTAATGAAAGCAGTTGCTAAAGAGCACTCAGATGTCATTGAGAGCCTGCAAACCCAAACTGTAAATAGCACATTGTAAATCGCTTGTCACCACAGTCAGCTCTCGCCGGGATCACAGTGCCGGTGACAATCCAGCCCATCTGCTCCGCTCCCACCCAGTGTCACAGCAGCCCGGGGAGCCCAGGGCAGCCTGGAGAGCCCAGGGCAGCCCGGGGAGCCCAGGGCAGCACAGGGAGCCCACGGGAGCCCAGGGCAGCACAGGGAGCCCAGGGCAGCCCAGGGCAGCACAGGGAGCCCAGGGAGCCCAGGGCAGCACAGGGAACCCAGGGCAGCCTGGAGAGCCCAGGGCAGCACAGGGAGCCCGGGGCAGCCCAGGGCAGCACAGGGAACCCAGGGCAGCCTGGAGAGCCCAGGGCAGCACAGGGAGCCCGGGGCAGCCCAGGGNAAAACCAGCCCAAAAATCCCACACACAGCTTCCAATCCCCTCTGTTGCCCTGCACGAGGCAGTTTCACAGCCCAGGTTCCTTCCTGATCTTCGGAAGTTTTACAGTCACTGAAATCCACTGGCTGCCAGTAAAGGAATCCCAAATCCCAGCAGCTATGTACAAGGAGGTTCAAGCCTTTCTCACTCACTCCGGGTGCTGCATGCTGTAGGCAGGATTTCCAGGGTGTCTGACCTCACACTGCACTAATACATCTCCATTTCCTCCCTTGCACTGAGCTCCAGTAGGGAGTCCAAGAAATGAAGCAGTTCTCCGTGGCTGTGTATAATACTTGTAGCTGCTACGGCACTCCCAGAGCCCACCCACAATTTCATTTTCAATTAGCAGCTCTTAGAAAAGTAGTAATGAAAGCAGTTGCTAAAGAGCACTCAGATGTCATTGAGAGCCTGCAAACCCAAACTGTAAATAGCACATTGTAAATCGCTTGTCACCACAGTCAGCTCTCGCCGGGATCACAGTGCCGGTGACAATCCAGCCCATCTGCTCCGCTCCCACCCAGTGTCACAGCAGCACGGGGAGCCCAGGGCAGCCTGGGGAGCCCAGGGCAGCACGGGGAGCCCAGGGCAGCACAGGGAGCCCAGGGCAGCCCGGGGAGCCCAGGGCAGCACAGGGAGCCCAGGGCAGCACAGGGAGCCCAGGGGAGCCCAGAGCAGCCCAGGGCAGCCCGGGGAGCCCATGGCACCTCCCGCCGTGGGCAGGCAGCTCTGAGAGCCCACACCAGCCTACTCCTGACTGCAGGAGAGGCTCAGCCACCTGGGCACTGCACCCTCTGCACCACAGCACATGAGCACCTCTGCACCCCCGGACAAGGCAGCCAGCAGTAAGACAAGAGGGCATGGCCTCAAGCTGTGCCAGGGGAAGTTTAGGTTAGATATTAGAAAGAAATTCTTTACAGAGAGGGTAATCCACCACTGGAATGGCTGCCCAGGGAAGTGGTGGATTCTCCGTCTCTGGAGGTTTTTAAGACAAGGCTGGACGTAGGCACTTAGTGCCATGGTCTAGCAACTGTGGTGGTAGTGGATAAAGGGTTGGACTTGATGATCTCAGAGGTCCTTTCCAACCTGTCTGATTCTATGATTCTATGAAGTGTGCTGGTGCTAAATCGCAACACAGGGAACCCCATGGTGCTCTCAGGTTAGGATGGCAGGGGACAACAATGGCAGGGGACAACAATGGCTGTCCAGATCAGCCACCCAAGGGCTCAGCAGTCTCAAATTTAAGATGTATACATTTAGGGTGAGACTGCCGAGGGGATCGTGGACTTAATTCTGAGAAGGAACAGCTTCAACACTCCCCTCCCTCCCCTTTAATTGATTCTGTAATGGACTACGAGGTGAAAGCTAATGGTTTATAATGCTTGTAGCTGGGGATTGCCAGAGTCAGCAGTGTATCTTCTTCTGCTGTTCTTCCCCTTCTTCCTTTATCTCATTAAAATTTACCTCCTAATTCATCTCTCCATCATGAGTTTTCTTCCTTCTATTTATCATCCAGCCCCTATTTATTACCATTTGTCTCCTTCCCTGCACTGCTGTGGTATCTGGGATTGGGATTTGATATTCTGGAAGTGTCTCTGCAATCGGGTGGTGAAGGCAGAGCCCAGCAGCTGCTGGCTCCGTGCACAATGAGCCAGCCAAGGCATCCCTTGCCCAACACACACACTGCTGGTTTAGAAGCATATCCAGAGATGGTCATCTTCTGCAACAAGATGCAAGAACCTCCCAGCAGATGAAGGAAAAGGTGGAGGTAGCAAAAATCAATGTCTTCCGCTCGTTCCAAATCACACACCCACTGAACAAAGAGAAGTAATCCTTCCCCCTCATTATCAAAATACTCTCAATCCTCCTTCTGCCCTGAAAGCTCATTGTTTCCTGGTATGCCCCACTGTGCTCAGACCTCGAGGAATAAAATCTCATTAAAACTCATTTAAAAATGTTTGCCACCCTTTTACTAGTTTAAAAATGTTCACTTTAAGATTTCCAAATGATTTTTACAGAAAGCATATAAAAACATGCCATCACCAATTAACGTAAAGGAAATTAAATTTAAAACGCTGGAGAAATATTCTGATGAGTCTTGTGTTTGCTTAACGCCAACTAAAATTTCCTTGAGGCATTTAATAAGTACATTTATAAAAGCTCACAAAGCAGAGTTCAAAAGTCTTCTCGCTAGTAAAATATGAGCCTTAATTAACCTACAGTTTCACATTTTCTGGATTTCAATAAACCTGTAGGCATTTCAGCAGAGCTGGATAAATACCTGCATGAATACTGCAAGGATTTTCTCTGAAAACTAATTAGCAATGCTTTCAATAGCTGACTTCAACTAAATCTGTTTGACAAGGGAGCTTCATACCCTAAATCCTGCAGTGAGGGTTACTTCCAGCAGATAACAGATTTCACAAGAAAACATATCCAAGAGGACTGTCAGCCACTGGAAAAACTATGAACGAGATCTCCAGGTATGAAACATTTCCCAACAAGGACACACTGCAGCCAAGATCTTACATGAGACAGGAATGCAAGTGACAGCTCTGAGATTGCATCCTGCCATCAGTTACAGTAATCACAGGTGATAATTCAGGATTCCCCCAGAGACAGGAGAGGCAGGATAAATTGTTTATGTATCAAATATAAAGCCCTAATATAGCAAGGATACTGCATACATGCAGAAGCCTCCTGAACTCGGAGTGGCTCCGGACACTCCTGCTGTGTCACACACAAACCACAGTGGCCCCAGCTCCTGGCTCACTGCCATCTGACAAGGCTGACAAGCAATTCTACTTCCCCTTCAGGAGCCCAGGAATTCAGCAGGATGGACCTGGGTGGGGAAAGCAGCCCAAGGTATGCAGCCAAGAGTCACTTGAGGAGGAAAAGTGTAACATGATCAGAAAAAAACACCCTCAGAATTTATCAATCTCCTCCTTTTGTGGTCTTAACCATTTGTCTTGATGGTCAGAAAATGCTTACCCAAAACTCTCTCAATAGGTGGTGGGCATGTCTTTTCAAAGAACTTTGTAGTCTTTTCCATGACATCTTTTTTCCACGTTAAGTGCCAAAGCCTCATGGGTTTGTCAGCATCTACACTGTTCATGAGTCTAAAATGTTCTTATCTGAGGAGCTCTCCCTCCACCAAATGTATTACATTTATATTGAGCAAGATACTTTATTTCCTCTCAGTGTTATCCCTTAGGAATTAAGCAGAGTACTCAGATTTATCAGCTCAAAGGAAAAGCATTTTCCATGACATTTGTCAACTCAATACCTTCCAAACCAATGCATATTTATTCCCAAAAACAAAACCTCACAAATAATCTCCATCAGCAGGGAGGCCAATTTCCTTCACAGATGAAATTCAGGGCAGAAAGGGTCCCTGTGACATTAGGCCCCACTAGGAGAGTTCACAGTGCAAACAGTCTATTCTATTGCCCAAAGAAGACACATCTGACAGACCAAAACAG
The DNA here is from genome assembly GCA_013396875.1 of Vireo altiloquus. Lineage (NCBI taxonomy): Eukaryota > Metazoa > Chordata > Aves > Passeriformes > Vireonidae > Vireo > Vireo altiloquus. The sequence continues at coordinate 303,874 of VZRF01002861.1, read as the reverse complement.
AGCAGAGACCATGCAGGTGAACACAGAAAACAGTCAAGGAAACACAGCAACCTTCAATACCTACTGATAATGTAATCATTGCATCAACTATCCTGTTTTCTCCACCATCCTTTGAAATACCAAGTAAAATGAAATGAGAAGTAACACCTTTAACAGCTGATAGTGTAGAACAGGCATTTTACAATTTGTTTGCTCTGCTAAAGTTCTGTATAATCTCTTACTATATTCCTATATACAGCTTAACATATAGGCTTCAAAATTATCATGAAAACCTGTTTCTTCCCAGCTTCTGTAACTCTGCATATCAAAATTGAATACAAGTTGGCATACTTGTCATCCTCAATGTTCCTCCCATCTCCCTGAACTCACAAAATGAGAAGCAGTGAATTCTCACTATTTTCTACAAGTTTCTCTGCAAAGCAATGTTTGGCTTGCACTAAACAAGGATGAAAACCGATTCCATGAATATCAACCATCCCCATTAAATGCTTAAATTTTGGTTCAAGAGTCATTAATATCACTCAAATACAGGCAAAAGCTGACCTTGTCACTACTACTATTTACTGTTACCAGCATCACAGAAACCACACTTGTCACACTTTCTTCTTTAAAAAACACAACCAGCACAACATTGCACAGTCATAAAGACAAATCCAATATTTTCAGCCTCAGGCTTTGCAATCCTGGATGGTCCCTGCTCATTTCCCACTGTTGGGAAGACAGAAGTTCTTGCTTAGGGTGGGTGATCAGTAATCCAGGGGAGCAGACACCAGCACCACTGACACGCCACAAATGAGCTCCTCACACTCTAATCAGTCTTAGAGCCTTGCCTTGATTAACAGCAGCCCTTCCTGCAATCACCTCACCTCACCCTGGATGTTCAGAGGGGTCTTCTGCCTCTGTGCACAAAGCCTGAAGACAAGAAGGTCTTTATAGGACAAAGTTGGCCTCACAATCACAGGGAGACCACATTGGCTCACCCTGACAGTCTCAGAGCCAGCCTGTGGAAAGCTCTTCCCACCTTTACACATTTATTATCAGATCAGCATCAAGAGGCCACTTGCTCTCGCTCTCAGTCCACCTTTGCCAGTGGTAGGACACTGCACCAAGTGGCACCCAAGAGCCCAAGAACAAAACAACTGCAAAAGTATTAAAATAAGCGGTCCCACAAAATGAGAAATTGGCATCTACATACCATGAGCCAAGGGGCAAAGCCCTCCCTCCCCGCTGCAGGAAACTTGTCTCCCACCTGTCTGAGGCCCTTCGGTAACTTCTTCCTTTTCCCAAGGTGCTGGCACAGGTTTCGGTCATTCTCCCGGTCGGAGCTGTACTGGTGGTGGTGGAGTCTGTTCTTTTTTGGAAGATATGACAGCCCATTGGTAAGTGCTTCCCGTTTCTTCTTGGCTAGAGGATTCTGTCGCTTCTCCACACGTTCCTGAGGTTTCAGAGCTACGTCCTTCTGCAGAGGGAGAAGAGAAAAACATGGTGGTCAAACCACAGCTCTGTTTCGGTTCCAGGTGACCAGCAAAGCACTGTCAGAGCAATGCTGCAGTCACCAGAAAAGGGAAAAACACACTCCTCACTGATGTCCTCTTAATCAAAAGACAGGCAAATGCTAAATAAAATTGGCAGGATGAAGTGAGTGCATGGAAGGAGACACATCCTCCTTGAGGCTTCATACAATCAACCTCAATTCTCAAAAGCGTCTCATGTATCAAGAGAGCACACATTTAGAAGACAGCATTTGTTTATAATGTTTAAATTAACAACCTGCTTTGATTTAAACAATGTTTATCTTTTCAATATTTATTCTTATTATTTCTTGTATTTGAGAAGCCAAGGCACGAGCTGACCTAAATCCAATTAGGGCCAATGAATCTCCATTGACTTCAGGGCACGTTTCCCTCAAGCCTGACTTAAGCAGTAGATTTCCAAATCTCAGGGAGAGGGGTGAAAAGTGCACGAAAAAAGCAACTTGTATTTGAAAACTTTGTCACTGACCCTTTAATCCCCAAAATCAATGTCTGCCTATAAAAAAATACTCCATTCTTGTAACACAAATGTGAGTTTTGTCACTTAGCCCACAGCTGTTTCCTTACAAAAAACCTGCAACACACAGAATCCCTGTTTTCATTTCAGCTAAATGTTACTTGAAATTAATGTTTTTCAGTAGCACAGAACTAAAGGCAGAGGAAGAGGAGGCTGGAGAATTCATTAGGAGACAAGAATGAGAAGCTGTTGGAAGGATGTTAATTAGAGTGCATATTGTGCACCCAAGAAATGCCACGTGCTGAGTCACATCTACTGCAAGAACTGCCCACGTCAGGGTCTGGTGGGCAGCTACTGAGGCAGGGTCATGCTTTCAGCACTCTCTGCTAACATGCCTGCCTGCTTGGACCAGAAGCTTCCAAGCCCACCATAAAGTGCTGGGTAATCTTGTGAGCCTTTCAGCTGTTGTTTATTGTCACTTAATATTGTAACTGACAGCAGGAAAGGCTATTGGTCCCTATGTCACATGAAGACTGAGGCTCAGGAGAATATAATTCAAATTACGGCACCTTTTAATGCAAAAAAACATGCCTAAAGGAAAAAAGCAGTTTGGCTTTAATTAAAGACTGCTCCCTAAATGACTCTCTAAAACACAAGAGCTTCACAAAATTCATAACTGAAACCAATGAGATGATTAATTAAACTGAAGACAGTCACTGTTCAAATTTGGTATTTAGCAAAGGGAATGATTTCACAGGCATGTGAAGATGGGAGTACTAAACAGAAGCTGTAAGACTTTTTTTTCTACCTTTTTTTCACCTAAGACACCACAGGTGATACCCTGGGCTTTTCTGCAGTGTTATTCCTATCCAGAAAGTTAGGAGCCTTATCTAACCTCATGAAAGAGAATTTGAGTAGCCTTAGCTACAACACAGGATTAGTAATTTAAGAACCTCCTGTGTCTCCTCGCTGGTTCCTCCCTGGCTCCATTGAAAGAGAACTCAGTAGTAGTAGCAGTGATCTTCCTAAAATGCTTTGGGATCTCCCTGAGCACAAGCTGAGGGATCCTACAGAGCTGCCCAAGGAAATCAAAAGCAAGAACCCCTTTGGTCAGCACAACTTCTGCCTCCCTTCACAGGAAGGTTTTAGGTTTAGCTGCATGCCATAAATGCAGGAAGGCAAATTCTCAGGTGCAGTAACCATTTCACCAAGGCTCACCTTCAACAGCTTCATAAAACTACAGCATCCACAAACACACCTGGACCTCTCCTGGATAGCAAGGGCAGGTTATAAAATAACAGGTATTTTATGTTAGAACTGATTTCTAACTTAGGATAACTATCAGCATTCTGCTAACAATTTTTTTTTCAGGTCTGCATAAAAAAATCTGATGTTTTATGAGTAGAACATTATATCAGCAAAGCCTTCTGTTAAAACACAGAGCTCATGTTTGTAGGTACAAAGGCTATTCAAGAGGATTCACTCTAAATGTGAAAGGCTGAAGGAGTGAACAAAGGGAAACTTTCTGGAAAAAAAAGAAAAGAAAAAGACTTTAAGTACCTTTTGTGTGATTTTTTTCCCCCAGCTGTGAGTGATCTAAATGAAACAGTGGCAGGCTTCCAGAAGCTTATAAAATGTCTAATGGGGCCAGGCACTTCCATCAAGAAATAACTTGTTCCTATTAGCTTTAAGGGCGGTGTGAGATGGGTCAGACTCAGCAGATTGCTGTGGGTGTACCTGGGATAACCTCTCCTCAGAGCCCACGCTCCAGACAGCTGCAGGAGGCTTCTCAATTGTCACATACACCTAAAGAACGTGGAGCTCATGAGAGCTGGGAGGAAGGAATCTGCTCACACACCTATGGCACAAATCCACAAAGCCTTCCCCAAACTGGGTGGAAAGGCCCCTCCAAGGCAGAATGAACGACTGGTAGGAATGTTCCAAAATAAGGTTCCTCTTCTGCACAGAAGCAAAGAGAGGCAAAGGAGCTCCACACGTGCCTAACTTGTGAAAGGGGCCTTAAACCCTGTTTGGTGGGTGGGCTTGCTATGGAATTTAGCCATAAAGATTGGTGTTTAAACAACCCCACTCCTCCAGAAGAGCTGTCTGCTTTTCACCAGCTGACACCACTGCAGGGAGAATTACAGAGTGCTGTGGGTCAAACCCTTCCTGAGGGAACTCTGGGGTAGAGCCTCTCCTGGCTTTCCACTGAGAGACCACTTGGCCTTAAAAGAAACATGTATCTAGAATCATGTGTTAAATTCTTCATCTGCAGACTAGACGGCAAGAGGACATGATAAAAGAATAAATACTAGACACAGGAGGAGAGGATGCATTAAAAGTCACTTGAGCAGAGCTCTCCTGGGGTGTTCTCCTCGTATTTGAGGATGCAAACTGCCCAGGATTGTCTCGGATTCTGCCCCGTGGAGTCCCTGGGCTCCATGGAGGCACAGCTTGGCTGGGAACCACAGCCCTGCATAAATCACTTCCCCACTTGCTGCCCTTTCTCCCTCATCCCATTTTTATCTTTCCCTTGTTTAGATAGGACAATAGCTGTACCATGCCGTGTGCTAGTACATTAGCCAGCACAATCTTAATTACAGACTTCAGGCATCTTCATGATTAGAGTAATAAGCTGTAATTACTCTAAGGTGACAGGACTGCACAGACCTTATCTACATAGATAAGAAGATGTAGTAATATTTCATGTCGAGACATATTTTTCAGCAGCTACCCATGGAGTGGATTCAGCCTGAGCAGCAGACCCCATGAACACATTCAGTCTCTAATGGAGGTTTTTCTCCTCTCCTGCCAGCATACAAGCCCACACACTATTAAGCAAATCCTACAAACATATTAGGCACAGTTTAAAACCATCTTATTCAGAGATATCTTTCATCAGTAAAGTGCCCTAAGTGTATCAGGAAGGTGACTTAAATGTATAATATGTAATTACACGCAATTCAATACAAAAGCGCATTAATATTTATGAGTGTACTGTATAATCTAAGAAGTTCCATTTGTTTTATTTCTATTGGGCACATTAATCAGCCTGATCCCGCTGTAGGTGCCCAGGAGGGAAGGGCCTGCTGCCAGCAGGGTGGCCCTGCCATCACCTGCCATCCACAGCTTCAGCCCAGCCCTGCCCCGGCTCAGGGCAGGAGAAGCATCCCCCTGGGTCCACCAGATCATTTCTCAAGGTAGGAGGCTTGAAGGACACACTGCATTTTCATCAAGTCTTTCAGGGAGCTGTGCCTGATTTATTTCCAGTCCATCTTCTCGCTACGTAAATGACAACTCATTAATTAAAATTCAAACCCTCAGTGGCAGCAGGGCAGAGCTTTGTGGGGTACACTCATCACCCCCATGAACCTCACCCCAGAGCCAGTCCAGCCCTTCCCTCCCACCCCTGCCCTCTGACAACAACTTAAAAACAACATGTAAATAACTCTGTTTCACTCCTTCTTATGGGATTTTTCTGTGGGAATGCTGGATGAAACACAACGCTGTAAATGCAGTAAATGCATTTCCTGTAAGTGCAGGAAATGCACTGCAGACATTTCTCCAGATGAACATTTCAGGTGCTTCTCAGGGATTTCAAGCCTTGACCTTTCCAAGCCATCCTTGTGGACTATCCTTGTGGGCTATCATTACAATTCCAGTGTTGTAAAAACTTATTTTCTGAATTTCTACTGAATGTGGGCTCAGTAAAATACAACTTTAGAAAACTGATTATTAGAAACAGGAGTAGTTTACACTGCAGTGCTAGTTAAACCAAATAACAATTGCAACAGTCTACAACTATATTCCAATTATTTGCTCCTCAGGTTCTTGCTAAAGTCCTCTATGGCTTTATAGCAGAGCCAAACAATTTATCCTTCACTCCAACAATAAAGGAATTAGACTTTTTCTTAAAAATGTCAAATAGTCATGAAATGTCAATGAAATGCTCCACTTAAAACATAAATATTTAGAAAATCAAGCTTGAAGCTGCCAGTGTGCCCTATTCACTATTCAGACATCCAAACGTCCATGTCAAACAGAACTGTAAGAAAGGCACTTCTGGAGCCCTTCAAAGAACAAACAATTCTCATTTGATCAGGAACACCAGTGCAGAAGGAATAAGCCAATTAAGGGGAAAGAAAATACATTTTCAGTAGCTACAAAAGTCAATTTGAAATTCTTTGCCAGTTCCATCCCAAGCCTAGGACAGCCTGGCCCCCCAGCCTGCTGTCAGCTGCAAACAGAAACTGTGGCAAAACCAGCACCACATTCACCCAGGACGTTGGGTACAGAAGTTTAGCTTGCAAGAAATTAGGATGGCTGCAGAGCACAGCTGAGAGAAATCCTGCAGCTTGGTCAGCAGGGAATCACAGAATAGTTTGGATCAGAAGGGACTTTAAATCCCACCCAGTGCCACCCCTGCCATGGCAGGGACACCTCCCACTGTCCCAGGCTGCTCCCAGCCCCAATGTCCAGCCTGGCCTTGGGCACTGCCAGGGATCCAGGGGCAGCCACAGCTGTTCTGGGCAACCTGTGCCAGGGCCTGCCCACCCTCCCAGGGGAGTATCACACAGGGGAATTGTTAGCTGGGAATCCAGGACAGCAACATGCATCAGTTGAACCAAAGCCTGCACAAACTGAACCAAAACTCCTCAGAAACACTGCCAGTCTGAGGGTACCAAACCTCCCATCACATCTTGACAGTCCCCATCAACTCCTACTGTGTTTCTGTTTTCTACTGGGGAAGAATTTTTACAGCTGATGGATGAAAATGCCCTAAAACTTCAATACCTCTCTCATGTTTCATTATTTACTGTTTTAATTCTGGCAGAAACAACAAGATGGAAAGGTCTGAAAATAATGCACTGACCAGTTCCTCTAATCTTTCAAAATCAGAAAATAAAATGAGATGCTTATAATAACCTTAATTTACCTGCAGATAAAATAGTTAAATGTACTGCGTATTCTTCTGATGAACAATTAGTTCCTCAAAAGCTTTTAGGGGAAAAAAAATGCAAATACTCTTAAAACATCACCAGGGAGAAAGGAAGGCAGGTGTGCAGCAAAATGCCAAAGAGAAAAGGATTCTCAGTGTCACTATTATGGTATTTAAAGGGACTGGTGAAGAGAGGCACGATATCAACTGTATTGGGTGCAGTAGCCCATCCACTAATCCCAGCAATTCCTTCAAGCCACAAGGCCTCCACAGAAAGGTTTAATCTTGTTTTGTTTGCTTTGTTGTCATAACGTTGCAATCCATCGCCTTCTGCATCTCTCTGGAATCTGAAAACAAAGTGGTTCAGTGTTGTGCAAAGGCAGTTGTGCAACAGAGTGAGGACGAAAGGCAGTGCCAGGCTGGGAGATGCTCAGGGTGGGTGCAGAGAAAGGAAAACAGTATCAGAGCAAGTTGTTGTCTGCTCCAGATATGTTGTGTGAAAGCACTTCTGTGGCAAAGAGATTGCTTTGATTTTTCATCCCAAAATCATTTGTTAACAATAGCATTGATAAACAGAAGGCTCCTTTTCAGGTCCTGCCGATTTAAATTACACACACAAAACTACATTAAGACAACATTATTGAGGTTACAAAGTCAAGGGCTTGCAAGTTATGAAAGGCCAGGATTAAGGCTGCAGCCACCACCTTAATTCAGGTCTCTTGTGCATACACGCCAAGATACAATCTTTAATTACATGATCCCATGCTCCCATTTCCCTACACAGAATGGAAGGTGTTCGGCTAATGAGCAACCACGCAGGATTTTGTTTGCTCCTCTTTGTCCACAGCGTGCACCTAGGCCTTGTTTACTGGCACTCCATTCACACCCTCCTCTGAATGCACAATGATTAATTTCCTCAAGGGCTTTTCTGTGCAGCTCCTCCCGATAGTATCAGATAGATGCTCAACAAATACCTATGGCCTACTTCAGAGCTGTTTTGCAAGACAAAGGTATTTCACTATTCCCATTTTATAGGTGGCAACAACAGTCCTGACATGTTCAGGTCATAATTTTAAGCATTCATTGGGAAGCAGCGGAGATTTGATTTTTTAGAGCACTTTCTCGATGAAGCCCAGCCTTCACTGATTCCAGCAGCTACCAGGAGTGCTGAGCTCTCCTGAAAACGGGGCTGTAGTGAGCACCATGTGTTATAAGGATACAGGGAAGAGCTGTTTCTAAAATAATGTGGTGCCATGGCCTCCCTCAATGCCACATAGCAAATACAAGCTGGAGGTAGAGGAAATCTAAGACTTTGGTGCAGCTTTTGAGCTGGCAAAAGCTGGTGTCATACACGAAGATGAGCATCAGAGCAATTGATTGCTATTCATTTATTTCATGCTTTTCAAACACGACACGGTATTGTCAGTCTTACCCTGTCCCCCTCCCTCCTCGGTTTTTTGTCACTCAAATACTGTGCCATAACATGTTACAGTTGTGCAGAACAGTCAGGAAATTACTGGAGCCTGTGCACAACCTGAGTTTTTCCTGAGTTAGGAAAAAGCCTCATCTTGGAGCTGGTGCTGAGGAAGTGCTGAGCAATGCCAGCTCAGACTGCAGAGCCACGGAACTGTTTTCCTTAAAGCTGCCCAGCTTTGTGCAAGGCCAAGTACACACAGCTGATTCTGCTCACACTGCTTCAGCCAGAAGCCTGTGTGCTCCTGCCAAGAGATCCTGAGGCTCTGGCTCCAGCCAGCTTCTACCAGCCTAAAAGTCCCTTCATGTTTTCTCCAGAGATTCTTCTAGGTCTAACACAAGTTGCCAGCAAAGTCCAAAATTATGTCTTTGCTGCAGATTTGACTCAGTGACCTTTAGGAGACCTGGGACTGCCTTTTGAGGCTGAAACAGCAGTGACACCTGGCCTGTCCCAGCAGTGGATCCGTGTCCTCTGCTGACACCATCTCAGCCACATTCTCTCAACTCCTCCACAGGAGTTGTGCAAACTCTTCAGTCACCTTTGCTAAGTACCTGTTGTCCCTGCACCTCCAGCCTTGGATCCTGGCAGAGAAGCCAGGGCTGTGCTGCCCACGCTGCTCTCCAGCCTATCCCTGAGCAGAACCAGCCCCAGCTCCGAGTGCTTCCAACACCACAGCCCCAAGCCCCTCCATCCCACCGTGCCCTGCCCAGCTCACAGCCCTGAGGCTGCTCACACGTGCAGCCCTTGCAGCTGAGGGAGATGGATTCCCACTGGGCCTGGGTTTATCTCACTGTGCTGCACCTTAAATAACTGTGCCTGACTTACCCTGTGAGCAGCAGGGCCACATGCTCGTATTTGTTTTCTTTGTTTGAGGAATGAAAAGAAATAGAAAAGAGATGTGTGGAGAAGTCCCTAGGGATGCTCCCTTTAAATCTCCATGCCAGAGAAGAGGGCTCCAGCGCTCCTGCACTACTCAGTGAGGATTAGAGATTAGGCAGAGAGAGGAGCACTAAGGCAGCTCCTGAAGCAGTGCTGAGTTTGGTTTGTGCCCTGTGCTGTGACACTGAGGGTGATGATCCCAAGGAGCCAGCCCTGTTCCAGCCCCACATGGCACTGCCCTGATCTGGAGCAGGAGCACATCCAGCTGTGGGCAGGGGTTGGGACTTGCCTCAGTTCAAGGGGCAGCTTCAGGTCACAGCAGCACCAGGAATTTTTATCCTTGGAAAATGGGGTGTTGAGGGTGGAGAGAACCCAGCTGAACAGTTATCAAGAACCACACAGAATAATATGAAACACGAATATTGCAGTTCGTCTAAATAATTGAATAATTCCTCAGTTCTACACCAAAATGTCTGGATTTTTCTTTTCTTCACACAGTTTTCTTAATTTTCACTTTTTTTTCTCATTTAGAATGGTAAAAGTATTTTAAAATTTCAAACTTTCTCCTCAAAATAAAAATGTTATTGATTTGTGTCTGTAGTTATACGGGATTTGCATATACTGATCAAAACACATTCCAGGAGACTTCACTGGAGGGAAATACAATTCCATTGCAGGAGCTGCTGGCACAAAGCTGGCCCTGGGCTCCTCCACCCTCCACACATATATTGTGTTCTCTGAATAATTCAAACAGCACTTTGGTTGGCAGGCCACAGACCCAGGCAAGGAGTTAGTGGGCCAATAAATTTTCCATGTAAAGGGTATCCCTCTTATTGTAGGGTTAGAATAAATGCATGTGGGCTTAGACAGCTCTCATCCCTGCTGTCCCTGCACTAGGAAACAGATGACTTCAGCCTCACACTGGCACCATTCATTAGCACAGCTCTCAGCAGTCATAAAAAATGTATTATGGTTTGTAAATTGAATCAGAAGCACCTCTGCATTCCTTGTCTGGCGGGAAGATGGTGCAGCAGCAGGAAAGTCTCGTGCATTCCAAAGGTCTCAGGATGCTCCCTACAATCTCATGACCACAGAAAGGCACTGAGCTGGCACACACTTGGCTTTGCTGCCCTGTCAGCCTCGAGACTGGATGAGAAAACCAGGAGTCGAGACAGAGACACCACCTTGAGACAACACAGGTAAAAACAATGAGGAAACTGCACCAGGGAGAGATGGAAACATCCAAACCCTGCACTTGTGTCCCACAGGCAGCCTCACAAGCCTGCAGGGAAACCTGAGCACCCCTCTGCACACCCAAGCCAGCAGGACTCAGAATGCAGAAACAAGCAAAGCAAAGGGCAGGATTAGCAGAACTGCTCATGGATTATATCAGGTGCTGCAATCCCTGAGTAATCCAACCTGCAGATTTTTTCACCAGACCAAAATTCTCCACATAGTATGGGTTGTAATTATTGAGCCTTAACGAAAAATGAATCTATTTTAAAACAACTCGTTTGCATCTTGTAGGTCAAAAATTTGAACTACTCAACACAGAAGCTTTTCTGTAAGTTCCTACTGTCTTATATTCTTCTGGGTTTTCTTTTCTCTAGGAAGCCTAACTCTGCCACTGTTCTGGCATGTGGCATACAGCCTTGCACAAAAGACTGATGAGGGAAGATTTTTAAATGGAAGAACAGTAATTAAAAAATAAGGAGAGAGAAAGAGAGCTCAGCTAGGACCTGAGGAGTGCAACACTTAAGGTGAGCTTGGCAATATTCCTCATTAGGAAAAGGATCAGAACCTCTGTGCAATTAGAGGGAAAAAAGAAACAGTGCTTCAACTTCCCATCTGCAAATGAAACCACCTTCTAGCATTCAGGCTGCAAAAAATAGTAAAGAACAAAAGTTTAAGAAATAGAGCAATATGTAACCTTTCCATTGCTGGCTTATTCTTCCCCAAGGAAACAGATACAGTGAAGATAAATTTGATGATCAAAAAAACAGAGGGATTACATTCTTGTGTGGTGCTGATCACTGGCAAATCCTCCTCTCTGCAGTTCAGAAGCACAGCTTAGCATAACAGACAAGATTTATCATTGCCTTGTCCTTCTCACCACTTACAAAGTAGACTTAAGTTGCTCCTATCTCAAGAGTCCTTGCTCACACACACGAGGAAATAAACACCAAAACTGTTCTGCTTTCAAGTACAAAGGTATAAACCCTGCACTCAACAGAGCCCAGACCCCTGGGGAAATACCACACATTTTCCACCTCTATTTCTGCACTGCTGCAAATGCAGCACATCCTGGCTTCAGCTCTGGGCTCAGTGGATCATCCAAAGTCTACGTGGGATCACCCAAAAACCCACCAGGTACATTCAGCAGTTCCTAGGAGGTGAAACAGATCCTCCCTTCCATTTGTATGTAGAATACAGAGTCTCCAGTTAAATGGGCACAGAAGACAGCATGAATAAATAATCAGGGAAAACCAGAGAAGGCTGCTTTCTCCAGTTCTATCTCAGGGCACAGACCCTGCAAAGCTACCTCATACACCAGAAAAAGAGAATTTCCTTCACAGTTATGCTGTGGCAGAAAATATTCTGCAAATATTCAAGATACTTTGTAGACAGAACTTTAAAAACTGAAGTGTCATCTAATATTCAGGGCTATTTAGTGGCTGGAAAAGCTATTACTGTGATATTTCTTGTTTATAGCCACCTAGAAGCTACAAATTTAACTTGGTAGGGATGCACAGTCAGGGGATCTGGTTCCAAAGCAGAACATCTCAAGTCAAGAGCTTTGCTAATGCCTGCAGCAAACTTGCAAGGAGTTACAAAAGCTGTGAATCACATCACTTCAGCAGCACTTAGAGTCAAACCCCACTCCATCGCACGCCGCTGCCTCCACTGAACTCAGAACCATTCCTTCTGTAGGAAGCATCCCAGCTCCTGTCTCTCTGTAAAACTTGCCTCGAGCAGGAACAGATAAAGCTCTGCAATGCATCTCTCGAGAGCCACAGAATATGCTGAAGAGAATTAGAACCATAAGCAGGAAATCAGTCTGCACTGGGAAGGAAACCTTTCCTAGGGAAGATTTGTTTTTTAGGCTGCTTGTAGGGGTTGGTATCCAAACCTCTCCTGTCTGACCTTATGGCCACTTGTGCCCTGCCAGGCACAGGATTAGACCTGTCTGGACTGAGAAGGAAAGTTATTAATGTGGGGACTTGGAGGTGGATGTGGGAATTCCTGATCTCCCCCCGACGCTCCCTGTGACCTGCAGCACTCAGCTAAGCCCCAAACCACAAAGAGAGTATTCAGGGGCCTGAAACTATTTAATTCCCATTGACTGGTTCTCCAAAGGAAATAAATGGCTCCATGAATTTGGGCCTTCAGCCCTCCCATGCAGCAGAGCTCATCTGTGAAATGGAAGTAAAACCACATCCTATTCCATCTGTGCTTTGCACTGCTAAATCCTGGCAGAGGTAAATGGCCCCAAAGAACACAGGGGCTGCACACTCAGGGTTATGGAGAGCAAACAGCCCTGCAGGGTGAGGTGGGTCCATGGCACATCTCCCTCCTCCCACACCCAGACCCAGACCCAGGCAGCCCTTCCAGACAGGAAACAGGAGTGTCCAAGTGCTACACCCCACGAGGCACAGGAGGGCTTGCACTGCCCATCTGTCTATTTTGGGAACAACAGCAAAGCCAGTCTCTCATCTTCCAAGCAGCCCTTCAACTTCATCAGGCCAAGCCACCATAGCCAGGGAGTTCCTGTGGGACCCTTTCCTGCCTCCTGCCAAGCAGGTACTTCTTGCACCTCCCTTACTCTGGGAAAGTCATGGCTTTTGTATCTTCTGCACCATCCTTAAGGGAAGAGATCAGCATCCACAGCCTCTGCTGTCACTCAGCCACGTGTCTGCATTGGTGGTTCTTCTTCTCTCCCATTTTTCCCTCCCACACAGACAGGCTCCCAGAGTGCCCCAACACAGAGGGGGGCATGGCATTTCCATCCCCAGTTCTTCATCCCAATGTTATATCTCATATAACGTGGACACTCCTTAGAAAAGGAGGTCAGGACAGAAAATCCAAACCAACACTTCAAAAAGACACCCAAAGTCTGCAGTTTTCTTACGAGGCAAAAATGACCTCACACCCCTGGACTAAACAAATGCCTGGGGTGAAAAAAATGCAATAAATTATAGGATATAATTATAGCTGGGAAAAGAGGAAAGGAGGTTGTTCAACAGGATGAAAGAGGGATTTGAGGAATAAGAAATGAAAGGAGGTGTCAGCTTGAATCAGCCAGGTTGAAAACTGATGCTGATTTTGACTGACATACTGAGACTTTCCGATTGCAAACTCTTTCTCTAATAAGCTACAAACTCACCTCTACACTTTTACTTTGATCTTAAGGCAAATATTTTATAATGGACACATTTAATGATTTTCAGGTGCTTATTGGTTCTATCAGACTTGATACTGGAATCAATCTCCTCTTTTAGAAAGCTTGGGTTAATGGCAAAGTTTATTAAACTGCATGCAGTCATTCAGAGAAGATCAATAGAGACATGATTACAGAGCAACCAGAGGATTAAACATGAGATTTATCACAAAATTAAACTGAATTAAATGTTCTCTGATAGCACTTGAAATGCTGTCGATACTCTTAACTGATAATCTATGCTTTCTGTGTTTACTTACCAGGCAGCAGGGAAGTCTGACTCGAGGAAATTATTATAATGTAAAATCTGCAAAGATTTGCTGAGAGCATTAAACCTCACCTAGAAAACCATTATTTCTTCCTGTTAGAAGAGCAAAAGCATTTTGCTTCTTTACCCATTTCCTCTTTAAGGGAGAGGAGGATGCAGTCCTCTGCCATATCACACTTTGCAATCTCCTTCTCAGGGCCATTATAGGATGCACAGGACACTGAAGGATCCTACACAGGGTTACGATGAAATATTTTATGGTTTCCTGCTATGGCAGTTTTTACCTCATTCAGAATTAATTTTGAGTTCTCGATGACCTTATTAAAACTTATTCCACACACTGAGAAATTTGCAGCCTTCCTGCTTCTCCTTTCCCTCAGCTTAGCCCAGCCACCCCCCAGGTTCTTACACCTCTCCTTGCACAGCACTGTGCAAACTTCTCTGATGTTCTCTTCCAAAAGGATTCAACTCCATAGCATCAAAAATCCCAAACCAACCAACCAAACAGAACCCACCCCTGAAAAAAACACCAGCAACCAAAAACCCCCCAAAAAAACCAGTAGCACTGTCCTAGGAAACAGAAAAGGAAGTCCAGGGAACAAAATCAAGCCAGTTTCACAGAGAGACTCTAAATTCAGACACCATTCTTTGAGATGAGATCCATCCCTGCATCAGAGCAGGGATTGCCTGCTGTGCTCTGAGCTCTGTTACCAGAATCACATTTCCATCTGCACTGGATAACGTGGCTGGCCTGGCTGGAGGACCAAAACCTCAACTCTCAGCAGGAGAAAAGGGGGAAGAGGGAGGGAAGGAGCAGGAGACCCTGAGAACACAAGAGACCAGATGCAAAGTAATAACCCATCACAGGCACAGCTTTGAGAAATTTTGATCTTGTTTCCGTGGGTTTCCAAAATGGTTGCAACACACCAATTCAAGTGAAGAGTTCCTTTAAGATTTAATGCTTGTGTTCAACAAGGAGCAGGAGGAGGGATGTCAGCTTCCAGGCATTTTTCCATCATACTTTCCAGAGAAAGTCTGTATCCCACCACAGCCTCCACCAAAAGCTTAATAAACCTTGATAAAATACCTCAAAGGAAATATGACCATCCAACAGCAAATAAACTACCCAAAACAAAACCCATCAAAAAATCCCTCATCAACGATCATGAATTGAATTTTTACTGACTCAGAGGGGCTTAGCTGCTTTCTAAACAGGCTCAGCTATCCCCAGTGTACTTTGCAAAATTCAATCCAGTAATCCAATCCCAGATGCATTACGTGAAATCTTATTTCTCCAAGCTCTAGAAAAGAACAAGCAAAAAGGAAGGCTTTAGGAACACTAATTTGTCAATAAATACTCACTGAGCCAATTTTGCCTTTGCTGCTTTTTGGAGGAAAATAAAAGGAAAAAAATCCCAAAACACAAACTGCTGTCCTAGTACTACATTCCCTTATTAAAATTTCACTTGTGGATAGAAAAAATACCATGCAGCATGTACCCTGAAATTAGCCCAGCATGTGCTGCCCCAATAAACAAATCCTCGGAAACTGGATTAGAATCGTTCCCAGTGGGCTTCCACTACAGAAATCACTGCCAGTTCTGTCCAGAAAGGGAAAAATCTCTGTAATATCTAATAAATGGACCAAAATATCTAAATGAAGAGTGGGGCATGTTCCAGCAGTAACCAGTGAAGCCACAGACAGTGGCTGTTAAATGTTACATCGATACCATCACACAGTGAATCCTGAGTGCCTGAGTGGAGCTGTAAAGCTCTGGGAGCCCTGAGCTGAGCAGGGACAGACTCACCCTGGTACTTCATCACCTGGGTTTATGGGATCCCCACGTGCCTTATGGGATGCTCCACGGGTGACACAGATGGCATCAGGAGCACAGGAGCACTGACACTGCCCCAGAACAACAGCTGTCTCATCAGGAGGGCAAGGAGCAGGTTAGCAGCTGCATGTGACATTAAACATCCATCCCTGCCACTGTCCTTCTGCCCTGACACTGCCCCATGGGATCCCAATCCATCTCCATTCCAGCAGGCTGCTGCCCTGCCTTACTGGCAGCAGGGAGATGTACTGCCCTTAAAAATAAGGATTTCTGGCTTCCTGATGTTTACATGCAGAAAAAGGCAAGTAAAGCCCACTGTAAAGAACACAGCTGCATATCTCAGTGTACCACCTGAAAGGTGGGCTGAAGATAAGCAGGTAACAGGAAAACCATGTCCAAAATGAGATTTTTCCAGGCAGTTGTTTCCCTGCAGCTGCTGCTCTCTTGGAAACAAAGGCCATCCTTGCAGCTCTTGCTTATGGGAACACACAGCACATTGCTGTGCCTCAGTGGCCAAGAGGCAGCACAGTGCCCAGAGTGGTTCCTATGTGCCTCAGTGGCCAAGAGGCAGCACAGTGCCCAGAGTGGTTCCTATGTGCCTCAGTGGCCAAGAGGCAGCACAGTGCCCAGAGTGGTTCCTATTTCTGCCCTGGGCAGAAGCAGCCTGTGAGAGACAGCACTAAACTACAGCAGGGAATTCCTGATAGGAGGCTCATCCCCAACAAATGCACTCCTTCTGTCCTGTCCCACAGCTCAGAGATGCTGGACTTGCTTTTTCCCTCTTCCTCTGACCCTCAGACACAGAGGTCCAGGGCAGCAGGCAGGTGACAGCTCAGGACACAGAGCCAGAGGAGTTTCTGTGGCACCAAAAATCACCTCCCTCAAAAAGCAGTTGCCGTGTGCCCTGCGTTTTATTAATTTAATGGTCAGGATAATAAATTTGTCAGTAATGACAAAGAAATTCCCTAGAAACTGGAGTACTCAAGTGTCATTGAAGCTCCATCTATTTAGCAAATAGATGAATGCCTTTCACCCAGGCCTGGCGTGTGATTAAGCAGCTGTCAGAGCCTCCTGGAGCAGCTGCTCCGGCGGCACAGGCACAGGTAGCTCGCAGGGCTCTTTTTCATTCGGATGTGAAGATGATCCTGATGTGAACGGAAATCAGCAACTGAAAACCCAATTAATGAACTGACACAGAAGTAATGGGTCATTTCTATAAGTCTTCTGCTCCTGTTGACTTGTACAAGCTTCAGTTTTTACAATCAGATTCATTGAAGTTTTACAAACAAAAGAATAGATTTTGCTTTCTGACTCGCTGAAGTTATGTTTGAGTGGACTCATACCTTTATGAGAGAGAGTTTTTATACACAAACTTTGATTTTTGAAACACATTGAAGTTTTTTCAAGGACTGAGATACTGAATCTATTTTAGTAGCTTGATTTCTTAAAAATTCAGGGTGATAAACTGTTTCTGTTACTTTTCTAACTGAGCAGTACTTTTCACATGTGTACTCTGCTCCACAGCCACTGAAAGTGGAAGAAGTTTTCCAGGGAATTCCTGTGTGCTCTGTTTCCTAACACACACTGCAAGAGGTTAAGAACAGGTAATACACAACTCTCTGTCCTCCTATTTTCATGATTAAAAATTCATGGAAAGTCCCTGTGGCTGAATAACAGACTGGAGAGCTTGTTTGGGTAGGGGATATCAAAGGTAACACTTGGTCCATTGGAGAGGAAAAAGAAATGGCCATGAACAGTCTTTCAAAACAAGAAATTGAAGCAAGAAGGAATCAGCAGAAAACTCTGCTTGTACAGAGCATGGGTGCACCTCAAAGACATGGTTTGAAAGCCTTTCTCTGCAATGCAAGATAGAGAAGGGAAAAGAAAGGAAACAGCTACTGGGACAGACCTTCAACCTGGAGACAACAAAACTGACACCAGCTGAGAATCTGCTCTAATTAAAGGGAGTATTTCTGCATGAAAGAAAATGAAGCACGAGATGCTCAACCCAAGGCAAGGAAGTTTCAACAGAATATTAACTGCTGAGGCCAACAATTACAGGGACTACCAAACATCAGGTGGCATGAAAGGATCACCCAGGGGACAACAAGCAGGAGCTTCTTCCTAAATGAACAGCTGCAGTGAGTCCCCACACTGCTTACAGCTCGCTGAGAAAAGCTGAGAGCTGGAGGAGACAAGATGGTCAGAAATTCTTCCTCTGTGAATCCTGAATATTGAGAGCAATGTGCCTGACATTCTGGTTTGCTGAAAACCATCATAAACACAGAAAATTTTGGAGCAAGGCAGAGCAGTGGTGGAGGAAGCCATGGGGGAGGGGAGGCCCTTCTCAGAGCATCCCCAGCTGAGCACAAGCACACACGGTACCATTTGGGAGGCAACTTTATGTGCTCTTAGTAGTAGATTAATGAATGTAATTACCTAACATTGTGGCTGTGAATGCTGCAAAACTGTAATTTATAGTGTGCTGTAAAGTTCTAATGTGTTTTTATGTCCATAAGCTGCTTAACCATAATCTAATGCATTTGTACATGAGCACCCTCCTAAGTGGCTCTCGGATCAGCAGCGAGCACGAGTCCCCCTCGCCTGCACACTCCTGCTTTATGTCTTGATAAACCAACCTCTCCTGCTGGGCAGCTGAGGAGAGGCAGCTGCTAATGGGATGAAAAATTTTAAGTCCAGTGGCAAGAACTTCTTTCCTTCCTTCCTTCCTGCCTGCCTGGCCAGAGGTGCAGCACCGTGGAAAGCAAAGCACCAGCGTTGTGCAGAGAGGGAAGAGCACAGTGTGGGTGTCCCTGGTGAGTGGAGGGATGAAACACAGACCCTTGGTCTGCTGGAGAGCCACAACTCAGCCCCAGCCCACTCCTACGCCTTGGGCTCTCAGTCCTCCACAGCCAGGACATGAAGAGATCCTAGAACAGCACTCACAGGGAACTTTCTGAAACAAAACCCTTCACCTTCTCTCAGTTCCAGCTGCTCTGCTCTTCTGTGTGCTGCTCCAAGACCTTGTGGTCACTTGAATCCTTCTCTGCTCCAAGAGCAGAGATGTGGCCAGGACTCCTGAAGTATGTGCTTATTGTTGCCACTAACTCGTTTAGGCAAACCATTTAACTTCTTTATGCCCTTGCTTAACCATCTGTAAAATGGGACTAATAATAAACCTCAGAGGGATTTAGTTAGACTTAATTAAATGGTTTGTAAAGTGCTTTGAGATCCTCAGAAGAAATGTGTTGTGCAAGTGCAAATTATTATTACTGTTACAGTGCTTTCTACTTCCAACACAGTTAAATATTAATGATCCAGTTCTCCTAATGCCCAGTGATACAACTCTCCTGAACAGTAATTTTCTCAGCTAAAAAGACAGAGAACTTGGTAGGAGAACATCAAAAACTTTCTTTGTTGTTCATTCATAAGTAGTCTGAAACAGCAGAGGTAAGTAAATATTTTAGTATGTATCAAACTAAAGATGGGGATCCCAAATGCATGTGCTGTACATGCAGTGAGTTCAGAGCCAAAACAAAGCCAACTAATTCCCCAAATCACAGTGTTCCTATTACACACTGCCAAAGAGCCAGGCAGGAAAAGTCAGTATCAATGCTGATATATAATAAATGCCTTTCCTAGTTCAAAAGCACCATGGCATGAGCAACATGATTAACATTCAATTAACAGCTCTGTCTTGTCAGAAGGAACATCAATGCCCTGTTAGTAAGAGTGTTACACTTCAGGGGCCGGGGGAAAGAAGATCCTGGATTTTCAATAATGTTTGTCTTTTGTGATCTGGCAAAAACGATCTGAAAGTTGCCTGCAGGCAAAAAAACAAACAGCCATGATTCCTCCTCTTTTGTCAGCTTCTTCCAGACCAACTTAAAAGGAGAAAAATGAAAAAAATTGACTTATGACTTCAGGTGATAGGAGCTGAGTGGATGTGACCTGGTTTGCAAAGCCTGCTGAGCCTTTCCAGCCACAGGAAACTGCAGCCAGAGGAAGAGCAAGTCCTGCCCCAAACACTGAACTCTCACCTCCCCTGGATGTGTCAAAATCAGCTAAAAGTGAACCCCGAATCACCACTGACAAGTGTTTTCTTAGTATTTTCCAGTATTTAGTTAAAATATATAATAATATATCAGAAGCCAAAGCAAACATTGAGGAAAAAAAAAAGCAATTCCAGATTTGAAGGTATTAGGGTTACACACACAACCTTAGGTGGTCTCCACTTGGAATTGTGGGGTGGTGTGATTTTTAATTATGTGGTGAACTCTGATATTTCTATTTGATCTTCAGTAATAACGACATAACAAAGATACATAATCCACTGATAATGAAGTCAAACATGTTTTTGCCATCCTTATGTATTACAAAGTGAGCCTATCTAAAGAAAGCTGATTAAAAGCACTTCTAATTTACTTATATTACATAGCCTAATAATAATTAAAAGAGCAAAGAAAAAAAAAAAAGCCAGGGAAAAAAAACCAAGCAACACCACAAAAAAAAAGGAAGAATCATCATCATCCCCAGATGAAAAATCCACTTTGCACTGAAGCACCAGATAGCAGAGCAATAAGGATAGACCAGGTAGCAAACAGAAGTGTGTGGCTTTGATTCATGAAGTCTTTATTTCATCTAGCACAAGCTCATCTCACTACTCCATGCAATGGAAGAAACCACACCAAAGACCTTCTGGGGCCTGTATAAAGGTAGGGACAGCACCAAGGACTGAAACACTGCAAACTGTTCTCATCCTACACCATGGGACAAAAAAATATTCTCACTCGCTGTGGTTTTCTGTACCTTCCTCGTGGATCAGGCTGGTCACACCTGTTCATGCAGAGATGCTGCCCGTGGTGCACTCAGCCTGCCTGGAATCTCAGACTCTGCATGTACAGAAATCCACTGCTCAGAACCTAAATATCCTTCAGTGGAGGATCAGTTACCCATCAACAGCCACACTAATGAATGCTAAGCTGCCAGAAAAACATCCCTGAGAAAGTATTTTCCCAGCTTTATGCAAACAATCTCAAGGTGATCTGTGTGAATTTTGGATGCTTTCAAGGCCAGGCAGAAGGGCTGTCACCACACCACGAGGTCCATCAGATGATGTCCTCTGGCTCCAAACCAGACTGGCTGAGCCAGAACCTGCCCTGAGGGATAACCCTTTAAAATAAAAACAGCCTTGAAACACAAACCAGGCCCCCCACACCCTCTAATCCCAGGCGTGCAGTCACTTCTGAGCAAATAAAGGGACTGGGTGCTCCTGTGGGGTGGCAGGAGTTGCTGTCACACAGGAATGATGCTCCTCAAGGCCTGGAGTCAATCCCCCACTGTTGATAAACTTTCTCCACTCGAGCACAGTGTGCAGTGTGCCATCAATGAGGAAAAGAATATTTGTGGCAATGTTATGTTAGTAATAATTTTAAACCCATCAACTTCAACATAAGAATTTCTGTTTCAATATTTAATTTATTTTGCCTTCTAGTGTTCTTAAATTAGGGAGACATTTTATTGCTCTGGTTGACATTTTTATGACAACTGAAAGTAGGCTTCATTTTTTAAGCAAAATTTCTCCACTTGAAAAGCTAATTAGTTCTTGTGCCTACACTGGGGATGCAGGTGCAAAAACACAGACAGACCTGCACACACACAGACTGCCTGGGTGGAAAGATGAATATCCTTTTGAGAATTTGGACATCCTGTACCTCTGTCACTACAATAAATGGCAAGATTCTAATCTTTTCCTACTACTCCACAGTTAAAACCTGCACCTGACCGGACACTACAATCCCTGAGTCCGCATTTTTTTCCTAAACAAGGATTAAAGCAGCACTTAACTACATGGACTGGCTGCCAGTTATTATATTAATATAATCCATCTTTGCTTACTCTTGTTCTAAAAGAGAGGTAATTGCTCTGGCAGCCTTGAGCTCCTTCCCTTTTGCCTTCACCAGGTGATTATTTAGAGAATGGAAATGCTGGCCTCAGTGGGTACCTGCAAACAGCGTGACTGCCTGTAATGATGATCTACCTGTCTGTGCTTCCAGGCCACCTGTTTGCAGCCTCCCAGGACGCTTTACAGATAGATAAAAAGCTTCCAATATTTCCTCCACATAAACTGCAACCCATCCATCAAGTTGTTTACATCACACCGAGATATATGCACCTTTATCATTAGAGGAGCTGTCTCCAGAAATGGGATGAACACACAGACATCATAAATCTCCCCTTTTACAACAGCTGCCGGGACTGCATTATTTTTGTTGAAGGAAACCCACCCAGCAGCATCCCAGGATCAGCCATTAAGGGGACAGAGTGCCACAGAAGGGCACAAAGACAGAATGTTGTTAAAACCCAAACAAAACGCTCCACAGAGGACTCGATGAGTTCTACAGCAGTGGTGTTTTGCTTGGCTCAAAAGCTGTCGTTCCACAAGCACTCTTAAGGCCAAGCAGCTTCTGCCAGGATTCTGAACTACCTTCAAACCTGCCTGGCCCTCGATGTTTCCTGTGAACATAGCCAGGGCATTGCAATTGCAATCTCACAGCAATTAATATTCTTCTGCAGTTTCAGTAAACACGATATGTCAAACAGGGAACGTGCCCAGGCTCTGGAGGCAAGGATCAGGCAGAACAGCCCAGCAGCTCCATCCTCACTCAGAGACATCTCCTGTCCAGC
Source organism: Vireo altiloquus (assembly GCA_013396875.1). NCBI lineage: Eukaryota > Metazoa > Chordata > Aves > Passeriformes > Vireonidae > Vireo > Vireo altiloquus. The sequence goes on along the minus strand of VZRF01002861.1, from coordinate 281,366 downwards.
CAGCCCCTGCCACCTGCCCCCAGAGATACCTGAGATCACCCTGAGAGGGGAAATGTTCATTCCTGTGGGGCAATGAATGAGCACAGCTCTGCAGGAATCCCCTTTCACCACAAACCCAGCTTTTGCCAACCATCAACCATCTAACCTTCCAGGTTAGAGACGTACAAGGATTCAGCAGCTCTGCCTCAAACATCCCCTGAAGGAATGAAGTGGGAAGTGGCAGAGGAACCTGGGGAAGGTCATCAGCATCATCTTAGAAAGCTGTGAAAAAAGGAGGGGGAAGGTGTGAGGGGACTGAAAGACAGCTCGTGTGTGAATCGAGCCTGAACTGACACCCCAAATCCAAAATGAATCTGTGCTGTGATCTTCTCACGATGGGGTAAAAGAAAAGTCTCCCTGCAGTGAGACAAGTGTCCCCAAGGGACCTCCTGTGGATTTGCTTTGAAAACTGCTTTCCTGTTTATCTGCCAAAACAAATAAGGACAATCAGAGTTTGCTGTTGTAAACTCCTTTCCTCTTCTTGAGACAAATTCTCTCACAGCGTAATAATTTCTTTTTAATTGCTGCATTTAGACAAAATAAACCACTTGAGAAAAAGAGGACGTGCAAAAATAACAACAGATTTGAAATGAAGTCTGGACCTTAATCTGAGCGACAGAGAGAATTAAAAGCAGATTAGAGTTGGTATGCAAAGTTGTTAGAGCCATACATGAAATACCAAAGACCACCAGAGCACAATTTGCTGTCTCCCTGCAGTGTCCCTGTGCTGTCACCTCCTGTGCAGGGACCATGGGGCTGGAATTAGGCTCATTTTCACACCCAGGGTTCTGTAACAGAGAACTGAAAATCCCAAACCTCACGTTCCACCACAGCAGAACCGAGCTGGTTTTGCCACTAGATGGGAATAGGTGCAGTTGCTGATCTCAGAAGGCTGAAATACAAAAAATGACTGCGTAGCCCACTGAAAAATAAACCAAGCACAAGATCTTCTTTCTTCCTTTTTTCAATGCAACTACATATAAAATGACAGCATTTGCTATTTCAGTAGGAATGTTATTAACCACAACAAGCTGAAGAGACAAGAAAGGATTTCAGGGAGAGGTAACAGCTTTTATGAGACCCATTGATATGTGGGGAAGAAGAGAGGAGCTTCTGGGCACACAGAGTGTCATGAGGCTGGGGTAGCTAAAAGCCTGATGAGTTTTCCCAGACAACATAACAAGGGCCAAGGATCAGTCAGATGTGATGGGAAGAGACCCCTGCATCCTGGAAGAACAGAGAAAAACATTCCCTCAGTTCCATTTCCTTTTCTTTTCAAAAGCCACACATGTCCTGAACAGCACAGGGAATAAACCCCCAGGGAATAAACCCCCCCAGGTAACACTGGCATTGAAAGCACCTCTGGTACTTCCCACGTCTCTCACTGGAACGTTGATAAGCAGAATGATAAAGGCCAAACACACAAATGCCAATGAAAGGCAGCTCAGGGAAGAGGATATGGCTTTATGTGTGAAGTGCTTCCTTTTTCTCTCTTTATCAGCTGCTCTGCCCCGTGTTCAGTTTGTTCCTGAACAGCTCCGAATGCACACAGCACCAAACACGGAGCAGGGAGGAAAAGGAATCACTGGCAGGGAGGCAAAGGAATCATTTCTATCAGTGGCAAACTCCAAGACCATAGATTGCCACTCTCTACAGCCCCTGGAAGAGCTAATGAAGGAATGGAATTCTGGTGTTAGAAAAACAAGTTTTAATGAGATGGACCAAAGCACTCCCCTCTGATAACCCATTTGTGGATAGACAAGCCCAAACTGAGTTTTGTATTTCCAGGAAAACATGAAAAATTCCATTTCACTGTAAACCACTGTGGCCAGTTTAACAAACTGGTAACAGTCAGGGTTTTTATCAAGTCCCTGTGCTCAACATCTCTCTGCTGGCATCTGAGGTTACAAATTGCCTCTCTTGAATCTACAGGGCTATGGTTTTTTGTGGCATTGACATTTTCCTTTCAAGCATATCAGTTCTTCCTTCGTTTCAAATGCTGGTTGCTCATTTTATCTGCCCTTTAAGTGTTTAACAAGATTCAAACTGGATTTAGGAAAAAAAAAAAAACCAACAAAAAATCAAACCCCACAGTCTTCTGAATTTATGTGTTTTTCTGATGTGTTTGCCATGCTGTAACCAATCAGATAAGCTCCTTAGTTCCCTCCAGTGATGGATTATTGAGTTTTTATTTATGTTTCTCCTTGTTTAGCCTCCCAAGCACCAATACACTTGTACCAATGTCTCAGCTTCAGCTCCCATTAAGGAAAGAAAGAGCCAGCAAATGTGATCAGCCTTGGAGATTTTCCAGAGTGAGAGTGCTCCTGAGCCCTCTCCTCTCTTCTAAACACATTTGGCACTGGCTTTGCTCTCTTCCCAGCCCTGCTCCCTAGCATGAGTTCAATACAGTGTGCAGATCACTCACTGCATTTCACACCCACTTGCTGACATCTGATAGACAGGAGGAAAATAAAGAAAAACAGCACTGAGCAATGAAGGTCAAAGATAAGTTCAATACTGATAAAGAGCATGACCTCCACACCTCCCAAGTGCTGGACAAAGTGTCCCTCCTGATCTACACTTACTGAGCTTTTCTTTCCCCTCCCAGGGCAGGAAAGCACTTTTAGACTAATGGTCAGCTTCAAAATCACCACACTGAGTTTCATCACATGGAAAGATTCCAACTCTCATACTTAGAGTCAATCTTAATATACTTGTCTGTTTTAATTGCTACAGAATTGTTCTCCAAAGTACTGCATCTCAACAAATTCACTGGGGAAGTCTGAAGATATTTGTGGTGTCAACAGAATGATGATCTCCTTCCAGATAAGGGTCAGTTCCCTTGCCAAAAAAATTTAGCTTTGCAGAAGGGTGGAGAATTAATTGCTGAAGCAGCTCCAGGCACCAATTAAATGTTGCTTATACCCAGGAGCAGCCTGAGCTGCCATCCAGCAACCTGGACCGATCCTCAGCAAGAGCTTGTCAGGATTTCCCCTACCTGAAGGGCACATCCCATCAATATAAAGTCTGTTAAGTACAACTGGAAATGCTGAATTATCTTCTGGGGGTTCATTCCTGGTACAAGTTAGCTCACCTATGATGGCCAAGCTGGGATTTTCCCCAACATTAGATAAGAAACCAGGCAGAGCAAGGTGTAGAGAGGAGAATTTCTCCAGAGCTGGAAAGCATTGGCTTTGCCTGCACAGGGGAAACAGAAAATGCCCACAAAGTGTAACTTGCTGGAATTAAAGGTCATGACAACTCTCACTGCTCTGTACTCCAGGGGAGAAGCACATGAATCAGGGGAGAAGCTCCTGTACTCCAGGAACACAGGAACACTCCTGAACACAGACTGTGCCCTGTGGAATGAGACATCCTCTCTGGGCACACCTGCTGCAGGCACAGCTGCAGCACAAGCTGTGTCAGCCTCACCACCTGGTGCCACCACAAAACCTGGGCTGTTCTGACTCCTCAGAGCTGAGACCAAACCACTTTTGCTCTCACCTGTTCAGGCCTGTCTGTCCTCTCCTGCCCTCTCCAGTCTCTCATATTCCTCACTGAGCTGTGTTCTGCCTGTGGTAATAGTGTGTCACACTCATCATCACAGTGTCACTGAGGTCAGCTCAGCGCTGACAGGCTCCCAAAAGAAGGTAAAAAACCAGTTTTAACAGACTTGTACCTATCACCTGCTATATATAGAATGGGATAACACTGCAGAGCTTCATCCTTGGGACTTGTCACTGCACAACAGCCAGGATTCCTGACACAGCTCCTGGCTGGCATGACCTGGAACCCACCAAGACAAATAAAAACATTTTCAAGGTCCTAACTCCTGCTAAATCAAACATGCCCTAATGCCAACATCTACTGCTATGACAAGCCACCTGACTTCTCCAATTCAGTGTGCTCCCAAGTGCTAACATCTGTGAAGAACAAACATTAAGAAGATACTAACAGTCAGCAAAAAAGCCATTTCCTCTCCTGTGTACAGGATTGCACTATGCATTTCACAGAATTAGTTTACCATAGAAGACAGCAAATCAGCTATAAACCAAGTTGTTTACATAACCCATGTGGGACTGAGAGAAGAGCCCTCAGTTCCACATCTTTCAATCGTATGCATGCATGATCAAAGCAAGCCTTCTGTGGCCTAGGGGCAAGTAAAACATCCTTGCTCTTATGGAATCTTATGGAAACTACACATTTATAGCACAAAAGAATTAAATACACAGAGAAGTCCCTTGGATTTTTGCACACCTCCTGAATTCAGTCACCCTGGCTGCTGCCCCAGCTGTCCAGCCACGCTGGCTCTCTCCACACAGGTCAGTTTGGGGGCTGGATGGACAGCTCAGCATTCCAGCCCTTGGCCAAGGGAACAGTGCAAATACAGGACACAGAACAGGGAACAGTGACCAGCCAGTGCCATTTTACACTGCATCTGCTTCTACCTCTGGTATTTGTTTTCATCCTATAGAGATATTAAGGCAAACATATTCCAAAGCAGAAAATGGGTTAAAGGCCAGAGCAGAGGAAAAGTGAACCCCATTCCTCTTAACACGGAACACCTCAATACACAGTGAGGACTAAGAGCAATGCCTGAATGTCTTCAGTTAGATTCCAGCTCAGTCATTGTCATATTGGGATAGACTAATACCTGCTTGGAGTCTTGGATCACAAGGAAAAAGCAAGAAGGGAACAAGGCAAGCAAACTATTATAACCAAAAACATTCAAAATGAGCAAAACATCCAAGTTGTTCACTTGTATGAGGATTGTCTTTTCTTGAAAATCCAAGAGTACAAGTCCCAATTAAGAAATCCAAATACTTTGGATGACTTAGCCTGAAAATCATTCAGGTATTAGTTACTATTATGTAGGGCAGGCTGAGACAATTGTATTTAGTGTTCACAACAGTTGAGGAAAGTCACCACAGAGAGGGGAGAAGGGAATGACTGGATGGACACGTGTGAGCTTAGTTTGTATTCAGCCATATCAGCTCTCTTTGCACAAGAGAGAAGTGAGTTTTTAGGAGCAAAATGAACCATGAAAGGTGGCAGGTTTGTCTCTAGTGGCCACAAGGGCCCAGAATTTCAAAGGTGTGAACATGACCTTGTCATCAACAGCTATTAAGCAGACAAATGCAGCTAAAGCTTTATCAAAACAGAGACACTGGCCTCCATGTCCCCTGGCAACAGCAGCTGAACTCTTCTTAAATAACCTTTTGTTAAAGATTTGGGAAAACCTGTTAGTACATTACACTTGCAGTGCTTTAAGTAGGGCTTTTGTTTCAAGTGACACTTCTTGCCTTTCCCTTCAGCTGTGCAGAGTCTTTACAAGGAATCACAACTGCGTTGCAGTGTTTGAAGGGGGATCAGTGGCAGATATTTTTCAGGGGACACAGGTGGAAGTCAGGTGAGAGCAGCTGAAACTGCAGCAGTCACACCACTCCTACGCTCTCAACCTACGCTCTCGAAGACAAGATAACATCAAAACATGATGTAAGGCTCAGAAATGGACAAAAAGAGAGAAAATGAGGCAGCCACCTTTTCTAACAACCACATTCCCACACAGCACATGCTCTCACCAGCCACACACAGACCCTGGGGTGCAGGGACATGTCCTACCTACATCAGGTTGTTTAAAATACCAGGTTTTCACTGCTTCTCCAGTTCCAGGCTCACAGTGCCATTGCAAGAGCCAGAGGGGAGACTCTTATTAAGCAGAAAGCAAAAAGAAGCAGCAGTATTGAAAAGGAAAATGTAAACCAGCACTGGAGACAAATGGTGAGCAGAGACTGAGCCTCAGCTGATGCTTGGGCTTCTTTCTCCCCTCCAGCATGTTCCAGATGTGCCTCAGGACCAACACAAGAGTGACAGCCCATTGCAGCTTCTAGAAGACACTGAGGATGGCTGCAGAAAGCTTCTCATCTTTCTTTCTCCATTTTTTAAACTCCTCTCAATGTTTTTTTTATGACCTCAAAAAGCGCAGGACAGGCTGACCCATCCTATTCCTCCTGCCCATGTGCACTTCTCAGTGTATCACTGTGTTGCTGTTCATTTTCTAATCTCTCTTTTCATTGAGACGAAAGTGGTATCACAAATATTGGAGTGTGTGAGCAGACCTGAACATGAAATCAGGGCAGCTTTCCTTCCACCATCTCCATGAAGCAGCTCAGATGAGACCCCTGTTAGCCAGGACAAGCCAGGATACCTGCTTCTGCTCAGCCACAGTTAGAACAGAATTCAGCATTAAAAACTGGAAGGATTTTCATGTTGGTTCAAAAGAAAGCTTAATCCCAGTATAGTTCTCTGCTTTCCTTCACTTCCCAACACAACATGTATGTGGTCACACCCATGGATTCAATTCACATCTGCTACAAAGCAGATGAACTGCACAGTCCCTTTCTTCCCTCTCTCTTCTGCTTCCATGCAGAAAATTAAAGATTGGAGGGTTCAGAGTCTATACTAAAACCACTGGCTCAGATGATGAGTGAAACACTTTTTTTGGAGGATTAACATGGAATAGGTGGCAAAGGAATGCAATTACTTTTCAGTTTCAGTGACATTAAGCACAAAGAGTATCCTCAGTTTAGGGAACTTGGCAGTATCAAAACTCAGTTGATAATAAAGATAATTAGGAAAAAACACAAGACCAGCTGTCACAGAAATATGCAGCTCTGCGAAGAGAAGACTAAAGCTGCTGTGATCAGCTCAGGAGGCAGTGATGGGGGCCATCTACACCCCAGAATGCTGGCACAGGCAGCTAAGGTAAGATGGAAAAATGTGGCTTCCTTGCACAGAAAGCCCAGTGGGATATGAGGAGGTTTCAGTCATGAGCTCAGAGAACAGTCACGAAACTGAGGACAAGGAGGATGAGCTGGGTGTCAAGTGTGCACACTGAAGTCCTCACTGAAGGAAGAGGGAAGGTAAAAGCAAGGACAGGTTACAGACTGTCAGGAGATGGAGGATGAGCAGAAAATAAAATGACTGGAGAAACAAAAAACATGAAGAAAAATATGTGATGAACACAGAGGAATTTTAAGTCACTTGAGGAGGCTGAAAATGGCCAAGAGAGGTGAAAGGAAGGGACTGAAAAGCTCTAGGAAGCCTTAAGCAACAGGACTGGCAAGCAAGAGCTTAAGCAGAAGCCTTAAACACCCTTGAGCAAAGAACCAGAGCAGCGTGAGGAAGCCTGCGGGCAGCAGAGGGGCTGGGGAGCAGGGAGACATCGAGGAGCCTGTGCAGGACAGGAGGAAGGGAGCAGGGAAGCAGCACAAACCAGTGCAGAGGCAGCCTGTAGTGGCTCCTAAGAACTGGCTCTGAGCCGTGGCCCTTGGCAGCAAAGTGCAAAGAGCCATGGGGCACAGGAGCCTCGCCAAGCACCGCCGCGAGCCGGAGTGGCTTCCCGGGAGCGCCGAGCAGAGGGACGGGCGGAGGAAAGAGGACAAGAAATCCATCTTACTGCTCCTGCCCCTCCAACAGTGATCCCTGCCAGCTGCTTTCCAAAGGAGGAATTAGAGGTGCGTTTCCCTCACATTTCCCCCTCACGTTTCCCTCACATTTTTCGCACATTTCCCCTCACGTTTTGGTCACATTTCCCACCCTTTTCTCCATACTTTTCCNGATCCCTGCCAGCTGCTTTCCAAAGGAGGAATTAGAGGTGCGTTTCCCTCACATTTCCCCCTCACGTTTCCCTCACATTTTTCGCACATTTCCCCTCACGTTTTGGTCACATTTCCCACCCTTTTCTCCATACTTTTCCCTCATATTTCCCGCCATTTTCCTGTTACATTTCCCGCCCTTTTCTCCTCACGTTTCCCTCACATTTCCCGCCATTTTCCCCATACGTTTCCCTCACATTTCTGTTTTACCAGGTAATCCACAGCAGTTTATGGAAAGAGAAATGTCTCTGACTCTCGGCTGCTGTTTACCTCCACATCCCCACGGGCACTGTGGCAAGGAGACGTTTGCAAAAGTTTAATAGTGAGAGTCAACATTTCATGGAAACAAATTGGAGCAAAGCATCACTGTCAGGCTGGTGGGAACTGCAGCTTCTCGTCTCTGAGCACAGAGCAGCCCCATCACCAGTAGTGGTTCACATTTCGTTTCTCCCCAACCATTTTAAACAAGAAAATACTCCAAAAGAGGGAGCCTTGTCCAGAGCTAAGAACTACAGTTTGCAAAGGCTCTTTGCAAACACAAGGCAAAGATTCAACTGTGGATTTCTCTGACTGAACTCCCCAGCAGAACATATTCAAGGTGAGCAAACATTGTAATGCAGAGTGCTCGTGGGGCTACCTCTCAACTTGGCCACACCTGAATTCACAGCTCCTCTCCGTGCTCCACCAGCTCCTTAAGGAGAAAAACCTCCTGTTTTTAAATGCAAGAACTCTGCCTCTGTTGTGGACTCCATCTGAGGTCCTGATCCAGCACTGCTGCTCTGAGGCCTTCAGCACCTTGCTGAGATAAATACCAGTGGAAAACTCAGCATTTAAACTACCTGTAAAAGCCAGCAGTCAGGCAGAGAACACAGAAGCCAGCATTTAAAGAGACAAAAAACCCCCACAGAATCAGATTTATTAGTTAGTTATGTGACTTCTCACTGAGTACCACAGTAGGCTTTAATGGACACTGACATACTGATACTCCAGTGGACTCATTAAACAAAAGAAATTAAAAATAATAATCAAGCCTAAGGAGTTAGCCCATCAAAATAGAGGGGCCTTCTGCTTCCTTTTCTTCATTTGTAAAGACAATCTCAGCTTAAGTAAACCAGCGAAAAATCCAGTACAAACACCAGCACACAGAAGAAGTGAGCTCTTTTCTCTTTATAGAAGAAATGCAAACCTCTACTTGTTAGTCGAGAAGTGTCGCAAATTTCAGGCAGGCAGGAGGTTCCGAGTGGATTATTGACAAGCAGGAAGGACACCATCTCCCAGAGCTGCACAGGCTCAGAGCCAGGCAGTGCTGTCTCACAGCCCCTACAAACAGGAGCAAACACCATGGAGTATCCCTAACAGAGGTTTTTCTTCCTTTTCCCAGAAGTGGCTCATTAAGTGCTTTCCTCCTTAGTGAATCCCACATGGAAGCACACATCCTTGCTCAGTGAAGCCTCTGCTTTTAGATTTTACCAGCCATGAAATTGCTGTGACCAACACGCTCCCTTCATCCCAAGTTCAAGTGTCAACGCAGGGGAAAAGGATTCGCTCCTTGTGGTGGCACAAAACTTTATCATCCCTTTTGCCACACAGACATAATGAGAGGGCTGTACCCAGTTAACACACTACCTACTATGCTTTCAGCCAACTCTACAGAGAAAAAAAAGGCATTTTTAAGCTCTGCCATCTGCCAATTCTTACTTGACAAACTATTTGCAGGTGTGGCAAAACATATCACTGCCTTGCTGTGAACATCATGTAAGGACTCACTTTCTAACTCAATATTTGAGCAGGTTTTCAGCTTCCAAATTCAGTTTGCTATTCCTCACAGACAGACTTACTAGATTTTCTTTCTTTCCTGCATTTAATCCCATGAAATGTGCAGTACTTTAAAACACCATCACTTATTATTAAATTTTAAGTACATGGTAACTAGAGATGTATAAAAGAGGATTTTAAAGAGTCCCTCCAAGACAAAGCACTACATTTTCGTGTGCCATCTGACAACTATGTGAACCATCAAGCATTTAAACCTTGGCTTTTATTTTCTGAAGAGCTACATATAAGACCTTATTTACAACTGGGTCTTTCCTCTCCTTTCTCTTTCCCCACTGAGTCATCCTGGTCCGTTTAGTCCTTAGAGGGGCTATGCATGAGAGACAGCATTGAAAATGCACTATTTCAAAAAGATCATCCAACATGTATATATATAAAGAACACATAAGCCATAAGTCTATACTCATTCATAGCATGATTCCTGCCAGGCAAAAACAGAAAAAGGTATTGAAATGAACTTTTCATACACATCACTGCAAAAGAGACCAGAATGACAACTAAGTGCATGTTCCAAAAAGGAAAGGGGCCTCATCAGGAGTAATCATTTCACAATATGGAGCTATGTGTAAACTACTAACAATGGAGTTTTTTAACATTTTCATTTACTATGTACTACAGCGAGTGTACTTAACTTGCTGTCTCTGGTATTAGAAGCCACACACCCAGCTTAATACGTCGTGTCTGATTTCAGAGCTCACAGACTAGCAGTGATTCCAGCCTCAGTGATGTATACACACACCCCATGCAACTTTGGAAGTTCAGATGACCCTCATTTCGACTACAGCCAAATAAGCTCAGCACCAGAAGCACAAACTTGCACCACAAACTCAAAAAAAACACTTTTTAGACAAGGGACCACAACACTCCAACTTTCCAGAGGGCCAAAAGAGCAGAGAGCTCTGGAGATGGAGCTGTGCCATGCCAACATGTCAGCCCCTTGGCCAAAATACCTGGGAGGGGATGCTGAGGCTCACTGAGAAGATGCTCTGCCTGCAGAGCTCGCCCTGCTGTGCTCATCACACGCAGCAGTGCGGTGCAGGAGCAGTGTGCAGCTTTGAGAGAGGCACCTCCTGTAAATGTCAGTGGGTTTTTAAAGGTTAAGTAAGCATCTTGAGAAAGGCCTCGGTGCTCCTGCGCTCCACCTCAGTGCAAGCTGATAAAGGCTTATTGAAAAAGGAAAAAAATAAAAAAAAGCCTGCAAACAGGTAAAAAGCTCACAGGTTGGTGTTGAACAATTGAATTTTTCTGTGCCCTTTCAGCTACAGTAGTAGACTACCAATGGCAGATTTACCATTAATAATTATCAGAGCAAAGTATTAAAGACTGTTTTGCTTAATTAATGAACTCATCTACAGATGAATGTTAATTCATACACATAACTGTTTCTTAAAGCTATGGCAGCTTCCCTTTGAGTGCCCCCTGAAACATCTGCCCTTGAGGTCAGAATTAGTGAGAGCTGTGGGGACTCAGCTGTAGCTCAGTGAGTTAAGCCTGGGAATAAGCCCCAAAACTGTGCTGTACCATGAGCTCTGTTATTGCTCTTAGTTGAAGGGAAACAGAATGGAAAAGCAAGAACCAAGAAAAAGTCAAGCCCAGGAAGGACAGCCTCAGCTGGACACTCTCCTGGGCTCACTGCAGGAACACCAAGACCTTCTTCCCTCACAAGCAGGAGTTTGGTCTGGTGTCACACACAGCACCCAGGGTGAGAGAGTTGGCTTGGGAAGGGGGGAGGACACACCTCAACATCCTGTCTATCCTCCTCCCCCCCTTCTCTGGGAGCTCCCTGCCAACCTCACAGGTAAAGGGCCATAAAAACTGGAACAAACTAAATGGATCTTGCACTATGAAAAGAGGAAGAAGATTTCTTCTCTTCAACAGGGACAGAAGAAAACAGAGGTAAAATGGAGTCCAAGAATAAAAAGAACTGACACCATATACCCCCACTTTTTTATATGTCTAGAGAGTAGCAGAAGAAACTAAAAAGTGAGGGGAGAGAAGGGAATCAGGGATAGAACCTGGATGTGAGGAACACCCTGAGGAAGAAACAGCAGAATGAGGAACAAAAGATGACAAGGAAACAAAGTAGGCAGCAGAGAAGAGAAATCCACCCAGGGAATAGAGAAAAACAAAAGAGCAAGAGCGCAACAGAATCAAGTGGGGGAGGCTGGAACAAGAATCACCGAAAAGGCTCAGAAAACACAGACATGTCGTGAAAAAAAAAAGTCTCAAACTATAAATAGAAGGAAAAAGAAGTGGAAAAACATACAAAAATATTAAAGGCAAAGGAGAGATCACATTTAAAGCCTACCCTGCGCAAAGCTTGCAAACATGATAATAAGAACACAAGGCAGGTTACCACCTGCCTTAGGTCAACCCCTACCCTAAGAGGAGTCACAGGAGCTCAACCCAAGCCATCAGCCCTTCCAGGAGCACAGCACCTTTAGCAGAAAGCATGACTTAGTTTGGTCCCAGGCTGATTTGAGGGCCAGTGGGATGTGAGCCAGCAGTGCCCTGGAGCCAGGAGGGACATCCCTGTCCTGGGGGCACCAGGCCCAGCATCGCCAGTCAGGCCAGGGAGGGAATTGTCCTGCTCTGCTCTGCCCTGGGGCAGCCTCACCTCCAGTGCTGGGGCAGTTTGGGCACCACAGGGTAAAAGGGATGTTAATCCATTAGAGATCATCTGAAGGAGGCCACAAGGATGGGGAAGGGCCTTGAGGAGAAGCTGTGTGAGGAGCTGCTGAGGGCATTTGGAATGTTCAGCTGGAGGAGACTGAGGTCAGACCTCATTGTGGTCTTCAACATCCTCCTGAGAGGCAGCACAGGGCAGGCACTGATCTCACTCTCATGAACCATGGACAGGGCCCAGGGAAGGGCTGGAGCTGGGCCAGGGATGGTCAGGTTGGATCTCAGGAAAGGTTCTTCCCGCAGAGGGTGCTGGGCACTGCCCAGGCTCCCCAGGGAATGGTCCCAGCCCCGAGGCTGCCAGAGCTCCAGGAGTGTTTGGGCAGAGCTGCCAGGGATGCCCAGGGTGGGGCTGTTGGGGGGTCTGGGCAGGGACAGGGCTTGGACTCAATGATCCTGATGGGTCCCTTTGAGCATATTCTGTGATTCTGTGGTCAGAATACAGAGCTCCTACATAATAAAAACCACCAGAAAAAACCCTTGCCTTGAGAGGTTTCTGACTTTAGTACTAGAGGGTCCTTGGAGATACTCCTGGAGCTGAAAATGGCAATGCTTCCTTGCAGTGCTTGCTCTGGTTGGCTGTAAAGGGGACGGAGTTAAGCCAGCACAGGGTTAAAACAGAGCACTGGGGTAACCATGTGACCCATCTGTTCTGGATTCCTTCACTTGGTCTGCAGCAAATCCACCACATTCTGTCACGGAGATGGCGAGAAGGAAAATTGCAACTCCTGGAATGAGGAAACCACTGGTGTACATCCCCCTGCACCTTCCTGGCTCCTGAGGAAACCACTGGTGTACATCCCCCTGCACCTTCCTGGCTCCAGACACACAGAGCAGCACCCCTGGCACATACCTGCCCAGCACACCTCCTGCTGGCACTGCAAAGCCAGCTCAGATTAGAGAGAGACAACTCCGCCCTGCCAGCACCCTGCAGCAGCCCACTCCTCATCCCTTCTGACATCCTGCACCCCTTCCACTGCCAGCAGCAAGATCAAGCACAGGGACACAAATTATCCACAGAACAGTTCATGGAGCTGCTGCTTTTTAAGATTAGTACTGCTAACCAACAGCTCCGAGCACAGAGCTGCACAGCAGGGTCGCTGTGGGCAAAGGCAGCTCTCATCACCTGAACTACGGGCAAACCATTTCCAAATCAGTGCCAGCTACCAATGAAGATGTAAAAACAAAGCTGCTTTGTGAATTAAAGCACTCTTGTCAGGAAAGGCTTGCCAAGTGACTTGGAACAACTCCCCTTCATGCCAACTCCCCTTCTGCACCCATCTGAAAGGAAACTGTTCTCATTCATGCTGGCATAATGTGATTTATGTGTGGGCCAGGCTTATTCTGATGCTCCTACTTGAGTCCAGCTTTTTAGATCATGTCCAACATTTTAAGTTTTAAGTCACCTAATGCAATATATATTAAAAAAGAAATCGGAATCTTTCTTGCAGTTACTTCTGAAATACTCAGGGCAATGTTTCTCTGTCCCTGAAGCAGTGTCACAGGAGGCGCTGTGGTAGGTTCAGTAGGAACAAAAGACAGTCCTGCTGCTGGCTGAATCTGCTCCCTGCAATTTCTGCTGGCTGCTATTTGTCACACAACAATAACAAGCCATGATTTTTGAAGCAGAATGTGCTGGTATTTGAATGAGTAAAATCCAGCTATTCAGTCAGGGGAGGGCACATTCTTTGCATTCGTATAATATTTCACAAATCCTCCAAAGCGCAGCAGCACACAAGGATGTGGTTTGTTTCTCTTGCAGTCATCTGCAAGCAATTTCATTCAGTTAAATATCAGAATTAAATTTTAGCCATAGTAGTGCTTCTGTGCAAAGGAAATGATATTTTAAAGAGGCATGCAGATGTGGTCCTGCAGATTGGGGCTTAAAACAGAGTAAATAGCTGAAGGGGAGAGGCACTTACTCCTGAATTGCTATTCTCCACTCCAGAATGAAGGTTCTTTATATGACATAACTAAAACCACTTCAGAAACAGAATCCAACTGTTAGGCAATAAACTTTGTTACTCCCAGAGAAAAGATGATCAAATAAGAAATACTGTTTCAAATTCAAATGGTTTTATTTTTTAATTCCTACTAATTTCTCTGTTCAGATGAGCCCAAATAAGACTGAGATAATAAAATATTCTGTGCTACCCCATGTCTGAGATAGAAACAGCCAATAGCACTCATCAACAGGCACAGCAGAAAGGCTTCCAAAATTTGGGGATGCAGCTATCCAGGATTTCCCAGGAAAAACTGTGTTCTTTATCAGAATCTCCCCCTGGTAGGTGTCCCTTTGAATGGGACAAGTTCAAGACAAGCTCCCTGGAACGTGCAGGATTGGCTCCTGACTACCAGGGACAGTTGCCTTCCTTCCAGCACAATTCCTGCATGCAGACACGTCCACATCTGCCTGTCTCAGAGACAAACACTTGACTTTTTTTCTTTCTTTAAATCTCTTCCAAGTGAGTACAAGATACATTTCTGTTCTCCATGAAGGATCAGCAAGTGGCCAACAAGTGTGGAGGCAAGCACTTCCCACATGGAAATTCTCAGAGAATTTAAGTACAGAAATGTCCAGAGAAAGACAAATGCTTCTATAATCAGCCCTCAACTCACACAGACTGGCAAGGCTGACAAACACCGACCCAGGATTTTGGAGAATGAGGTTCCAGCCAGGCCAAAAGCTCAATCACCTCTGCATTTTCCAGCTCTCAGTCAAGTCATTGGTGCCCAGAGTTAAAATCTGTTGTGGGGTGGAGAGCTTCTGTACTCTCTTTGTGCTACTTTAGGGTGGGGAATGACTTCAAAAATTTTATTACAGTATTTTGCTGGGAATATTCTTTCTTTTGTCCTAATGCAGAATGGTAACATTTTGATATGTCAGAAAAAAACATTACAGAAGCACAAGATCATTCCCTCTTCGTGCCAGTCTTGTGTCTGGCTTGAGGAAGAGGAGCTCTTCTTGTTATAGGGGAAAGTCTCTGAAGGAAAACAACTTCTGGGACAATGTCTGTATGTTCCACACCAGGACTATGCTAACAGGCAGGATTCAGCTTGATTTCACCTGGAAAATGAAAAGCACTGTGTAGCTCTTAAATATTTTATTATTGAAAAGGGATCATATCCAACCGAGAGCTTTGTTTACAGCTTGGCAGAGTGAATGGAAAATATCACGTTGATATTTGCATTTATCACCTCTGAGCAATGGGAATGGGTAACCCCATGCAGAGAGACTCAACAGTGGCAGCAGCCAACAGGCAGCCCTCAAATTCAAGCCAGTATCTTTTCAAACCCATTCAATTCACTAAATTTAAATGCACCAATACCTTTAAATCAGAAACAACCACTCCAGTGTTCTGGGAGTGAAACAACACTAAACTATGTGGTAATGCCAGGGAAAGAAATACCTCCCTCTCTATAATAAGCCCACAGGAGACCACAGCCCCTTACACAACTATGTGCTACTGTGGGATTATTGCTGAATTATTTCTCAAAAAAGAGTCTAATAAAATTTGAGTAAAACCAGAACCATTCCCACTGTTGTTATCAAAAGACTTGTCTGTACCTGCATAATAAACTCTGTTACAGGGAAAGAAAATGAGAGCATTAAAATCTACTCTGATGAATGTCTTCCTAACGAAAGAAAAATATTTATCACTTAGCAATTTTTACTTATGGACTCTGAGTAAAGTATTTGGGAATTAGATGCATAAAGACTACAGAATTAAAGCATGTATTTTAACCAGAACATGGAAAAATAAAGAATTTTTAATTTAAATTAAGGACCAAGCTAAAACAAGCCTTGTGACAATGAACAGCATTTCTGTGCTCCCTAATTCCCTGCTTGACAGATCAAATCAGTGTATGCTAGGGGCTAAATATGTATCCCATGGTTTTGGGCCTTTTAAAACATTATTTATATTAAAGCACCATGTGAATTAGCTAAAACAGGCATGTGAGTGCCCTAATTGCAGGTGATTTAAAAGTCCAGGGACAAAACTGCCATTTAATTCTGTGGTACACTGACAGCTTCATAACCCAGAGCCTTTGGAGCTTGCCATCAGAAAGGTGAGAGAAAAAATAACCAAACAAAAACCCTCACGAAAGAAAGGCTTAAGCCTATTTCCCAGGAGACAGGCAGACAGAGAGCAAGGGGCATGTCCAGTGTCGCAGGTATCACAGAACCATGAATATTGTGACTTGAAGGGACCCCCAAAGATCATCCTGTCTCACCCCTGGCCCTGCCCAGACCCCCCAACAGCCCCACCCTGGGCATCCCTGGCAGTGCTGCCCAAACACTCCTGGAGCTCTGGCAGCCTCAGGACCATTCCCTGGGGAGCCTGGGCAGTGCCCAGCACCCTCTGGGGGAAGAACCTTTCCCTCATGTTCAGTACTGTTACTGGGGAAGGAACCAGAATTTAAGTGTTTTAACTCTCCCGTTCTCTGGTCCATAACCATTTTCCACCTTCCTTTAACTCCCAGCAGTGCTCACTTCCAGGTCCCTGGGCAGTCAGTGCCAGCCTGGGCTCCTCCACCCCGGGCATCCATCCCAGCACCCTGGAGCTCCCTGCTAAAGGTGCTCTGAATGACCACAGCTCCATTTTGAGCCTGCTTGTTGGAGACCAGCAAAGCTGCAAAGCTTTGCCTGTTCTCCTGGGGACCAAATTTACCCCCAAAGCGCCACAAGAAGGCTTTGCCATCGAAATGAGCCCTTGGGAGAAACTGCCCCCACTCCTGGGTGATCAGCAAACACCAAAGAAATGAAAAGCTGAATGTTTGATGTGCCACAGAAAAATGGGTTTGTAGTTTTAGGAATTGCCTCATATATTACTATGGGACCAAGATGGAGATTTTAGGGTGTCAGTCCCTTGTCCTTCTCCTTCTTCCCTCTTCTCCTTCTTCTTCCCTTTTCTATGACCTCAGTTCCTATCATGTAGTAATTGGTAGAAAGAATTTAGTTTAGAAGAGACCTGTTAATAATAGTGATAGTTATTGGACTTAGAAACAAAATAATGTACGTAGAATCTTTCTATTTGATGATAAACCTTATATAAACCCTCTGCACCGTGTAACTACTGCCATTTTTGGCACCTGGAATCAGTGGAGACACTGTGCTCCTGAACCTTTGATAACTTAGAATAAACAACCTGAAGCAGCACCGAAGTAGTTTGTTATTTTGTCCTGAGATGAGAGATGGAGAAGAGAAAGCAGCCTGGGCACAAACCATCCTAGTGGGGCCCAACCAGGGCATCCACACCTGCTGAGCAGCCAACTTCCCCCAGCACCAAGCCCAGCCGTGGGTTCAGCCCCAGCACATTCCCAGTGTGGGGATCCCTGGAGTGGTGCCTCAGTGGGAGCTGCTGGAGCTCACCGGGTCACTGCTGTTTCACTGCTGTGCTCTTACACTCACAACACTTGCACTCAGAAGCTCGCAGCATTTCCTGGGAGTTAAAAATGGATTTTACAGTGTTTCATTAAAAATAAATAACCTACTTAAGGGGGAAAAAAAAACCAGTATTACCAAAGGTAAACATAGCAGGAGTCTCAACTAATGTTGACACAGCACAAAACGCATATCAAATATTTGTCAATGAACTTTTTAATGCAATTTGCAGGAACTTTTGTCTGTCTTTTTTTCAATATTTTGACACTTTGTCATAATTTATTCCTTTCCCAAAGCAGGCTCTGCTTTTAGCTGACAACTACCATTTTTTTTATTTTAACCACACTATTAATGTACTAAATTTCAAAAAATATTTCTGAAAGCATGTTATCCCTGGCATTTAACCACCAGCTTGTCAAACAGCTGAGCCCTCTAACCTCAGCACTGCAATAGTAGACTTTAAGTAACCACTTGCTTAACAGAAGAGGGAGGAAAAGGGCAAATTTTTGGATGACAGAAAGATGGCATTTTTACAGTGACGAAGATTTATGATATTTAAATTGCTCAGCCAAACTACTCCAGTGTAATGACTGAAGTTCAGATGGGTATCCTGTATTTAAATGCACAGATACACTGCAGGGCAGCTACTTCTGGATGGCTTTAATGGGCTAATTTGCAATAAAAAGTAAGATTCCAAGGAAGAACCTTTAGGTGTCAATTGGCTGGTGTGATGTTTAAAATCCAACTGGTATTTCAATGCCCTGCCAGCTCCACTGATGTGTTAGCTGGCTTTGAATATAGGGCTAAGCCTTAATGCAGCAAATAGAAACACTTTAAATATCTAAATGAAATGCTCCAGCCATTGCAGAGGTCTCTGCATGACAAGTTCAGCTGAGTTCCTGAGGGAAGAGAAAAAAAACCCTACAAAGAGAATGGAGTTGTCTGTAACAGCTGACAGAAGTTCAGATGCAGCTAGTCAAGTGCAGCCAGTTATGATTCAGTTGTATAATAGCATTTGCACTGACAGACAAGACAATCTTTCTTACAACTGTCTGTAGCTTTTTGGCTTGAAGAATCTTGATGCTCTTATAAATTGCAACTTCCCATCACATTCAAAATGTCTATATATTTTTACAGGACACAAGGCATTTGTATAGCATCTGTTGCAAAATATATATTCCTACTGCCTACAAAATGCATTTCAAGTCTTCATACATTAAGTCTGATTTATTCAAGCTCATGGAAAAACTATTTTGAGCAATCTGTCTGGAACACAGGATGCATGAAGAACTGGGGTGCCTGAGACTGGCTTCTGATTCTCTGCCCCTCGGCACCAGGATAGAGAAAAGTTACTCTGACCTGAAATTAATGTAAATTGAAAGTGCTGCAACCTGAACTACTCCAAGAATGTAATTCTAATCCCATTTACCTGACATCATTAATCTGTGCAGCACTGATCATCAGTCAGTTATCTCAGTTCACTGCAGTTGCTAGAGAGCATCCCTATTTATGGAGATGTTACTCTTTTAAGCACCGAGGTTGAGTTTTCACTCAGATCACCTAGAGATACTATTTGCAGATAATCTGCAGCTGACAGAGGCCATTCCAAGGGCTGGCAGAGTGCACCAACACTCCCAGGAACATGTGCTCATTATCCAAGAGTTTCCCACGGCATTTCTTGACCACCCTGCACTGCTGCCAGGCACCGAGGAAAATGTCCCAAAATTCAGAGACTGCAAGAGAGCTACCAAAACCCAAGGATGCACTCCCCTCAAAGAGGCTTTGTGGTTTGGTATTTCACAATTCCCATGGGCTCCAGTGAGAACCTGCTGGCCTCAGAGCCCAGTCTGGAGGGTCAGGGGATGGAGCACAAGTCTGCAGTGGGGAGTAGTGGCTACACGGAGAAACCCGAGCATGACAGGGCACAAAAGCACAGCACTGCATAGTCCCAAACTCCCTCTCCTGAGCACTCCCACCAGGAGACTACAGAGCCCTGGAGATGGCACAGGGCACCACGAGACAACTGCTTCTACCCCTCATTGTGCCCCTTGCCCAGATGCTTGTAGATCCCTTACAAACATCCAGGAGCCATGGATGAAATCTTTTACATTTCTGTTGAGAGATTTCATGGTTACTTATGGATTGTCTTCATTATTATCATCATCATCATCATTATTAATAATATAGACACTCTTAGCCTCACATTTTCACAGACTCACAGAATATGCTGAGTTGGAAGGGATCCACGAGGACTGAGTGCAACTCTTAAGTGAATGGCTCATAGAGGGATCAAACTCATACTTCTGGTGTTACTAGCACCTTGATTTTGCTTTCTTTAATCTCTTTGCACCCTACTCATGACCCTTCCTTCCAGATGTCTGCAAAAAACATACTCAGGTTGTAGGATAGAGCAAGCAGGTGATGATGCCCTGCCATGGGACCACTGCTGCCCCACACACCTTCATTCACAGAATTAACGAGGTTGGAAAAGACCTTTGAGATCATCAAATCCAACCTATGACCTTATCCACCAGACCACTGCACTAAGTGCCACATCCAGTCTTTTTTTGAACACCTCCAGGCACTCCATCCCCTCCCTGGGCAGCCCATTCCCACATCCCTTCTGTGAGGAATTTTTTCCCCATGTCAAGCCTAAATGTCCCCTGGTGCAGGTAAAGGCTGTGTCTTGTCCTGTGCCTGTTCCCTGGGAGCAGAGCCCAACCCTGCCAGCTGCCCCCTCCTGCCAGGGAGTTGTAGAGAGTGATGAGGTCTCCCCTGAGCCTCCTCTTCTCCAGGGTGAACAACTCCAGCTCCCTCAGCTGCTCCTCGCAGGACTTGTGTTCCAGACCTCTCAGCAGCCTTGCTGCCCTTCTCTGGATTCATTCAGAGATCTCACTGCTGAGGCTCCAGTCCAGCACACAGACAGGCCCTGAGGCACAGGCAGTGTCCCTCCTTCACCGCTCCAACAGCAGGGAACAGCAAACACCACCCTTCATTCTCACTATGAGAGAAGAAGCTTCACCGTGTCACAGTGTGGCAGCTCTGGGCAGGAGGGGACAGGAGCTGGTGGCCACTGCCTCTTGTCCCCAGCTGGGGTGGGCAGCACTGCAGGGCGAGCACACAGCCTGCTCAGGCAGCTCAGGGAACCCAACACTCAGCCCTGTGGGCTCTGACAAGTTAGTCAAAGGGAAAATCCCCAGCTTTCGGCTCTGGCTGTGAAAAATCCTCACAGCCAGAGCTGTGAGAGTTGAGCTGTGAGAGTCAGAAAAACATATCCTTCTCACAGCCAGAAGATGGGAAACTGAAGAAAGTTATTGTAAACAACTGGAGATTGTTTTGGGAAACTTCTGTCTCACCAAAATGTTTGTTACCTTTGTTATCCTAACGGGTTTCTGTGTAACTGACCAATGGTGTGAGAGAGGTGTTCATGCTAGGACCAATGTCTGTGTCCCGTGTGTCTTGCCTCTAGCAATCTGGGTTATAAAAATGGAAGATTTTTCTTAATAAATGGCTTTTTTCTCTGAAAAGTCCATGCCGCTTTGTCGTTCTTCAGACTCTACATTGACACATCTCCTGTTCAGCCACGTTCATTATTATAGTTGCACTGCAGGCAGTTGCACTGCAGATTCCTACTGGGAGCAGAACAAAAGCTCCCAAGCAGGAATGCTCCTTCCACACACAGATCCCTCTGCAGCTGGAGCAGACACTACCAGAACATGCAGCACACAGCCCTTTGTGTGTCACTGTCCCAGGGAACTCTTTTCATCCAGAAACTGTAGCTCAGGCTTTCCTCCTCAGAAACCACAGCCCACACTCGTTTGGCTTTGTAATAGAAAACACCAGTCCGTGGAAGTATGAAATACAGACATTTTAATTCACCCTCATAAATTTGTGGCAGAGCTCATAAAGTGTGTCTGGAGAGCATCAGCAAGTCAGCCAAACCACGTGGGGGCTTGCTCAGGGAGAGGGACCCACTCCGGGATACCTTGCCAGGACAATGTGTTTTACAGGAGGAAATGCAGTGTGTCTCACGTTATCAATAACATTTAACCGAGACTGCTATTGGACAAAAAACTTCCATAAAAATCTCTCTTGGTTTTGGACTTGAAGCAAACCACTACCTGTCTCCACGAGACTTCAGTATAACAATATTCTCTTTACACTGTACTGGAGTAAAAGCTAGGAATTGTATCAGCTCTCAGGACACGCAGTGACAAGTCTCCTTAAAGTGTGAGTCCCAGCCCCACTGCAGAAAAACAGTTTGAGGTTTGAGGATGCAGAACCCAGCTGAGCAGTGCAAAGAAAACAAACCTCTGACACAAGGCTCATTCTGTCCCCCTGCCCTGTGCAGGACTTCAGCCACCAACTTCAGCAGGGAAACCAAGACAGCCTCTGCCACAGAGCTGCACCACAAACATCTGTCCCTTTCAAATTCAACTGCTTATTTATTAATAAATCATTTTTCCAATCTGGATTTTTGCCTTCTGGAGGTATCAACAACAGTCACATATCTATTCTTAAAAGTCACTGTGTTGTTCAACATGACACAAATACGTGCCTGAATGTGTTACTGGTTCTGTCCTGACCGATTTCTGACTGACAGCAATAAATTCACTCTTTAAATAGAAATTTAACAATAACAATAATAAACCACAGCACGGATTTAAATGGTCACTGAATCAAACATTCAGGGCAGACATCGTCAGGCAATATCCCCTTCCACACAGCTCATGTTTGGGAGTTGACAAAAGCCCTACTCATACTAATATAACACAGTTTATTTCTCCAAATCAGACCTCAAATGTATTACAAAGTGCAACCTTGCATGAAATCACCCTCAGAAACCAAAGAGGTTCTTCTATGACAGACCACAAGACATCATAAACGAAATATTAATAATCAGTCTAGAAGGAACAATATCTCTGACATCCAGTGCAGTTATTTCTCCTTTAAATGATAATAAAACTGCATAGATTTGTGATGTTATCCTTGGATTGCACACACTTCTCAGGGCACAGACTGTGAGAGCAGAGTTAGGTGCAGGAAGGTGTCCAGCACAGTTCCTTCCTGGAGCCTTTAAACAGAGAGTGGAGATACCAACAGCCCCAGTTAAACCAAAGCTGTGCATGGCAGCATCTCCCCCACTGCCTGCGGACACTTGGAACACTGCTTGAGCTCCACAGCACAGCCTTGGTGAGACTCCCTTCTTTGCCAGAGGATATTTTTTGTTAACACCAACACCTCCAGAAGGATGGAGCTGCTTCCTGCTCAGCACCGTGTGTTGTCACACCAGGGAACGTGGGTGCAGCTGAGAGCTGGGAAATGAATTCGGGAAACAGAGAGAACACAGCTTCTGTGTTGCATTTTAACTGCAGTATTTGGCAAAACTCACGTTTTGGGTCTGGAGACATGGATTATTACACAGCTGCAGTGAGAGACAGAAGAAACAATCACCATGTTACAGTATGGAAACATTTTATGAGATAAAGAGCACAGCCAAACCCTTCTTTCACCAAATACAGAAATCACAAGTTTTTAATAGAATTCTAGGCACTTCTTTGAGTAACTCAGATAAGTTTCAAGCCCCAGACCGCATTTACGTGTTTATCTAGAGATAAGTAGAGCACTGAAAGCTGAGATTAATTTTTCATCCTGAAATATGAAACTTTCCTCAGAACTCCTCCCCAGGAGTCTGGAGCAGAAGGATGGAGTATAGAGGGTGGTTGTGACTCTACAAGAGCCTTCTGGTGGACAAGTGCTTATGGAAAACCTCAAAGCCATGACAAGAGGCATCTCTGGGGTCCGATGCTTTCTGTGACTCCTCCAGTTATGAGCAGAGATCTCGGTAAAACCATCACCCCTGTAAACTTTATCCCAACCTACTGTGGCTCCAAGCACTTGGGTCCTATCACCACCTCTAAAGGAAACCAAAAGAAGTAAATCATTTGGATGGACACATCCAAAAGCCAGACCTATCACCAGCCCCAAGTCCATTCCAGACAGTCCTGAACCCTGAGCAAACCTCAGCCAGCCTGGCACCATGAGCAGGGGCATGGATGGTCCAAACACAGACCCAGCCCAGGGGAAATGCCCCCTCCTGAAATCACTGCTTCAGCTCAGCTCTGCAAGGGCTGTGCAGCAGATCCAAGGATCAAATGCTGCTGACAACCCATGAAAGAGATTGTCACCCAAGTAAAATCAAACACAACCACTGTTGTTTTGGAGGATATATGCAGAGCAATGCTGGAACATGGGAATGACACATTGCAATGACTCAAATTGCAAATGCTTTCCCTGCCACCCCAGCCACATGCAACAGGATCAAAAAGGATGCCTAGCAAAACACAGGGGCTCTTGAACAATTCTGATGCTCTAAAATATGCGAGAGGGAGAGGGAGCAAGAGAACAAACATTTAATTTCCTTGTAAAACAGATGACTGCATTGTAATTTACTAGCAGCTGCTGGCAACAAACACCATACTCTCATATTCCTATTAGCCAAGCTACAGCTGATTTATTAAAGGCTCAGATACATCAAAACAAATGACTGTAACATCATTTATATTACTATTTACAGCTTCTTAATAGGGTTACATGAAGGGGCAATGCAGCACAAACTGGAATCTGGTTACAAGTCTGTCAAGCAGCAGCAGAGCATCTCTCTGTTGCTCTCTCTCTAGCACTGAGCTCCCCTGCATCATTTCCAACAATTACCTGTGTTCCTGGGAGGCTCAGGTGTGTAGGAAATTGCTGGTGGCAAAGCAAGCAAGTCTTCCCAAACTGCACAAATACTCAGTGGGCTGCTGCTACTCAATATAATGCTGATTTTAAAAAAGCCCCACAATAACAAACCAAAACACAAGAAAAATCCAAACCAAGCCTCTGCCCAGCTGTGAGACCCAAATCAAATATTGTTGCCCAATAAGGAATCAATGTTATCACTCCTGTGCAGAGCACGCTGCTCCCACAGCTGCTCCTGGAGCCACAGGCATCACATTTACAGACAGCCTCTGTCAAACACAGCCAGGGATCAATATCACTCCTGGGATTGAGCTGGGCCAGTTTTTCAGAGCTGTCTGTCCTGGGCTGCCTGAGGTATCCCCAAAGCCAGGGATTCCTCAACTCTTTGCTCAGGCAATCCCCATGACAGGCAGGGAATGATGTGCCCACTGCAGAGCAGCAGTTCCTGCCACAGGCACAGCGACGCCATCCCAGCCCTCTCGTGGGATCATGATGTTAAGGAGTTGGAATGGACCTTAAAAGTCCTCTAGTCCCAACCCCCCATGCCAGGGACACCTGCTGTCCCCCAGGAAGGGACACCTGCTAAATTCATATTTAGGACACCACCTAAATTCAATCTCTTCAATTGATTAGGAACACAGAGCCTACTGGGCTTTCTGTTTCCTTTTCTCACACTGTTTGGAGTTAGCATACCTAAGGTTAGTGGCACAACTGCCACAGCCTGGGAATCTCAACCCCTGATTGATGCTAAAACCCCAAACTACAGGGACTGGAAAATGAATGTGTTCGAGATCAGCCCAAGCATAAGGAGCCATTCAAGCTGCTTCACATCCTGACTGAAGTGATCGACAGGATCCTCCCCAGGCAGACAGGTTTCACTCTCAGAGTCACACTGATTTTCTCATACACCGAAATGGGATCTGCAGTAGGTGCTGCGATGAGACCACGACCCCAGCCAGGACAGGAGGCCATGCTGTGACCCTCAGTCCCTCACATTTTGAGGGCAGGCTCCCCCAAACCCCAGCCAGAACAAGAGGCCGTGATGTGATCCCCAGTCCCTCCCATTTTGAGGGCAGGCTCCCCCAAGCCCCAGCCAGAACAAGAGGCCGTGATGTGATCCCCAGTCCCTCACATTTTGAGGGCAGGCTCCCCCAAACCCCAGCCAGGACAGGAGGCTGTGCTGTGACCCTCAGTCCCTCACGTTTTGAGGGCAGGCTCCCCCAAACCCCAGCCAGGACAGGAGGCCATGCTGTGACCCCCAGTCCCTCACGTTTTGAGGGCAGGCTCCCCCAAGCCCCAGCCAGGACAGGAGGCTGTGCTGTGACCCTCAGTCCCTCACGTTTTGAGGGCAGGCTCCCCCAAGCCCCAGCCAGGACAGGAGGCCATGCTGTGACCCCCAGTCCCTCACGTTTTGAGGGCAGACTCCTCCAAACCCCAGCCAGGACAGGAGGCTGTGCTGTGACCCCCAGTCCCTCACGTTTTGAGGGCAGGCTCCCCCAAACCCCAGCCAGGACAGGAGGCTGTGCTGTGACCCCCAGTCCCTCACGTTTTGAGGGCAGGCTCCCCCAAGCCCCAGGCCCTGCTGACACCACACACAGCAGCACTGCATCTGCCCGGCCCTGGGAGAAACAACCCAGCGTCCTCACAAGCCATGGATTGCTCCATCTGCCCAGATAATATTCTGAGCACTGACAGACTATCTCATCTAAAGACTCGAGCTGACATGACATACTTAAAAGGATTTTTAAATTAAAAGGGAGCTTTGTATTAGGAACATAAACCCTTTATCAGAGGTGTCGATGAAGGCAAATGGAGGATTCCTTTGCTGTATAAATTACACAAGGAATTCCCAGCCCACCCCATGAATTTTGAACCAATGTGTTCAAGCCTCTGGTTTTCTCTAACCCATAAAAGCTCCAGATAGTCAAATATTATGCTTCTGCTTTTTAAATATTTCCATTTAAATGTAGATTTTGACCTTCTTGCCAATGAAATATTAATAAGAGAATAAAATATATATTACTCTTCTTCTGAGGGAGAGGTCTCTCTAACTCTGTCATGTTCCCCATTGGTTTTTTGAAGAGGATTTCTTCAAACCATGGCAAATTTATTCCTCATTTCTATATTTTTTAGGCCATGGCAGTTGAAAACAGAAAGGTGATCCCTTTATTTTTAACATCCCAGGGGAAAAGGGAAATTCTTTTTCTCTAGATCAATGAAAAATAAACAAGGACGCCAAAGAAACCCTATCATTTCCAGCAAGAGGCAAAAGGCTAATTTAATTTGAAGTAACTCTGTTCCTAAACAAGGACAGAGTATAAAGATTAACTGAGATCTCCATTTCTTTATATAACTGCAGCCCATTAAGTGGGATAGAGGATAAAACTCACAAATTGCCCTGCTTGTCCATCTTTATCTTCATCATTGTTCCAAGACAAATACCCCTCCCCTCACCACAACATTATCTTTCTCGCTCCTCCTTTGTCGTTAAGGAAAGGGAAAACAACCAAATCCATCACTGTGCTGTAACACAAGTGCAGTTCTGTTTGAAGGGGATCAGCTCTGCTCCTGCTGATTTAAATGAGAGCCAGGAGGGACCCCAAGGATGCTCATCAGTCGTAATTACAGCTGCATGAGGAGAAATGTTCCATCACTGCAGAGTAACACCCTCCTTTAAAGGCCGTGGCAGGGTGGGCTCTAAAAACACAAGGGATAAATGCTGTTGGTATCCAACACAACAGCCTCGAGCCCTGCTGCTGTTCTGGGCGTTTTCATCTGAGTCCTGTCTCAGGTAACACTGCAAAGCCACCACAGACTGGTGGGGAGGGTGACAGAAATCATCTGGTAAACTGTGGAAAGATAGACGACAGCTGGAAAATCTAAGGCAGGATGGACTGAGACCTTGGGAACCTGCGACCGCCAGATAAGAACTGCGTGGTGTGATGGAGGAGCCTCTGGCAGGGCTCTCAATCACTGGGCCGACTGATTTCTGGAGAGAGGCATAAAGCAGAGATTAGCAATTTCTCAAACTTTATTTACCAGCTCTTGCTGTTAATTCTCATGCCAGTGCCTCTCTAATCTAACTCGTGGAAAATATCAATTCTGACTTCTCAAGTATATCTCATAATTTGGCTAAATTACAGCCCTATGCCACCAGCCCTGTGCTCTCACCACCTCTAGAGCAGGGTATAATTTAAAGACGGTGGGATTCTGAAAGGCAGCTATGAGAGTTAAATGCCCAATTTCAGCTGAATTTCAATAAGCACTAGGTACACCTTATTCCCTTAGGCTCTTTTCTAAATCCTAGCACCTTTTTTTTTTCCCCTTTCTTTTTTTTAAGATGCTACCAAGGAAAGGTCAGCCTAATTTGCCACAGCAGCAAGTGAAGGAAAAAGATCAGCACATGCTGACAGGCTGTCTGAGAGGTTTCATTATAGAGCTGTTTACAGCAGTTATTTCTCCTGTTGTTGCTGCTGTTTTCAGGGTCAAGGAACTGAGATCCCATTTCAGTAGCAGAGATCACTGGTCTGGGAACAAAATACTTGAATTTTACTCCTCCCTCACAGGCTTGTTGACTCATATGCTGCTAACTGCTGAGGTTTTTCTGAATGACCACGTGGTCATTGGAAGTTTATACTAATGCATGTAGAAACTTCAAGCCTAAATTCTTATACTAACATCACCAATTAGCTTTAATACAACTGGAAATTTCAAGTGAAGTGTAACACCATCTTAATTCACAACAGCAGATCAAGCACTCAAGCCAAAACAATTCATTTGAAGTTTGTTTCCTTTGGAACATAGAATTCTTTCTGTGAGGGAGAAATGCATTAGTGTATGGTACTTTCTGAAGCAATCTTTCTTCACACCTTTTTATACCCTACAGTTCACAGAGAAATGCTCTAAAGATCTGCACCACCCCTAATACAAGCACTTTAGCATTATTTTTACCATGTATAACCAGCTAATACAGGAAGCACCAATGACTGTTTTCAAATGCCATGAGGGTTCTCCACAGCCTCTACCTCCCTGAGAAGGGGAGTGTGAGGTACACACTGTGAGTGTGAGGTAAGGTCCTGGTGTGAGGACACTCAGGGCTGTCCCCAAGTCAGGAGACATAGGTGCCCACTCACCTGAGTGCCCACGAATGGGCACTACAGGCCCTGAAAAAGAGCTGACCTGCAAAAGCTCTTGAGCCACTTCACAACCTTAACTCCAGCACAAGGAATAAAGAAGTGGCTTTGGCTCAATTTCTGACAATCCAAAGAGGACAACAAGAGTCAAAGCAAGCAAAGGGAGTGCAAGTGCAGGGCCAAGAGCCAAGCCTCAGAGATAAAAGACAGTAAAGGAAGACCTTCAGTCACAGCCAAAAGCTCAGCTGACAATAGCATTTCTCTCCCAGCAGCAGGAAAAAACCTTCACATCAAGTAAACCACATCTCCCAACTCTGCCTCAAAAGACTGCTAAAAAGGTCAAAAGATTTTGTCTCTCCCAGCTATGTGATGAAAGATGTGCCACAAACGCATTCATTTCATATTGCTTTTGTCAGGTGATGGCAATATTCACATGTGATGAATAGATCTGCAGGCAGTGCAGTCACACATTCACATCTCCTGTGCCCACACCATCAGGGTAATGCACCAAAACCAGACAGAGCAGAACCTTCACTGCTCAGCTGCTGGAGAGCTAGGAAGAAAGAGGAAAGCTTCTCATCTCCAAAAACAATTCAGGGTGAAATGTACTCCAGAAGAGCACCATGAAAGTTATGCGACCATTTATGATGCATCTACATAATCTTTTGCATGGAGAACGCAAATGGGTTTTGAGATGTTCTAAAAGCCATTTGCTGGCCCCTGCATGGCCAGAATTTCTTGCTGCAACACTTCCACAACTAGCAGTTCTTTGTGTTATCAAAAGTAATTAAAAAAAAAAAAAATGGAACAAACCCACTACAAATTACTTGAAACTGTGGTGTTTTTTAAACTCCCCTTTTTAAAGGCTTCCAGGCTAAATACAGAAACAGCTTCCAAGAAAGCATACACACAGACCCCCAGAGAGTCAAAAACCAGAAACCTTTTTATGCCCATCCACAAGCACATACTGCTGTCACATCACCACACTGCCTTAGAGACACTCTGCCCCAGCACAGGATACGAGACAGAAGAGAGACAAGAGGCTTTTCCCTCCCACTCTGCACTCCTCAACCATGATCCCAGAGAAATCCATTTTCAGGTAAGAGTCCTCAGAGGCTGTACTGGCTTTCCATTCTGGATTTCTTTCTCCACTCAAACAACAAGCAAGAAAAACTCCCAACCCAATTTATCTAAGTGTCTTTGGCAATATCCTTTACAGACTTTCAAAGAGCCACTGGCAGTAGTTAAGCTGGTGCTGTTTAACTTGGACATCTGTCCACCCAGGCTGGGATGACCAGCTCAGTTTACATCACCGGGTAGCAATCAAATAATAATTACTTTGGGTTACTACAGACTGGAGCTGGATTTGAGTGAATGATTTCAGAGCACTGGAATCCATTACCAATAACCCAAACCAGCTGGGTTCTCGTCTCTGTTACAAAGAAAGCAGCAACAATTCCAAACATTAATTCAGACACTAAGTACTAGCTGGATCACCAGTCCATGGGAGCAGAGGCATGTATTTTGACATAATTACCTCAAGATGGAAGTGAGAAGGACATCCTATGGAGAACGGTTCAGAATTTACGTTCTGTGCCACATTTAACTCTCTGGAGTTATGTGGAAAAGGTTTGTATTCAATAAAAAGCTCCATTTAACATTATTTCCTTTGCAAAGGCAAGCTGGATAATGCTGGTGGAAAGCAGGATTTTGCAAATGCAAGCTGCAGTCTCCCAGCAAAGGGGAAGGCAGCTGAAGAGCAGGAACTGCCTTCTCTGAAACAAGTCAGACTGTGCAACAAATTGGTACATCCAAATAAACAAATCCCTGAATCTCCTCCATTTACCTCCATGAAACAAATGAGTCAGTGCTGACTAATCGTATTATAACATGGGAAGCTTGTAATAGGCTTACAAACCATGTGTTTACAGGCTCCTCACTGCTCAGGGCTGGCTGGGACAGTGAAGAAGCTATGGGAGAAACACTCTGGAGTCAAAATCTTATCAGGTATGTTCTGGAACTGAAACCAGTCTGCAGTTCACACCAAGATGGGGTACGAGCAAGTGGGAGTGAAGTGAAGGAAAAGGAATGCTATTTCCTCATTTGGGACCAGAAATCTCTTCTTCAAAGCTACATCTAACCAGGGGGACTGATGACAAGAAGAAATTCTCCCGATTGCTACAGGAATCAACCCTCTGAAATACCACATCCTCTGAAGGGCCAATTTCATCGAAAAAAAGGAAAATGAAAAGGAGCCATTTCTTCCCTACACCCTGGAAAGGACTGAGGTACCTTATACCTTGGGGTTTTTTTTTCCATTTGCTCTAAAAGGCAGCTTTTTGGAACAATCTGGCAGAATAGCACAAGTAGAACCTTAATGTTGTAGGAAACAAGAACCTGCCTATGGCAAGGGAACATGCAGCTGCAGCTCACCTTTATAAGAGAATTTTTAAAAACAAGATCATGATTCTTATTTTCTACAGATTTTTATTGTAAAAATCCTAATTCTTTGAGTTTTCTCTCTTCTAAAACCAACAAGTCTGTTTTATTATGGCTGTGTGTCCATTTAGTTCCAAATGACTTCACCAGCAAGAAAAGATGCCTCTTCCTTCTCTTTTTCTGCCTGTTTACAATAAATTAGAGATGCTTTTCTTCAAACACACTCATGTTTAAACCCTGGGAGCCATCATTCTTGCAGTGACAAATGGGAGCCCATATGCAGGTGTTATAAATACAATCTATTATCTCCTGACTTTGGTAGCCTCTGTGTGAATTCCATAGTCAGAGCATTAGCAGAGAGGGAACTCAGCTGTTTCTCCAAACACACAGGACAACCACTGCTGCCAGCTTCAAGAAACCAGGTTCCCCCACCTGCAGCAAGTTGTGAACCTTGCTTACCTGGAGATTATTAAATTAAAGGCTTCACAGACACCTTCAAAGTTGCAGCAGAACTACACTATTTGGTAGCCCTCCTAATTTGTCTCCAGGGAAAGGAACAGTTCAGATATATGACAGACCATAGAGAAATAAAGGAATCCTAAAACAATGGACTGTGACAAAATTTTCTAAAAGACAGTGCAGAGTGGGCAGCAAAATGTCATGAAAATTAACTTAAAAGCCCAGTTTCATGTCCTTGAGGATCAATTATAGCTTCTGTGCTTAAATGCATTTAATACATCAGTGCTGGGGTGGGGCAGGATCCTCACTGCTGTGGCCAGTTCAGCACCACTGGTCTGTTAATGGGATAGGTCAGCACGATACCAACGTTGGGAAGGACAAAGGCAAGCTGAGGATAAATCCCTGCTGACCCTACTGTCACTTAGGTCCCACTAAAGGCTGGTATTTTGTTTATCCAACACCATTAACCTCAATTTCTCCTGCACACAACTAAAACCCAGCTGGAGCAAGGCAGCTCAGCCAGAGCCCCTCACACAGACCCAGCTCAGCCAGAGCCACTCACACAGACCCAGCTCAGCCCCAGCCCATCCCACGCACCCCGGGCAGACCCAGGGCACTCCCAGCTCAGCCAGCGCCCCTCACACAGACCCAGGGCACTCCCAGCTCAGCCAGTGCCCCTCACACAGACCCAGGGCACTCCCAGCTCAGCCAGAGCCCCTCACACAGACCCAGGGCACTCCCAGCTCAGCCAGTGCCCCTCACACAGACCCAGGGCACTCCCAGCTCAGCCAGAGCCCCTCACACAGACCCAGCTCAGCCAGAGCCCCTCACACAGACCCAGGGCACTCCCAGCTCAGCCAGTGCCCCTCACACAGACCCAGGGCACTCCCAGCTCAGCCAGAGCCCCTCACACAGACCCAGGGCACTCCCAGCTCAGCCCAGAGCCCCTCACACAGACCCAGCTTAGCCAGAGCCCCTCACACAGACCCAGGGCACTCCAGGCAGGAGCTGCAGTGAGGCATTTCTCCCCAGTAAAGCACTGAACAAGCCCCAAGCTCAGCACAGGCAGCCAGAGCCCTCCCGGGTGCAGTGGGGTCCACACTGTGGGGCACCATACACATGTCCTGGGAACGCACCTGGAGAAGCACAGAACTAGGAGAACAAGGGCACCTGCAATCTGCTCTCAGATCCGTGAGGTCAGAAGCCCTCAGGGAAGCTCTGTCCTTGGGGATTTTGGGGTCTTGGCCAGACCAGGCTGTGACAGGTAGCTGAGTCCTGCTTGTGGGACTGGAGAACCTCCACAGCTCTGCTCCAACTGAAAACATCATGATCCTGTGAGTTCAATGTCCTTTATTTTCAAGGGCATGACACCTCTTGTTTCATGTGCCCCTGCACACCAGCTGCCTCTCATATGAGGGCTTTGCCACAAGCCACTTGGAAGAGGGACTGGTGAGCAGCCTCTGCCTTCCCAACTGCCTCCCAGGGGTCTCCCCTCTGTTCCCCAAGGCTGTCCATCCCCACAGTGCCACCATTACCTGTTCTGCTCTATTCACAGTCGCTCCTGTCACCCTCTGTGGCAGCCCCAACCCTGGCAGGAGCATCCCTGGCTGTCTAAACAGATCTGCAGGACTGTGTAAAGCTGGGAAGCTTTCCATTTCTGCAGCATAACCAAGACTTTGCCTAAAGCAGCAGACACGATGTCTTGAAACCTTCCAATTACGCAGCTGGGGGAAGCCCTCTCCCTCTGAAATTATCAAATAATAGAGAGAGCAAGAGAGAGCATGAGAGAAAGAACAGGGATGGGGTGGAGCGGAGAGGGAATATCTATGGCCTTCTGCACCCAATTCTGTCACTCTGACATTTCTTTCAAATATAATTATTTAAAGCCTCCTGATGGCAAAGCTGAGGAAAGGGACTAATAGAGGCTTGTACGGTACCTCTCCATCAGGCAGTTCAATAAATCCTGGCAGTGCTGTGATTTGTGTTGGGAGAATGAGCTTTTCAAGAGCAGAACTATCACTTTACACCGTCAATAATCTCACTGTCAAAAACTCCCCGAGTAACCTGACCAACACTTCAGAAGCTTAATTTATAGATGTGCTATTTGCCTTCAAGGTATTTTATGCAGCTAAATAATGGAAGTGGGTATTATTCCAAACTACTCTGCAGCTTTCACAAGTGGAGTTGAAGAACATGCAGGAGGACAAATTTTCTATTAGCTTAGGGCTAAATTCTTCCTTGTGACACCTGTTTGATACCATCTACCACTACTGGAGTTGCTTCCAAATTATGCTCTAGAAAATAACCTCCAGCACTTCCAGGGGAGCTGATCTTTCCGTGATTTAAAGGTCATCCCATTCCACCCCCTGCCATGGGCAGGGACACCTTCCTGTAGACCACGTGGCTCCAAGTCCCATCCATCCTGGCCTTGGACAGTTCCAGGATCCAGGGCAGCCACAGCTTCTCTGGGGAACAAATGCTGGGGGAAGATCAGAACTAAACAGGAACCGATCCTAAGAGCCTGGATCTCACATCATAACCCTTTAGCAGCGAGCTCAGCACTTGTACAGAGGCACTTAAAGAGCAAAGCAGTGCATGGAAAAGTGCTGGAGGTTCTTGGCTTTGCTGTGGACACTTGTACAGGGATTTGCAGAAGGCATCTCTGACCACCAATCCAGGGACCCAGGACCTGCAGTGGGATCGCAGCAGGCCAAAGTATCTGCCCAAAATTTCATCACTGGGATACTTGTGGCTCCACTGACATTGCAAGGACCAACACTGACACACAAATGCATAATCTAGAATGATCTGGGCTCTAATGCCAATTTTCATGTGTGGGGACATATCCATAGAACCATTTAGCCAAATTGGACAAGTAGGCTCTCTTTTTTCCTCCTGGGATGGGGCAAGGGATTTTTACTCTCCACTATAACCCACAATGCTACTTAATGCAAAAGGCTGTATTTCATTTATTCCTGGCTCTAAATGCTGACCAAGCAAGTATTAATTCCTTTAATAGGAAAAGTATTTATGCAGCTATAACAAAGGATACCAGGGAGAGACGCTGGGCAGGCACCAAACATGACAGGGCCATTGTATCCCATGCATCTGAGAAGCCCAGGCTGTTCCAACCAAGAGCAACAATTTCCTTGATCTGGAGCAGGGTAAGCCCTTTCTTTACCTAATAAAGCACCAGCATCAGTGTGGAAGTCACAAGCATTTGCACACACTTATGGTTCAAATGAGTCAGAGAGAAAAGTCACGGCAATACAGACCTCAGCCGAGGGAAAAACTCAGTTCTACACCCAAACTCAGCAGCTTGGATCTCTGCATTTTTGTAGTGACAGGTGTGCATTCCAGACTGCAAAACAGCCCCAGTACTTTGCTTGGTCAATACCTACTGAGATTGCTCCCTTTTTTCAGTTCCCAGCTGAGCCACTCTAAAGGGTTTTGCTTTTAAGGCTGGACTCTTGCTCTAACAAAAGACAAGAACTGGACTGCCCTTTATTTGTCTTATGCATTGGTTTGCTTTAAACAACAGCCTTTCCTTGACCATAAGTAACACGCCAACAAATCAAGATAATTATCCAAAGGTCAGTACATCAACAAGATCCCCTTTTTCATATTCCTGTGACTCAGAAGCTGGCTGTCTGCATTGCCACCCTCTGACACCACTTAAAAGAAAGTGGATGTCTGCAGTAACCTGTCTTTGTGTGGACAAAGGAACCTTCCCACTGCCTACACACACACAGAGGGCAGAACTGTGTTCACAATTACTAACTCGAATATGAGCCCAAATATCAAGCAAGGTGAGAAGGGTTTTAAACAACTCCAAAACTCTGCCTTGTCAGACCAAAGTGAGTTTGGCATCTGATACTCTCCCCCATAACTCCCTGTAGCAATGCAGTTTACCAGAGCCTGCCAAAGCCACAGAATAAATTAATCTCATCTTACCAGCTATGCAGGCACACATAACCTCTCCTGGAAGGAACTGGAACAGCTACATAACACAGATCCTGCACCCACTGCTAGCAGCTAATAAAACACAGCTCTACAGTTGGTAGAATTCCTCCCTCCTGCCCTTTCTTTTAGTAACATAAAACTCAGGATCTTTTCTACACAGTTCTAAAAGCAGCCCAGCAGAAAACGCAGCAGCCTTGTCCTTACTCCAGTGTATGCAGTGATTGAGATTTAAATTTCCTGTCCCCACCCAGTTCAAACCCATCAAACAGACCAATTCATCTACTCAGCCCCTCCAGCTGAGCAGCTCTGCACTGCTGGCTCCCCATGGATGACTGAACTTGGCACAGGAGGTGCTGACTTCTGACACCAGGCATCAGCAAGTGCATGGCCCCCTCTTGCCTGGCCAGAGAGATATTCCAGAGTCAGCTGGGTTTTTTTTCTTCCTCTTTGATCATGCTAGTGGTAAAAATGAAGATTAGTCTCGGCCATGATCCACGCTGCTTAAGACAGAATGATCACCTGGCATTTACCCCCAAATCTCTTCCTCTTTAGTACATAAACTGCTGTAATTTAAAGTCAGCACCATGTGGCAAGGAAAGCTCTTCTCTAAGCCTCAGATGCACAAAGATTTCAATGGGAATATCAACAAGATTGACTTATTCTGCATGTTTAAACCAAGTGTCACAAAATATTTATGCAAGCTTTGGTCCACCCCTTCTGTCCTCACTCCTTAATCCTGGTGCAGTTGGAAAAGCAATTCACGACAAGTCTACAAGCAACATGGTCCAGGGGAAATATTTATACTCTGCTCAGATTCAGAGATCTCCAGGGCTGGGAAAAGGCTCCTGGAACAGGCAGCTCCTGCCACATTGCCCCGTCAGTGCTTCTCCCTGCCTGTGGGACCAGGCTCAGTGGGAGCAGGCAGGGAAACACTTCTTGGCTCTCCCCTGCTCCCTTCCAGCGTGGCCCTTTGATCTCTGCATTGCCATCCATCCCACGGTGAGGGAAGTGTGACTGATTGCACATTGCAGGATGTTGTATGCCATGTTAAGTGTGAAGTTCAGGGTTCTCCCTCTCTTGTACCAGGAACAGGTGCCTAAAGGCAGGGGTTGATCTCAAGCGTTGATCTCTGTTAACTCAAGAACCAGATTCTGTCCTGTAGTCACAGGTGAACTGCAGAGGCTGAGGTACAAACCAGTGGCCTTGTTTGCAGGTGTGTGGAGTCTCTCTGGTACATAAAACTATTTAAGCGATGGAAACCTGCAAATATTTCTGAAGGCTTGAAGTCCTAAGGAAGAAAGTCTCCCTTTCTTCCCTAGGACAGTTCAGATGAAGGGAACAGGAGGGATCCCTGGTGCTGAGAGGAAAAAACCTCACCATGATGTGTTCTGAACCACAGCCAGGCCACAGCCCCTTCCAGACACATGGTGATGTCTCAACTTCTTATTGCTTTTTGTCTCTTATTGTCTTATTACTTCACTTTCTGTTACTGTTCCCCAACTCTTTTCCCACTGCAGTGCATATTGCTCTGCCTTGCTGCAAACAACAGCCGTGATCAACTCTCATATCCAGTCACAAACACAGATATATTAACTGAGTTTACAAGCCATTTGCATACTTCATTTTGTGGAATGTGAAGGATGATAATAACTCCTGCCATAAAATGGACCCTTTTTGCTGCTCCACCTGCCCATCGTTCATTTGAAGTTTCTATTTCCTTAGGCATGTGGACATTGTCTGCACAATGGGATGCTGTTCTCATGGGGATCCTTCAGCCAGAATGATCCCACAGTGTTACCCTGTGGTAGCCAGAGACCTTAAATTGGATTTTTGACAGTAAGCAAACAAGAGCATGTGATGACACAGAGATGTGAGGATGTTCCTGGAGCAGCAGCAAGGCCTGAGTGGTTCTCTGTGCTCACACTCCCTCACTGCTGAGGGCTCAGCCCCTCAGGGAGGGGGTGAAGCATCGATGGGTAAAGCACTCACGTGGGTGAGTGACAGGACAGCCACAGTCACTGCACAGTGCCAACCACTCCAAATCCCTGGCTCCCAGAGGTATGGAACTGAGCCTCTGATGCCAGCCCCCAGCTGAGCTGCTGCCCTCCCCATGCAGGCAGAGCAAATGAAAGGGAACAAAGCCAACGAGTGACACCCGAGACAAACCTCATGTTCTCCCCTGTGATAACAGAGCACAGCAAACCTGCCAAGTGCAGCTTCTCCAAGGGAATGGACTTGAATTAAGTAAGATTGTGTGAATCACTACCCCCAAAAAAAGAGCTTAGGAGAACTAAGGACCGTGATCTTCTGAAGTAATCTCCAAAAAATCATAGCAATTTAGTACAAGAATACCATTAGAACATCCTCAAATATGTATTTTAAATTTTAAAAAAGTTAATTCCAAATAATCTATAATCTCTCTACCTCTACTTGAATCCCAGAATATAAAATGGAAAGTACTGTGATCATGCCCTTGTTAATGAGCACTTAGAGAAAAATGGGTGTTTGAATTCTTTGTTTCCAGTAGAAGTGGATTCAAATGTGAAAATTCAGTTTGGACAGACAGAAGTTGAGCTCAGTACCACATGAAATTATTTTTGTTTTATCTAATTGACTGAAAAGCATGTTTTGGCCCTAGTTCATGTGCTCAGCATGAACTGCAAGGTCTGTCATTTAGCTCAGATTCAATGAAGTCTTAAATCTAGAGAGCAAACATCGAGATTTTCACAGCTAACATTTTACTGAAATTCAGATTAGTTCTTGAAATAAAGCACCAGCATATTTGATCTTATTTTACATATAGAATACAACTGATGTCATCCTAGAACTGACATTAGGGTTAACACTGCTTGGTAAGCAGCAAGCACAAAGACACAGGGTGCAGCCAGTGTTGCATAGGATGCATTGCTGCTGCTGCTGCTGCTGCTGTACCACAACTGAAGTTTCTTCTAAACTTTCAGCCCATGAATAATACTTTCCATGGCCACCTTAGAGGAGTTGAGACTTTGCAAACAAATTTACAAATCACAAAGCATCACCAACCAAGATGTGTCTTCATTTACGAACTGCCACCAGCCAAAACAAGAGCCTTTGGATTATAGAGAAAAACGAGATGTGGTTTCTTTGCTTCTCAGAGCTTTTACCTGTGAAGGCTTCAGCTGTGGCTGCCAAACTCTGCTGAGCACTGTTTGTGCAGCAGGGAGAGCAGAGCAGGGATGGGGTGCCTGGAGCAGCCCCCCTGTCGCTCTCCCATTGCCAGAGCTGTGTTTGGTTTGGTCCTTTGGCTGGAGAATCCAAAGCTTCTTGCAGGCAATAACAGACTAATCACTTAATACACTGTTCAGAGCAATGATTGTTGTTGTTGTTTGATTCTGGTATTTTTAGGAAGAGGTAATCCTGGATATTTGCATCTCATTTCCCAGAATGCCCTAGGGCTTTTCCAGCAGTTGGAATCTTACAGGATAAACATCTTCCTCTGATTGTAATTGCATTATTAAATATGATTGCTCTCCTCTTCCTTGAATTTTTTTTTAAAGCAGCAACAAAGAACCCTGCAAGGAGGCGCCCTGTTGACAGAATGGAGGAGAACTGCACAACAGAGACAGGCAGGAGTATTTCACCTTTAACTTCCAGATGCAAAAAAGACTTCTAAGGCAGAGTCCCACACCACCACACAAAAGCTTAGTCTTTTAAATAACTGCAGCCATAGGAAACCTTCAGCTATCAAAATTGAGGCCACCACAAATAACTATTTCCTTTTCAAAACACACTGCAATAGCTCTAAGAAATCCCATCAAAGATCAGGGTTCTGTTACTGTAAATCCCATAGACACAAATAACCATAATCATAGAAAAGTCACACAGTGTAACTGCAGTCAGGGAAAGGGGAGTTTATGGAGGAGCCTGACACGATTCTGGAGCCACATGAATGTGCTGCTCAGTTCTAAAATTACACTCAACAGTTTCTTACACCTAAAACACAGCAATTAACTCAAGAGTCTGCATGCTCCAGTGACTTGGCTGCCTAAATTCTTTTCTCTCTATAAAGTTCCTCTTCTCCATGATGCCTCACTGCCCCCTTCACAGTTTGGTGAAAATCACAGGAAACAAGAATGCTGACTATCTTCTCACAGCAATAATTGATACTAGTCCCACCTTCCTGCATTAAAACAAATAAATAAACAAAATTCCAAAACCAACAAACAAAACCCAACCAAACAAACAAAAGTAAAAAACCAAAGAACACCAAAAGATAATTAGGTGTGCATGCACATTGCTTCACTGTAAATCATATTGATTAAGAAGAAAAAAGAATAAACAATGCATATAAATAGTATTTGAGAAGTTTAAGCAGTCCAGTGACATTCCTCTGACTGAAAAAGGGGAAACAGAACTCCCATTTGTAAAAAAGGAAATGAGGAAGAGGTGGAGAGCTACAGGCAGGTCAGTCTCACCTCTGTGCATGGAACAGATCCTGCAGGACACCATGCCAAGGTCCTGCACCTGGGCCAGGGCAATCCCAAGCACAAGTACAGGCAGGTGGAGCATGGCTGGAGGAGAAGGACCTCAGGGTATGGATGGACAGAAATTCAACATGCCCTGGCCACATGCTGGCCCCCAGAAACCCCTCATGCCCTGGGCTGATCCCCCAGCGTGGGCAGAAGGGGAGCTGGAGTGAGATGATCTTTAAGGTCCTAATCCAACGCATTCCATGACATTGTGATAAAGAGCAGTTACACAACCATGACAAAGTATACAAAATCTAAGTGTGGATGAGTTTCTGCCTTATTTGCATATTTTTGGAAATGAAAATACACTTTCTGATGAGAAAATGTGTGACACTATCAATTTTCATCTCTTTAAAAGAGGCAAAACAGCTCCTTCTGCACTTCATAAGACTTCTCCAGGTACAGTGAAGAGTTTGGTTCATGGATATTCTTAGCCATAACTTAGGAGAGCCCTACTCCTACACAGGCTGATCTGTTTTGAAACTCCTCACCAATACTGTGCATGCCACAGTTATATTGCTATTTCACAAATATTTACAATCACACACACACATACAGCAAAACATGCACATTCAGAATGTGCTTTATGCAGAATCTTGTGCTTAGTTATTTATGTGTCTTTCCATATAGCACTAAGATAATTCCCTGCAGAAACCCAGCTGGATTGGGGGCAGGAGGAGAACGTGCCATAGCAAACTGCACACTCTAAGTAGCAGTTAAACTGCTTGAGAGCACTTTTCTGCTTTCAAGAGCCTCTGCTCAAGTGTTTTCACCAGGCTTTCCATGTCTAACAGCCTCATGACATGGGAATCAGTAATGCTTCTTCAGTGTACTTTAAAAAAAAGTTAAACATCTATAAAGCAAGGCCTCCCATACACCAGATGGTCTAACCTCTTGAGTGTCAAAATCCTTCTGTGTCAGGCAGCCCAATTAAAGAGACATTTTTAGCAGCATGCCTCTCTCCACTGTGCCCTGCCTCCCACTTCAGCCCCAATGTCCCAAAGGGTAATTGCTCAGCATACAATTAAAAACACCAGTTTGCCATAGTTCTTTCTCCCCAGTCTCTAATTGGGGGAAACTATGATGATGGTTAATCTAACTCCTGGGCCTCAATGAAGAAAACTGTTTAAAAAGAGAACACCTTAGAGAAAACATGAAAATCTTCAGCTAACTAGTATAGCTCCAGTTCTCCTGATTAGGATCATTGTGTTTTAGCCTCTTCAGCTGCAGCAAAGGTCTTGACCATTTCCAAAAGACCAAAAAGCA
Source organism: Vireo altiloquus (assembly GCA_013396875.1). Classification (NCBI taxonomy): domain Eukaryota; kingdom Metazoa; phylum Chordata; class Aves; order Passeriformes; family Vireonidae; genus Vireo; species Vireo altiloquus. Next base: position 240,259 of record VZRF01002861.1, on the reverse strand, counting down.
GACATGGCAAATAAATACCAAAAGAAAAAACACTGTATTCTAGTGGTGTGCCCTCATCGAAGTAGGATGTGCTGCAGCATAAAAGAGTGCCTTGGATAATTCTAACTTGTCACACCAGCCAGTCCTTATAAAATGCATCACTACTCCTATTTCACAGGACCAGAAGCAGCCACAGCCAGTCTGGGGTGGAACCAGCAGGACACCAGCAGGTTCCCATGTCTGGGGTGAACCAGGCAGTCTCAGTGCAGCTGTGAGAGCTGTGGGGTGATCAATCACAGCAGAGGATAGGGCCAGCAGGAGCTGCTGAGGCTCAGGACAGTAGGGCAGCCCAGAGAGAGGGGTTTGTGCAGCCCTGGCCTGTCCCAGTGCTCCCTGAGGAAGCAGGGCCATCTCCCCCTCACACACTTCTCCTGAGGCTCTCCACACCACCTGGGATGTGTGTGGTCACTCCAGCCAAGCAGAGCTTCTGGGTGTGAGGTCAGTGAAGACAAAGAGATTGGTGAGCCCTATTTCACAGCTTGCTGAATTGCTCCAATGCCTCTTCCAGCCTACAGGAATTGACAATGTGGAGCAACTTCCGTCCCTGATTTAAATGGTAGTACTGAGGTTCAAAACTGTGCTCAGGAACCTCACAGCAAGTACAACAGACTTGAACTTAATGTCTTGACACCCTCCTAAGTGAGAACACCCACGCAGCTCAGTTCTAGGTCTGCTTCTGGCAGTGCAGGGTGACAGCCTTTACACTGTCATTACAGAAGATGGTCAGGCTACTGTTGAACAGCTCTGAGGTACAAACCAACACTTCTTCCCATCCACCCTGTGACAGCCCCAAAAACAACAGCGTTTGCAAAGAGCCACAGCTTTAATGCCCGAGAAAGGATTGCTGAAAAAGGCAATCAGACACTAACGAAAACATAATCCCCTTCATCCCCAAGTGCGTGTTTCGGAGATGATTTACTGTATTATGATAAAGGGGATCTCACAGTCAGAAACTGCAGGCTGGGAGACAGGGCATTACACACACGACAGCTCTTTTGATGCTGCTTCAGAAGGAAGAGACTCTTTCCTCCCTGCTGCTCAGAGGAACGCTGGCAGCACAGGCAGGTTCTTGAGATGTGGCCTCGTTCTCCAGGGCTGCTGGATTCAGCAGTGTAACATTTAAAGCAGATAACAAGAAATGGCTGCTTATTTTAAACTGGCTGCAGCCTGTACTCAAGCAAGGAAACCAACTGATGGAAGAGCTTCCTCCTACTACTCTGTAATATTGCTGAGGGTTAATATTTGCTACTGAGACAGAGCCAGTGATACCCTGTGGGTGGAAGGACAGTAACACTCAGAGACTAAGATAAAAGACTACACTCCTCATGAAATGAGTTTCATTCCCAGCTCAGCATCAATTTATTCTACTAGAAAAAAACCTGACTGATCAGTTTAGAGTGGAGTCTTCATCAAAAGCACAATTTATGACTACAGGCTTTACTAGTATCAGTCTGTAGGTTTCCAGGTATGTAAAACTGCAGTTAAATACACATTGGCAGAATTAGCTGTGAGTTTCTTAAGCACTTTGGAAACCACAGACTCAATTTAAGTGCACAGTTGTTCATATTACTCTCAAAACTGAAGCATTCATTTAATGTGTGGGATATGATAAAAAAAGAGTGATAGCTGATTGCTGTCTATCAGAAAGACTAAAGGGAAAGGGTAACGTTTTTTAATCAGGAGGATTAAATACACCACATCACCATGCCAGGTATTAGCTATTTTTTGGCCACTTACAGAGCAGAGAAGCTTATTGTGTGCCTAAAACCCCAGCATCACAGAAAGCCTGTTTCAATCAGCATTACATTCTCCAGTTGAGAGGCTCTCCTAAAAAGCTGGTAAGTTTGAAATAAGGCTTTGAAAATGTGTGGAAGTCAACCCACTTCCACACTCCTCTTGCTCTTTTGACCATGTTGATCAGTGTGATGGGATTTAATACCCCAGCCTTGAGCTCGTGAGGGAACCGTAGAGCTGGAACTTAGTTCTGCAGGTTCAGTCTCCTCTGAAAGTATTCACCCTGCATGAAGCTTTTAATAATTTCTAAAACCTTCAACTTACACAGGAGGATCAAAAGACAGACAGAAAGAGAATCCAGTTTCCACTACCCTGCCTTCCTTTCCTCTAGACAGATGAGCTCCACCCAACACATCTTTTATGAAGGAAGCAGGAAAAAGAAGTAGGCTCTACTTTAATCAGTGGGGGTGCATGAGGAACATTTCAGGAGGTGCATTTCCAACAGCTTTCTCAACTTCCATCTCCCATTCTGAACAGCAGCAGCCTCCCCGAGATCTGCAAAAGTGAGCCATAAACCTCATGAGAAGAAATTTCCCTTGGGAGATCCACCACCTCCAGCTACGCTCCGAGCCAGAGACACTGCAGGAACAATTCTCTGTGGGATTGAACATTTCTTCCCTACTGGAAAGCACAATTGCAAACATACAGAAAAGAGGTGGGAGGTGGAGGATGGGGGACAAAGCCCAAACTTTTTCATCCTTGTAGGAAGATTTCTGTGTTTGAAAGGGGTTGTGGGAGAAGGTGGGCAGGACTCTTCATTTCATCCAGATTGTTTTGTCCTTCCCCACTTCATCTTGCTGGCAGGTCTGTCAGCACCCTCAGCTTTCCAGCCCTGCACCAGCTAATTGTGGTCCTTACATACACCCCCCCAGATCTAACTTGACACAATGCTGGATAATTGGCACCTCAAGAGAACAGGGAGAGATGGGCACTGAATGTGAATCACCTCCCGCACCTGCAGCAGGAAGATCCTCTGAGACAGAGGCTGAAGTCACTGGCAGGGAGCTTGCCCTGTGCCCAGGGACACAGTGGCAGGTTTGCAGACAAAACGACGACTTAATTTTCCGGTGCTGCCAGTCTAAAGGTACTAAACTCAAATATTCCCTGACAGGGAAAAGAAGGACAAAAGGAAAGCTGAGCAGTAGGCTTGGGCAAGAGAAGGGGGGGGGCAGTAGAAATAGATATTTAATAGTGGAGTTAGATTGTTAGTGAAAAAGAGTCACAAAATTCTCACTCTGCCTCCTTGAAGGAGCTCACACTGTGCCTGTGCATTTCTGTTGGCTGTCAAATGGAAAAATGTAAGTGGGACATTCAGCTCTTGAATCAATGTTTATTCGATAAGGTCAGTGCCAGAAAAACAAGTTTCAGTCTCAAGTGTAGGAAAAGACTCTGAATAGCTGCATACAAACAATGGCAACACATCTGCACTCTCCCCACACTTCCCATCCCTCCCAGCCTTTACTGCAGAAACAACCCAGCCCTGCAGAGAGGCTCAAACAGGAGCTCTGTTACCTCCCAGCTCAGGCACAGGGCAGGCAGGGCCCACTGCTCACAGTAATTGCTACAGCACACTGGTTTGCACAAAAGAGAGCAGTTTCTGGTTTACTCAGAAATCTATTTACTTTAAGTGCAAGATAAATCAGCACAGCCCAGAGCACGACAGCTTTCTGGTTTGTCTCTAGCTTCCACATCCTCACACTCACATCTGGCTCCGTCGCCCCGGGCTCCATCTCCCACTCCTGTTCCCTTCATACCTTTCAGGAAACCAGACCTTCTTTAATCATCAGATGCAGCATGTGAACCATAAAGACGTGAAAACCTTGAAAACAGCTTAAGATGTGGAGTACTATTCAGAGAGGAGGCTCAACCCAGCCATTCTCCCTGGGGAGATGGCAGTGGTGGCACAGAGCTCTCAGAGCACCCCCAGAGCTCCAGCAGTACCTGATGCTGGTGTCTTCTGGTGGGGCTGTAAGATCCTTGCCTCTAAGGCATGACCAAGCTGTCCTCTGGGCTGGATCATCGAGGCCTGGCTGGAATTAGTCCAACTGACTGGAACTCTGTCATTGCAAACAAGACGGGGAAGGCTTTGAGGGCAAGGATGGCCTCTGGGTAAGAGACAGGGAAGCAGCAGAGCACAGGGGCTTAGCAGAGAAAACAAAGCAACACACAAACAGAGCAGGAGACAGTAAATGGAAGAAAAAGATCAGAATTGGTGCTGGTCAAACACGGAGCAAATTTTCCCTTTGAATGTGACAAGATGGTTCTGAATAAATAATAAGAACATAGTTACATAAAGGTCATGATCTCTGTGCAAACCTTCCACTGCCATCAGGAAAAAAAATCCATTACAGACTGAGATTTCAGGAGCCCTGAATTTTATATCCTGGTCTACAACAATGAATTTTATAAAATATGTCTGTTTCCTTCAGTCTCTGTTTTTGATACTTTATCCAAACTGATACTTGTTAATCTTCTACATTCCCTCTATTGTTATGGAAGATCCCCTATTCTATAATAATGCTGCCAGTTACAGTAATTCCCTGAAAAGAAAAACAAACATTTGCTTTCAAAGAAACAAAAAAGATTTTTGTGTTCTAAAAGTATAAAAAAAAAATCAGAGAAAGGAAGAAATAGATAGCCAGTCACTAGTAGAGAGTATTTCAGAGGGTCTATCATCTATTTTCAAATGCAATTTTCATGTTCAAGTGTATCAGAAAGTCCATGGAATTTTGATTATTAAGGGCCAGACTCCATGAAGAAAATGTAACCAGGGCACATCTGTGAATTTTAGCAGTGGTCTTCCATTACACATTTGTCATGTGTCTGTTGAAATCCTTGGAGACTGTTTGAAGCAATGGCTTAGAATCCAAGCAAAAGCCCACAAAAGCCAGGCTTTAATGCAGCTTGCACTGCACCATCACACAGGAGTTCCTTCCTATTCTTTGCTACTCTGCTGCTTTTGGGGAATAAGATTATTTCAAAGAAGACCTGAATCGGCCCAACTATGAAATTCTGAAACTCTGGCAAGGGGAAAAGCCTCCATGAATGACAGCACAGTTCATTGTATCTCTGCTCCACCAGTACTCAAACTTATTATTTAGTGACACCACCTCATGCTATTATTTGCTTACAAGCAGTGCTACTTGACTCCTAAGAGAACTCAGGCAAATTCCATGAAACACAAGAGCAATTAACTTTGTTGGGTGGAAAATAAGTTTAATGTCAGGTTGCTCTGGTGACAGATGTGGCTCCCACATGTCCCAGAGCCCAATCCTGTCTCTGGTGCCATGAGGCTCAGCAGAAAGGGCTTGGTACTGAGGGACTTCTCCATCTGAACACATCCTGAGCTGCACAGCCAGTAAATTACACCAGGACCATACACTGGCCTGCGTGGACTCCACTGTTTGTTTTAGTAACAGTTAATCAAGAGTGAGAAGCCACGTGATGCAGTTTATGATAATTACAAGATGGATGTTTAAAGAGAAGAAATGAAAGAAGAGACAATAATCTCTTTGCCTGCATTTAGCTTTCTGAACTTTGCCATTTTTTCTCACTTCTGACAATTAGAAAAGCCCTTCCCCTCCTTATATTCGTAGAATAAAAAAACTTAGTCCCCAGTGAGATTTTACAGCCATTTACCTGTTCCTTAGAACCCAGGAGAATGCATTAACTCACACACCACAGTTCAGCAGCTTACAGGGTAAGCTTCAGGACACACCAATGAACTTCCACAAGTCTTACAGAAGCAAAACTAGTATCTCAATCCCTGATTTCTCATAATTGGGAGGATATTCCCTACAAAATGAAGCTAAAAAATCAGGTAATAGAAGCACCACTCTGCAGCTCCCTGCAGCTGTTTGCACGCCCTTTTCTCATGCAATTTTGCTGGCAGCAGGATAGCAGTGAAGACTCTGCTTTGGCAGGGAACAGGCCCACAAGAAACCACACCAAGGAGATGGTGCCTAAACCCCCTTAGGTGCACACAACAGAGTTTTTATATTGTTGATATAAAATATATATGTATTTTCTTAACGAGAAACACTTGGACACAAGAAGACAAAGAAATCAAAAGCCACCTCTGCCACAAGAAAAGCAACATCTGCTTCACTATCCCCCCATGCTCAGGTGAGGTGTAGGAGGTAAAGAACACCACAGGTTTTCAGACTTTCCTCTGACACGATATTTCCACATGTGTTCATAGCCCAAGCTCCATAAGAGCTCCGAGGAGTAGGTAAGGGTTCTGCTAACTGTTGTACAGAGGGAGAAACAGTACAGTGAGACCAAAGGATCTCCCTGATGTCACACAGGAAGCCTGTGGTGAAGGAGGGAGCCGAACACATCTGGCTAACATCAGCTCGAGAGGTCAGCATGGGGAAGGTAATGAGATGCCTCCGTGCCAGAAGCTGAGTTTTATAAAGCAAACATCACACAGAAGTTGGAAAAATCACTGCAGTGAATCCCACTCACTCAGTATTCAGAGACATGCTCACGTTACAACCACAAGCACTTATTTAATTAGAAAAATGATCTAATTGAGATGCATCCAAAATTGCCTCCGATACAACACAAGCAATAACATACGTAGCTAAGAAAATATGTAGGTTATGAAGGTGTCTGGGTTTGTGCGTGTGAGGGAAGGAACAAGGGTAAATTGTCACACTCGCTCAGCAATAACGCTGAATACATTTATTAAACGCAATCAAATTTTACAAGGCACTGAAGCGATAACACTGTAGCAGAGGAAAGTGGAAGCAGCAATAAATATCTTGTAAACACAGAGGTCACAGGCCCAGGTGCTTACGAGCATGGGAAGGGTGGCTTACTGTAAGCAGGATGCTTCAGTGCCTCAGCAGCGAGCTCTCTTTCCTTGGAGAAGGGGTGAAACAAGACAGGATGGATTATTATTTAATTTATTGTAATCAATCAGGAGTCAAAGCAATTCAAAGGAATTTGTATCTTATCACTATGTAAAGAAAAATCAAACCTCTATCATTTCAGATCTAAATACAATTACAGGAACAAAACAGCTTTATGTTTAAACCATCTAACTGTGCCTGACAGATGGATACTGTTTATATCCATTTGTATTTATTGAACATAGTAAAAGACTGCAGCTGTTCTGTCAACACCTAGCTGCTTCCAGGGTGTTTGGAGCTGTATATAAATATAACAGAATTTTATGGATAAATATATTCCATGGAATAAACATGGTGAAGATACCGTGATATAACATGCATTTACATTAACAACCATAATACCTTGAACTGGCTCCTATTGATCTTTAAGCACTTCATCAGAGTGTGGATAAAGCACGTGCACTCTCACCCCACAGACACAGAGAATTAAAGCTCAGAGATAAGTGCTGCCCAAGGATCTCACAAGTGCTCGCTGTCAGCGACGGGATTAAGCCAGGCCTGTGCTGCAGGTTTTGTCTCCAGTGCTTCCCCATACACACCTTTCCCTGCCTGTGCACAGCACCCAGGGCCAGCTCAGTGAACTCCCCATAAATTCCCTGCTTGCTTTAATCTCACACTGTGGGGCAATCAAAGCCAAAGCCTGGCCTCGGCCAAGCTGTCCAACACCAACCCTGACTTTCCCCTCATGTTTCCCTAACATTTCCCACCCTTTTCCCCTCACATTTCCTGCCTTTTTCCTCTCACATTTCTCACCTTTTCCCCCTCACATTTCCCTCATATTTCCCTCCATTTTCCCCTCATATTTCCCACCCCTTTCCCCTCACGTTTCCCACCTTTTTCCTCTCACATTTCTCGCCCTTTTCCCCTCACGTTTCGCTCATATTTCCCTCCATTTTCCCCTCATATTTCCCACCCTTTTCCTCTCACATTTCCTGCCTTTTCTCTCTCATGTTTCCCTCATATTTCCCACCCTTTTCCCCCCCTTTTTCCTGCTAGGAATTCCAGGCAGCGCCTCTGGCTGACATGACCTGACCCACACCAAATCTGCCCCCACCGGCCAGAGGATCGTAGAGAACCCTGTAATTAGCAGAGATACAATCCCACACCTCATCAGCGAGGTTTTGCATATACATGAACGACTGCTCCCCATGTAAATCTCACACACTACAAGCCAAAGCTTTCAATGCTGCATGTGGGGATGAACCCTTGAAGCCCTCAAGGTTTTCCTGGGGTTTCTCCTGCTCTGAGCCCTGGGACATGCTGGATGTTGTCTGCCCACTGTGCAGGGTGTAAAATAACAGCACCACAGCATGTGGCTAAGCTTCAGGTATTTTTTTCTTTTAAATTTCACAAATAATTGTGGAGTATGCTCCATCACAGTCTGCGTTTACAGAACTGGTTAACAAGAGAAAGGGAAGAGAGTGGGAAGAGGATGACATTGGTTGGGAAGTAAAGAAAGTTTTAAACTGGAGGCTGCATAGGGCTGGGAGGTGAAACTATCTGGGGATGAGACTTTTGTGGGAGTCCTCTGGAGGCAGCTATTTTAGGTTGCTGAGGCTCCTACAAAGAATTTCAGTGCAGGAAATGGAGCATTTTTCCTGCTGTGCATTGCTCCCTCACCTTCACAGTCCCTATAACCCAGGCTGTCAAAGTGCTATGTTACCTACTTTAATGCTTTTCAGCAAACACAAACAAATTTTATGGAGCTCTCTGGACAGGAGGGATGGAAAGATTTTACTGGGAGAGAAGAGCTGTTAATCTGGCAATGAGAAAGATGATGGCAGAAAACAGATCAGAAATGAAATATGACTTATCTGGAAGCAAGCACACAGGTAGAAATGGGGAGAAGGAGTATGTGGGGGGGAATCCAATTTCCTTTCTGACTGAATTGCTAAACTCGTGGTCATTTCTAAGCAGTGAGAATCAGAGTGTTCATTTTAAAATCATCATCAACTGATAGCCAAATTCTTTTTTAATGGAAAGGGATATCCTCATCTCCACTCTGTGCCTCTGGAAGGGGCAGCATAGGAAGAGAAAAATGGAAGGGAGAGTTGGCCTGCTAATCCCATATGGCAAACACAGGAACTGAGTGCAGGCTCCTAGATTCCCAGACAGGAGTCACATCCCCACTGGACCACCATCATTTTTCATCTGGAAATGTGCATGTGTGTGTGCACAGCTACAGAGGCAGGAGCAGCATAATCGTGGCTGTCCTGCCCTGCCACTAAGGCCTGAACTCTGAAATGAGAGCCATCATCTCGACAACTGAGAGGGCACATTAACAGTGCTGCCAGTTGAGCTCTCCCGAGAGGAGCAGTCTCCTGCATGTTTACACAGAGCTGGGCACCGCGGGGCTGACATATCCTCGGCAAGCATCATTATCCTGGCTCTTCCCTGGCTCTGGTCGGCCAACTGTGGCTTTGATAATTACCCTGTAGAAACCCAAAGCTGCTACACACCAGCATCTTAAACACAAAAATCATACTCTGTTGCCATTCTTCCCACAAACATTTTTATAGCAGACAGCAGTTTCTACTTAGGCAGCAGACGGACCAGAAAATACTGCTTGAAATGCTTTTGAAGTGGAGATGGGACCATAAGAGCAGATGCCTACCCCTCCCTCCAGGCAGTGCAGATGTGGATGTGATTCTGGTCTGGAGCTCCAGGATTTGGCTCTTTCGAAACATCCTGAAACTTCTAGTAAGGGCTGAGCATTGTGCATCTATTGTGAGAGGAAGGGGTTTAAGCACTGCTTTTTTCTGAACCCAGGACTCAGCAGAAGACCAGGATACCCTGAGAGTTTAAGCAGAACATGGTCAGAGCACAGCCTGTGCCTGCAGAGAGGAGCTGGGCTCGCACCCACAACAGGACAGGAGAACTCACTCACCTGGAGAGGGGCAGTGTTCCAATGCCTGTGTGCTCGGCACATCTCCCACAAAAGCACTGAGTTTTGGGACAGAGAGGAGGCATAGCGAGTCTTAGAGCACCTTTGGAAAATAATTTGGAACAAAACAAATCAACAAAGACCCTTGAAGTTGTTTGTTTCTGCTCTAAGTTCTGCAAATAACAAACAAGGTGCCTGTACAGAGGTTCCTGCCAACAGCTGCCATTAACATACATAAATCTTCCGTTCAAAGGAAGCCTCCAGCAGTCAGTTTTTCTATCTTAATTTGATTCTTTTGACTTTTCCATCCTGTCTGTTTTCATCTTTCCTCATTAAAAGGATTTTTAAGAAAAGATTTTTTTAAAAAAAAAAGCCAAACATGGCTAATTATTTTAATGACCTACCAAAAAAATATAGTTGCTTTCTACTCTGAATATAAGCAAATGTCAACACTGCATGGGGAGCAGAGGCAGCACAGCATCTTATTACTATACCATCAGCTCCTATATTTGATTAATGAAGACTCACAGGACTAATTTTACGCTGCTTCATTAAATGCCTGGGGCAATTAGCATAAAGGTTAGACTACTACATTATTAAAATGTTATTTTTTTAAACAAAATAATTTGCTTCTTTTCCTTTCCCTTTGAAAAAAAAAGAACCAACACACACTAGACAGACAAAAGGAGCTACTGTCTTTTTCAGCTTCTTAAGTAGAGAAACATGAATTGCTAAATCTCATCAAGAATTTCAGCAAAGCAGCTGCCCAGTCTCTACAAAAGGGCAAAGGCAGTGCTCTCCTGTAAAGCAACACACAAAGGGAACAAACAGCCTTTCTGCTCAGAGCACAGGATGGTGATAAACTTAAAATTCAGCCAGCACCTAGAGGGAGGGGGAGAAATCGCTCATTCCAAACAGTGCATCCATTTCTCACACAACTAAACCTGTCTTGCAAACCTCTCCAAATGATGATCAAAGGTAAAAGCGAATATATGCAACACTGCAGGAGCTGAAGTGTACATCATAAAAAGGCATAGGCATCTCCTATTCTTTGAGGCTTTATTGAGAGAACAGAGGAAGAACTGCTTTTGAACTTGTAGGTGAGCAAATCTCTAAAAGCACATCAGACTGGCAGCCTTGCTGTGCTGTTGATTCAGCATCATGCTGGACAACACAACAGAGCAAGGGTCAAACCACTTCACCATCTCCCTGCTCCGTTTTTCCTCTCCTTCCTCAGATTAGCAGCTCTCTGAAAACCAGCTTCCTCCCAAGCCTCCACCTCCTCCTGCTCTGCTACAGCCCCAGGAATGGAATAAAAACATTAAAAAGCAGCAGCAGCCCTAAGGAACAGACTTGATGAAAAAGAAAAGCTAACTGCCAGACAACGCTTCAGTCTGCTGCAGAGCTGCTTGGCACGTGGGAGGACTTGCCAAGACGTGCACAAGGCACCACTCTGCTTGCAGTGCCTGCTGGCACTCGAGGGGTTAAAGCAATCTAAGCCAGGCCTGCTGGAGAAGCACTACAGCAGGAAGAAAGAGTTACAAATGATTTTTCTTGGCAAAAGCAGCTCATTGGAATAGTAGAAGGATTGTGCTTACTCCTCATATATAAATGCCAAAATGAGGCTTGCTGACACTTTCCTGGCACAGCCCAGCCCTTCCAGCGGCCCAGCACTTCAGCCCAACTTTTGGAGGGACAGAAGGACACACAAGATGTTTCCTCCCCAGCCGACCAAGCCCTTCTCTCAAGTGGCACGATGCAGCCTCTGTGGAAAAGCACCCATCCACCAGCAACCCACAGACTCAGCTCAGCCTCTCCCTTTCCATAGCAATGCCTGATTTTTGTGGCCAGTGTTTGGGGATGGGGTTGTGTGAAGCCACCAGCAAGCATGAATTCTTGCTGCTGGGGAGAGGCATTCACAAAGACTAATTTTAGAGAAGATGAAGTCTGCTGAAACATCAGAATTTTGTGACTTGCTTAACCAGCAGCCAGGCTTTTCCCATACCCTGTTCTCCAACCCCTAAGTCACCCTGGCTAAGAACTGGCAGGGAGTTTAAGGTTACCCTTTCCCTGCTCCTCTCTCCCAGGGTCCACAGCCCAGCAATTTATGGGCCTTGAGAGCCGGAAGCTACATCCAGATCATCATGTTTAATAGACACTAATCTTCCTAAGGGTCTAATCCCCTTGTACTGCTTCTTTAGACTTACACTTTTGACTTCCAGAAAAGTTTCACATGAGTTTCGTTATTTCATTTTGACCTCCTAGAAGAACAAAATAAGGAAAGAAGAACAAAAGAAAAGAAATGCTTATCAATTCCAATTCCTATCAGACTTACACAAACTGGTATGATTTAATTATTCATTGTTTCATCACATGAAAAAGTGGCTCCACAGCCACTGCAGAGGCTCATGGCAGGGCTTTAAGAAGATGAAGGTCAAATGGCTATTTTAGGAGTGATTATGTTTTTCAAAGGCACATGTGATGCAACCCTGGCTTTTGCCTGGGGGCTGCTCTCATGCCTTGAACGGCAATGGCTGAAGTGTCTTTGCAGAGGAAAGGTGGTGATTCCCACCTGTGCCAGAGGAACTTCCCTCTCCCCATGCCAGGCTCACTGAGGCTCAGTGCTCTGTGGCTCATCACCTCCTGCCATCTCTCTCAATGTGGAGCTGCTCTCTGACACATTCAGACTCAACAGCATCCAATTCCTAGCTTTTTGCTCTTTTTTAAATCCGTCCTGTTTCCCCTTGTAGAGATGGCTTTTCTGTTCTGCTCCTGACAACCTACAGCCCAAACCAACACCCTTTTCTCTTGCTCTCCAACAGTAATGAAAATACATGCCCAGAACTTCTCCAAATATCCCTGCAGACACTCAGGTGATTATTCTTAAAAAGGCAACTGCAGGAACAACTTCTTGCCAGTGGATTCATATCAGGCTTCCCAACTCCATGGGCAAAAATACATGCTCAGTGTATTCAGAGGAAGATTCAGAGGAATCACTTCTCTGAGATCATCTGCTGCAGCCCTGCACCATGAGCAGCAGCTCTCCCGTGGTTAGCTTGGTTCTTCAGAAGCCCCCACAATGCCAAAGATTAAATTCCCAAACCTCCACATCCCTTCAGGAAAATGAAATGGGCTAAAGCCCATGAGACTGTAATAATTTTTTAGCAGTTAAAACCAGAAAATCTTCACTGGTTTAACTTTTTTTCACCAGTCTTTGATTTCTGTACCAGGATTATTATGAGCAACTCCTATTAGTTGTGACTTTTCTTTCCATAGTCACAGCAGAAATCCACGCTGCCTGCAGCAATGCCCACTCAGACTGGAAGGGTTTATGATGAAAAGATCACCTCACATATTCATCCCACAGCAAGTCTCCTTAGTGTGATCCAGCACACCTCGGCTGCATAGAGAGGAAATGTTTTCAAGGCAGTCAACTTTTTCTGTAAATACATAGATCCAGCAGGAGGCTTCTGGGACTGTCAGATTGTTTTACCAAAGAAATACACATTTTTACTGGTTACAATCTGGGGAGGAGGAGAGCCACATTTTCAAAGTATCAGAAGGCAAGTGGGAACGCAGCTTGGACCTGCCATCTCCAGGATCAGAATCCTATTAGCAGAAGCTAGGGAGAGAAAAAAATAAAGAACCGAAGAAGGTTCACTCTGCTGCTGTTGTAGAAGAAAAGTTCAATCCTACAGCCTGGGTGGTTAGGAGGAGGAGATGGTGTGATGGCAAAGCAGAGAAATCTACCAGAAAAATTATCAGCACTGATGGAAATATCATCCCCATCACTGAAGAACACCCGAAACTGCCCTGATCTCACAGGGCCCTTTTTCTGACTCCATTCCTGGGCCTGGAAGCTCAGCAATCAGTCTTGTAAATTTTCAATTTTCAAATCCAGGCAGGAGGTTTGTTTTTCTTGAGCAATGTGCCAATGCTATTTTGTGCTGTACAGCTTCCAGTATTTTCTTAAGTGCCTTGAGAGGCTTGGCATGAAGGGCACTGTGGAAATGGAGCTTTAACTGATTGCTTCCAACTTCTGCCTCATAACCTCCTTTCAAAATGAGGGATTTCAGCAGCAAGGGACACTCCTTTCCCTGCACACGAGGGAACTGTGCCTCCTGTAGCACACACCGACAGCAAAACATGTTTCAGCAGTGCCAGGAGCAGTGTCCCTGCCTGGCAGGGTGGTGACCAACATCTCCATCCACAGAGCACCACAGTTCTTCACAGTTTAGAACAGAACCCTCACCCTTCTCCATGCCCACATAACAAGGCATGCTGGATATTTCTCTTTCAGCCAGCCAGTTGCAAGGACTGACTGACAGCATCCCTCCCCAAAAACCACATACAGCCACGTGGGGAAGAACTTTTCCAGCTACCAGAGAGGTCAGCTGCAATCACAGCTTCAAATTCACTAATAAATGAACACACCAGAGCTCACTGAAATGAGCTCAGCTAACTGGAGGTGTTGGGGGATGACTAATTCATGACTAGCCATGCCCAGGCAAACTCCTTCTCTACTTGCAGACTCATGTGCAGTATCCCCAGCTGCCATCCTGACCTGCGGGTCAGATCCACAGCATCACTGGGAGCAAGGGGCAGGGAGAAAGGGAAAACAGTATAATGCTTTCCCCCATTAACACTTGACTTGGGGCACAAAGCACCACACTGTTCTTTTTCCAGCATCTTTAAAGATTTTTGAAAGAATATCCTAATTAATCTGTGGAGGAATTCAGGCAAGATTGCTTGAAGTATTTTTAGCTTAAAAATGCAGTGTTGTCAAGAATTTTCCTTTTTCCTATTTCACAACCTTCTCATGTGTTTGAGGCTATTACACAGGAGCATAAAGCATCTGTAAAGCCCAAGATTATGCAACAGCATTAAAACTCATAATATTTTGGGGCTCCACAGTACTATTATTTAATGATAGTAATTTTCCTGCCTTTCATCCAGAAGGACCCCCCAAAGTAACAGTTTTCCCAAAACAGAAGAGCAGCTGCCTCTGAGACAGGACAAAGCAAAAACCTTTGCAGTGACTCATCAGGGGAGAAAAGGAAATGACAACTCTTGTCCATAGGAAGATATTACTGAAGTTCTGCTAAGTGGGATGAATCCAGAATTCACCTGACAGAGCAGCTGGTTTTGCTGCTGATCCACAGAAATAAACCTAGTAATAGTAGTAGCAATAATAATAACAATCATCATCATCAAAAGAAGCCTCCTGGGCATACTTGCATTGTCACTTCTTACGATCACACCTCAGTGATAGCCCTGCTCACTTCCAGAGCAGCTTCCACCCAATTGTGTCAATACATCTTACAACCATTACAAATTAAAACTGTGTTTTGAATGCTAAGATAACAAGTATTATTCTTCTTTCATGTCATGATTCAAATTCTGTTGGGTTGTAAGAGAACTTGGATCAATTATTCATTGCTTAAAAAAAAAATACCAAAACCAACCAAAGAACAAATGAGAAAAAAAAAGTCAAAGTTATGCAAGGTGATCCGTGAAGGATTTGATTCTTGGTGCTGCAGCTAAGAAACTGATTAGTGTTTCATTTAGGAGAAAATGAGAAGCAGCAATAGATCCTTGTGCTAAAACAGAGCCCAGACACTTCCCAGAAATGACACGAGCTGTGAGCACATGCAGAGCTTAGGAGAGGGTGGCTGAGGGACATGGGCTCAGTCACACACAGGATCACCCCTGAGAGCAACCCCGAGCAGGTGTATTACCCTTGCCCTCTGCTCGGTGGAGGAACAAAAAAACCTGTCAAGAAACAGCACTTTTCCCACACATAAATACACCCACAGTCGAGAGGGGGGAGGCCTCCTCCCTTGCTTCTCTCCTTTTGCTTATTTTCCATTAGTCACAACACAAATCAAACTGCCAGGCTGCCAACACCTCCAAACAAGTGAGCAGTTCTGCTCTCCCTGGCAGCAGCAGCCCAAGGAGAGCTTTGGGATGGTGTCCCCCTTTGGGTGCAGCCCCACGAGCTGCTGTCCCTCCCTGCCCTGCCAGCCAGGGCCCCTGAACTGGGGACAGCACCCAAACACAGAGAAGTGGCTCATACACTACCAACATGCTGCTGGCTTGGGGTCACAACCAGGATCACCCAGCCCAACCAACCCAACTGCTTTATACTGCACACCCAAAACCTGCAAACACACAAATCATCAGGCACTTTAAAGATTGTGGGTTGACATTTGTTTTGCTACAAAATCAAAAGCATAAAGTGATACAGAAATTAACATTTTACTTGTCCTGACTGGGGTATTGCTTTAGGCATGGTGCTGTACTGTTTGCTCTAGGATTTATTTAACGGCTAGACAGGAGTAAGTTGGCCTTCAAAGAAGAGCTTGAGTCTTCCCTTTGAGAAAACAACTGAAGTTATATCTCAGTACTATATTATTTCCTTGAATCCAGAAGAGAAGGAGGGTTCAGTTTCATAAGGAATAAAATCAAGAGACTAAACTTCTAAGTATTTGGGCTTTGCTCTCATCTTATGCAGGAATTAATTTTATCACATAAATAGACATAGATCTCTCACTTCCTATTAACTCCTAAGGGGTAAGAGCTAATCTTGAAACTACTACTGAAGAGAGTCAACCTTAACACCAATTTTCATCTCTATAGATAAGGAGCTCACTGTACTAAGTCGTGTGGTGCTTAATGCATTTCATAAATTAATTGGTTCTTAAACTAACTTATATTCAGAGGAGTTTTCACAATATGTTTGCAAAAGGAGAGCAGGGAAATCTTGTCTATCTGTATGGAGCTGGTTGGAGTTTGCATCTGGGCACTTGGACATGTTAGCTGCTCTGTTAATACCAGAATCCAAGTTTCCCCAAATCCTACCCATAGACATCTTTCTTCACAACTACACAGCACACATTTAGTTAAATCTGATAAAAGCAAGTCTCTTACCAAAGACAGGCAGGCTCACTTATCAAGCACACAAATATCTGAAGAAGTCCATATGCATTTAGACTTTAGAAACACCCAGTTTGGCATGGAGGCTCCTATTTTATATTTTACCAAGGAGACACTTAAAAGCTCCATTGATGATGTTGTACCAATCACCTAACCACTAAAGCTGCCTTTGTTAACAGGTATTTTTCTTAACAGCAGATCAGCTCACTTGGTTTTGAATCAATGGGAATTGTTTCCTTGGCCCAAAATGACCCACGCATGGAGGGATCCCAAGTTTTCCACACTGCATTTTTAACCATTCCTTCATCTGCAAGAGGGAGGAGAAGCAACCAAGGCAATGCTTTCTGTAAAGCTCTCCCCCCTCATATCAGCGCTTCAGCTTAGTGCTACACTGATTGCCACATAATTTATTTAACTTCAGAACTGGTGTGCAAATAAGCTTTTGGATGCCAGCCACAGAGGAGTCTCCAACACAGAAATTAGGAAGTCTTTTTCTTTATTAAATACCCTCAAATCAATGGCACAAGCAGTGATACTCAGGCATGCATGTGATTGGAGTCAGGAAAGGATTTCTTATACTCTGCCCACTTTTTGTTTAACACTTTTAGCTCTGTGCACAGCACCTTTTGGGGTTTTACTTTTTTACTCATAAAATAATGCCATTAAACGCTAATAAATTAAGTCCTTATGAAAACATGTATTAGTCCTTTTCTCTCTACCTCAAACTGACTTCTGTTCACAAAATCACCTCAATGCAAACTCACTAAAAGAGTTTTAGGCTTTTTCTAAATTGATTAGATTTATACAAGCCCAATTGAAATCATTCATCCAGAATTGACTCTGGAAATTCACTCAGACTCTCCTCACCTGGGTACTCTGCATGTTTGGAAACTAAGCAGTGTTTTAGAGGAGGCATTTCAGCTTTGGTGGAAAGACCACTGGACTGGGAGACTCCTACTCCTGGCTTCCTGTAGCCAGGCCTGAAATGAAATGTCATTTCAGTCTGTACCTGTTTCCCAAATACGCAACATTAGCTCCCAGTCCTGTCCTTCAGCGCAGCACTACAAAACTTACCCGTGACAGTGACACAGGAAAGAGAGGAATTACCACAAGGATAGTTAGAACAAACTACACTTGAACAGATTTTTAATTTGAAACCAGTTTTTTTTCCCCCAAATCTGGCATTTAGGAGAATGAAAGCTCTTTCCCATTCATAGCCACAGCAAGAGTTATAGCAGTTTAAGTAAGATTTTATGGATAGGGTAAAACTGCACTGATGCAACAGAATTGATTGAGAAAATTATTTCATTAAAATGGTGCCGTTGACTCATGTCGGAAATATTCTTTTGATTTAGGGATATCAATTTAGCATAAACCAGCAATAAATCCATTTAAGATTTAGGTGTATCACTAGTTTTCTTGCCTAGGGAAGAGTATAAAAGAGTACAATTGAAAATACCATTAGAAAGAAACAGAAGCATGAGAGCTCATGAGAACAAGAGCTATGAAATCTAGAAATTACTTTCAATTACTAACTGCTAAAACAGAAACACTTCTGCCTAGCATAACTACGTATGAACCATTCCAGTCTGCTGGAAAACGTGTGGCTGAGGCAGGGCAGTAAAACAAGAGATCAGGTATATCAAGGTAGATTAAAAAAATACTTTTAACCCACCAACACTATCTTACCCAGGCAAACCAGTTCCTCCCTCTGGGCTGCCTGGTTTGGCACTGTATTTCTGGTCAAGGAGCTTTTTCTCCAAGAAGGAAAGTTGCACATCAGACTTAAGGAGAATCTGGCCCAGTTCCACAAGAGGTTCTTAGGGAACCTTGAAAGACAACGCTAAAAGCCTCCTTCCTTTCCTCCATTCTTATGAGAGCTCTCCAAGAAATTCACATTTAATTCTGTAAGACAGGCAAAAGGAACGTGAGTGAAGATGGATAGATGAATGAACAGATGAGCTGGTCCAGCCACAGAACTCTATGAGTCTGTGAGATCTACTAAAATCTAAGCTCTTGCTACACAGCAGGCAGTGGAAGCAGGCTGGAACTGGAAACACTTGTCATGGCAACTGTCCCCTTAAATCAGCCTATGGAGAGACAGTCCAGTGCTCTAATACTAGTGAACAGAAATTGGGACTACCTCTCTCAAAGCCCAGAAGATTCAATAACCAGGGAAGGCTGGAGAATGCCTTGCCTTCCATTTGCTTCTCCCTGGGAAGGTTTTAGAAGCCTTGACAAAATGGCTAAATCTGCTTCATTTGGCCACAGACTTTCTTCTTCCATAGCCCCTGCGTGTGTGTAGAGCCCATGGACATCCTGACAGCATGTACAGTTATATAATGAGCTCTAGAGACAAGAATTTCATTTGGCTACAGAAAGCTGAAGGTTTCTAAGAAAGCAATTTTCCTTCTTACACTGGTCTCCAAGAGATTCACCCATCAAAACGAATAAGCTGTTGAATCGAGTGAAGCTACAGCCTGTGCTAATACAGAGCACTCCTGTAATAGCTCAAGTCCCTTTCTACTATCTTTCATCTGCTTTAGCTCAGTGTTGCTGGTGTATGAAATTTAAAGAGCTCTGAAAAAGATGTTAACGAGCCCTAAAGAGGAGAGTGCTCTTGCGATAGTCATTCCCAGGAACACCTGTGAACTATTGAGTTTAATTAGTCTACAGCTGGCACTGAGTGTGTGTGGAAAGACAGGGGATTTATTATCGGATTGCCAGGCCTTAGATTGGCTCTTCCAGCACATTTTTTTCTGTTTGTTTGTTTTGTGATAAAGGACACACAGAGAGTGAGGGCAATTTAACTAACAGGGAATTCCCTCCTTGGAATGGGTGCCAGACACGGCAGCACTTGGATGCTGCCTGGAGTGGGGAGAGCCTGGCAGGGTGAGCTGATGGTGAGCTGTGCACCCCAGCCCTGTTATTTACTGAGTGGCAAATTTACTCCCAAATCCATACCCTACAACTACAGAACAGCTAAGGGCCCAATTTTTCATTTCAGTAACACATTATACTTCATTTTGTTACTCCTTAGGACTCCACTTAACTCTACAGGCACCCTAAAACAAACCTAAGAGGTAGGAACAGCCTCAGCTGCCACTTTATTCTGCCAGCTACAATGCCCAGTGACTTTCAACACAGGCAGCTGTTTCAGCACCAATTATGTCACGGTATCACACACAGCTGCATGTATTTTCATCAACCACAGTGAATCCCAATTGTTCATCCTCAAACATCTCCAACCCACCTGCCTAAAGTCATAGCTGCACTCCCACCTGACATCAGTTTTCTCCTCTGCCCTCCTATTTATTAGGCAGAGCTTGAAGAGAGAAATGAAAATTTGCCTTACATACTATGCAGAAGCCAACTCAGCCCACCTTGACTGTACCCAGGACAGCTGGATGCCAGCTTCACTGCAGCAGCTCAGAGGCTGGCATGCCCTCAGAAAGCACACAACGTTTGGAGGCTTTTATCTCTGAATGACTTCTCCTACCTTGTGCTAAATTCAAAATACCTCAACGGAAACAATGCCCTACTTAAACCACAATGTGCAAAATAATTATCATCCTGACATCATCTTTACTGACAGCAGCTCGTCTCCACAGCTGCAGGACGAGATGCTTACCAAGCTGATCGGACTTCATCCTGCCATCACCTTGACACTGCCAAGTCAGTCGTGCTGACGTTTCTTCTAGCTGACATTGGAACGCCTTCAGTAAATCTGTACTGACATCTTAAATTCTCTTTTCTTCCCCCCATACTCTCCTCCTGTCATGTCATCTCCATAGAATTGCCCTGCCCTTGTTTCACTTCATTTGACATCCTATTGTTACCTCCATGGATCCTCTTTAGCACAGCACTTCTGTCACAAAGGCGCAACATCTCCAAAGACCTGACACGGGGAGCACCTGGAGAAGTGTGCCAGGAGCCTCATTAAAATGAATTAAATGGCTGTGTTATCACTTCTACCCCTTCCCAGCAAGTTACTCCTCAAACCACAGCCTCACCCCGCAGTGCTCCAAAGCGCCTGAAGGCAGAGTGACCTGACTGCTGTGACAGTCAGGCCTGGGGAGGACACAGAGGCTGCCAGGGGGAGAGCGCAGGCCAAGCAACAAAATGCCCAGTAGCTCTCCAGTATCCAGGTTCAGTGACAACTCAAAAATCTCCTCCTGCAGTCTAAATGTGGAAAACACAACAAATCAGACACCACAGTGAGCCCCTAATTTGGGCCGGGCCAGGCTTGCACTGCCCAGCAGCAGGGATGATGTGGGATGTAAACAGAAACACAATTCCTACAACACTTATTATTCACGGCCTCAGCCTCTGCAGTGCAGCTCCGAACCTCCCCAAACCCAGGGCAGCAGCACCTCACAGGGAGAGGCTGGACAGCACCTTCATTACCCCAGCCCAGGTGCCCTCATTAGCAGGTTCATCACCCTCATTACAGAGCTATCCCTTCGTTAGCAGGGAGGGAGCTCCAAACATGGCCCAGCTCTGCTCCCCCAGGCTGCAGGGAACCACAGGGACACATGGCCAGGGACTCATTCCATACTGAATATAATTAACAGGCTTTAAAATCCCCTTTAGGAGGGAACCTCAGGCCTTGTGCTCACTCCACCAGACAGCAACAAGATGTATTTGTGCCTGGTGGGGTGGGGAAAGCAAGGGAACAGCTCTGTGAAACCACAAGGGAGATAAAACCCATATATGCTTTTGTGGTGTCTAACACATTTTATGCTAATATAATATAGAGAGAATTTAAAAATACTTTATATACATGGAGCATTTCCTAAAATTCAGTCACGTTTTGAGATGTAAATAGATACCTGCTCTAGAAGCATAATTAAGCTGTCTGTGCAATTAAAAAGCACATTGTTTTATTTGCATAATTCCATGCAGCTTTTTCTTTATGGATAGACCATGAAATACAATGTTTTCCTGACGCCACTTTTTTTTTCCTTTGCTTATTGATCCATATTTCTCCAAGCTGTAAAAATCACTTACAACCCAGGAAAGCCACAAGGGCCAGACCAAAAGCCTGTGAGTTCAAACACTGATGTGGATTTCATATACGCCAAAAAGCAGACCAACAAAATGAAATCTATGTACTCCTAACTCAAAAATGAAAAAAAAAGTCCTTCCAGGTATTTCCTGAATTCCAAATCTGCAGGATACAGTTCCATCAGAAAAGAAAAAAAAAAAAAAAATCCAGGCTGGGAGAAAAAAAATATGTAAAAACACCCCAACTGATAAGCAATAGATGTGGACATTATTACATGAGAGATTTCTATTAATCGACTTCTGCTGCATGTATTTTATGTATCTCGTATGCACCTAAATTCCTCCAAAACGACATCTGCAAGAAATACAGTTTGTACTGTCCTTTAAAATCCCCTTAAACCTATTCCTTCTCCCTTCCCAGTGCCTGCTTTCCTGCGCTCCCCTGCTCCCACCAACGCTCCAGACTCTGCCTCTCAGGTCTCAAACAGCCTCAGAGAGTTTCAAACAAGTGTCATTAAAATCCCAGGGCAACCTTGCCCACATGGACACACTGACACCACAACACATGAGAGGGTCAATCCCACATCCATGGCAATAAACCACTCCAGGCTGTACAGCACACACCTCTCTAGTGACACCTTAGGTTTTATCTTTTCTATTTTTCCCATCCTGCAGTGCCCAGTGTAACTCTGCAGTTCCCTGGAGCTCGTTCAGTGCTGTTCTCTCATGCTCACACTGACATAACAAAGCCTCTCCAGCTCGCTCTCCAAGGACACCCAGACCCTCCTGGGCCCAACAACTGCAAACCTTCATCCTGGGGAGAGGGGGGCAAGCTTGGGCAAATTCCATCCTTGCCTGGCTTCTGCTTGGGGAATTGATGCTGAGATCAAAGTGGGAAGAACTTGGGAGCTGTCATTGTCCATTTTGGGATGCACTGAGGCAGGAGCCTCTGGAGCCCAAAAGTATACATCTGAAGGCCTTTCAAATAAACACCACCTTTTTCCTTTATTCCTGTCTAGTCTCTGTTTCTAAGTAGCCATTTAAGGCATCACTAGCAGTTGAAAATAACCACATTGTGCACAGATAAGCTCTTGTGGGGTCTGTCTATGTGGGTGGGACAATCACCCCCACAGTGTTTGGTGCTGGAGCAGCCCTTGGAGCCTGTGTAGGTGTCACTGAGGGACCTCCTGTGTGTGACCCCAGCCTGTGCAGGTGTCNCATCTGAAGGCCTTTCAAATAAACACCACCTTTTTCCTTTATTCCTGTCTAGTCTCTGTTTCTAAGTAGCCATTTAAGGCATCACTAGCAGTTGAAAATAACCACATTGTGCACAGATAAGCTCTTGTGGGGTGTATCCATGTGAGTAGGACAATCATCCCTGCAGTGTTTGGTGCTGGAGCAGCCCAAGGAGCCTGTGTAGATACCACTGAGGGACCCCCTGTGTGTGACCCCAGCCTGTGCAGGTGTCACTGAGGGACCTGTGTGTGACCCCAGCCCGAGGAGCCTGTGCAGGTGTCACTGAGGGATCCCCTGTGTGTGACCCCAGCCCGAGGAGCCTGTGCAGGTGTCACTGAGGGATCCCCTGTGTGTGACCCCAGCCCGAGGAGCCTGTGCAGGTGTCACTGAGGGATCCCCTGTGTGTGACCCCAGCCCGAGGAGCCTGTGCAGGTGTCACTGAGGGACCTGTGTGTGACCCCAGTGTGTGGCTGCAGGGCCCTGAAGGGATCCTGGCTGCCAATGCATGGCTGCACATTCAATAACTGAGCAAATCTCAGATGCAAGCACGTTAGGGATGGTATTACTGCACATTTTTTGATCAGCAATACATCAGCAGAACGTTTTGCTACTGTTGTTAACTCTCTGCTGTGGTTCAGAAACAAATGCTTGAGGACATGTAGTACTACACTCCTACTGTGTGTACAAGACATACACTACTGTATCCTCCGTGGAATATGACTGTCAGCAATTACAGTGAATATTGAAGAGATGGAACAGGGTTTGTAATGCATTTTCCTGGCTTTTGTGAAACATTTGTTCACCAGACTTGCTAACTCTCAAAATGCAAGCATACACGAGAGGTCTGCTAATCCGGGGAATTAGCAAGGTACTGCTCCAACAGATTGCAAGACAAGAGTGCTCTGTTTCATACAAATGTCTTTAGACAAGAAATCAGTACACCCTATGAATAGCTCACCCATTCTACCCAAGATCTAGCAATATATCAGATGATCAAAAACAAAACAGAAAAGATTTATGCTTGCAACCTTTTGAAACAAAGGTTCCTGGGTTAGGATTGTTTTCCTTTCTCCCTTCTGAGCTCTGATAGTCTGCAAAGATGTAACCTTACAGCACAAGAAAGTAAGATTTAAGCACATCTGAAATAATAGAGCCCAGTTGCTATCACATTGTGATTATCAGCACTGCTGCCAACAACTCACACTGAAGCCAGAGTCTCTTCAAACACCACAAATTCCCAGCTGCCTTTAAGAACATGCACCTTCATCTATCTCTGGAACCCTGCAAGGTCAGGGGAAGGCTCCTGCTTTGCTGCATATGCAAAACAAAAACTGTTCAATGCAAATAAATAAATAAGTAATAAAGTAGTGATATACTCAGATTTTCTGAATAATTCAAGTGCCATTCTTAACGGTGACAGGAATACAGCAGAGGTGGCTGGCTTGGGGATGCTGAGACAACCCAGTGGTAGGGACAGAGGCTTATGATCTATAGGAATCTGTCCAAGGTGGGGTCTAGTTGATGAATGGTTCCTCTCCAGGCACAGCTATTTGGGGTTTGGATGTTTACAACAGGATTTCTGTTCCATACAAAGCATCACTGCTCTATTTTTTTATATCCTTTAGCAGATGTATTAACACAATACACACTTCCATAATATGTCCTTCCTTGTAAAATCCAAAAATACAGGGCCAAATGCCCAGCAGCTTTACGTACTTCCATGTGGGCACCTGCATGGCTTGCACGTTTGTGCACACACACAGACACATGAGGAATTTATTTCCAAATGTGGCCACACATGCAACTTAAACACTTTTAAAGTGAGACATCAGTTTTTATCACAGGAAAAAAAAAAAAACCAACTCAATTAACAGCAAAAGGCCTTCTCCTGCAGTAAAGAACACAACACTGGTAGGAACATCTATAATCCCAATACTTGCAATTCCCAGCACTGACCATTCAGTCACACTGAAAGCTGGACACAGCAGCTGAGCCAGTGAAGGAGCCCCATGAGCCCATTCCTGACACAGCATTTGAGACAAATCCTACTCCATGTGGACACTTCACTAAGCAGTGCACCAGAAATTATTTTTAAAAAAGAAAGACAGAAAGCAGCCCTACAATCATGAAAATCTGACATAACAGATTCACTCACTCAACACCTAAAACTGGAAGGCAACCTTGAAAACCCTTCAACATATGAAAAAACAAGGATGCACAGTAAGGAACTCTTCCAAAAAAATCCTATCTGCTTTCCCCAGAAATTCTTCCTACACAAATCCAGTGATACTGCACCTAATCCTGCTGTTGACAAGGATATTGGATTGCTGTTAGTGGCTTGTCCTGCAGATCCAGCAGCAGTCCCTTGGGCAGCGAGCAGAGCAGCTGCTCCCTGGTCCAGCTGCACGCCAGGGCTGGGGCTGCAGACACCCACGTCCACGCACTCCTGGTTTTGTCTCCAGGGCTCATTATCGTTCATTATGACTCACAAACCAGAAAGAAGCCATGCAAACTGAATTCACAGAGCTCCCAAAGCAGCCCACAGTGCCAGTGTCCAGGTACAAGCTACATCAGCCAGAACATGTGTGCTTTTTAACACAAAGGCAAGTCCAGGTGCCCACACATTACAGCATTGAGGTCTCCAAAGCTCTTCTCTTACACCAAATTTATGCCAAGACCTGCTCAGTATTTTGCTCATCCCCCTGCATCTCCAGTGGCTTTCTGTACCTGAAGTTACCTGCTTGCCTCCTGAACCCTCACTTCTCTCCTGACGAGGTAGAGAATCAGCAAGTCCCTCTTTCTAACCTCCACTGAGTACTGCCATTAACTAATAAAAGAGCAGGAGTGGAAAGCGGTTTTTTAAGTACACTATTCACATAAGCCTAGTTTTTGCTGAAAGAGCACCAAAAATAAACCCCTGAAGAATCCAGTCTCTCATATTCTCATGGCTTATACCTCCACTCAGCTTCAATAAGCCAGCAACAATATTGCATGCCCAGACTCCCTATCACTGGGATCACTGGGGCTCGAGTAAAGCAGGAATTTAGCCAGCACCTACTTAATTCCAAATTCATTTAATATCTCTATACCCCCTCCACAAGTAAGCCTTACACCATTGTGCCTCAATCACGCCAGGCACTAGTAAAATATTTTTTTTAAAAATCCTTAAATCTAATAGAAGATTACTGCACTCAACCGTAGAAACAATTTTAAGCCTAAATTTGGCAAGACACATTAGTTCTATATGGAGCTAAATTATTTCCAAGTGTCCAGGAAATACAAGTCAGTAATTACAGCTATATTAGCTGGATGCAAATGAAGCAAGAGGCAGAGCTGATTTACCACCGAGTGGGTGAGTCACCCTGGCCATCCTCCACTGCCCAGCCCTGCCACAACAGGCTTTGCTGAAGGCTGACCCAAATCTAAGAACCAGAGGTGCTCTGCCAGGGAGAGGTGTTCTTCCCCTGACATCTGGCCTGGCTGTGTTCCTTGTTTCAGTGTCCCATGTCCCAAAAAGATGAGATGAGGCTTCTTTCTGCTGTTTCAAAGCTTGTTTATTTCTTGTTCTTATCAAAGTTTCAGAGGCACAGACTGTGCTGTGACCTCCAGGAACACGAGGGCAGAATGGCAATGGCTACCCAAAGCAGGTAGCTTTTATATCTATTATCAACCTGTTAGAAAACTTTACCTATCTTATTTTGTTCCCAAAACCAGTGAATATCAACCTTATTGATATGTCTCCTCTACACTAAATTCTATCTACCAATTAACAAACCACAGGAACTCATGTCAGAGGGAAAAAGGAAGAGAAGGAGAAGAGAGAAGAAGATGAAGAAGAAGGAGCCAACACCCTAAAATCTCCATGTTGGCTCTATATAATATATATAGCAAAATCTAAAAACTCCAACTCCACACTCTGTGCTGCACTAAACAACATCTCCTCATTTCTTTGGTGTTCTCAACTCATCCAGAAATGGAGGCAAATGCTCCCATGAGCTTGGTTCGCAGGCCAAGCCTTTTTTGTGGAGCTCTGAGGGTAAAACAAACACTCAGAGGAGCAGGAAAAGTTCCCAAGCTTTTCCTAGACTCCAACAGTGCTCAAAGTACCTGGCTGATGGCAACAAGGACTTGAAGCCTTGTGAGTACTGACATGTGGGTGTATTTGTAAGGTATCAGCACTCAAGGAGGCCAAGCTTTTGAGGAGCTTGAGTCTCTTTCTAGCACTAACAGAGAGGTTTGATTTTCCAATGCGCTTGGTCCCCAGCACCTGTGGTGTAATGCTTCTGGCCACGCCAGCCAAGGAGCCAGGCCCCAGGTGAAGACACAGGGCTCCAAACCCTTCTGTGTGTCCGAGGGGAAAACACCTCTCTCTCCCTGAGCACAGTGCTATCTCCTTGCTCAGACAGAGTGCAGAAAGCTCTGTGCCTGAATTCCCACCAGCCCAGTCCCAAGGGACAGGGCAGCTGAAATGAGGAGCTGGCCTGGCAGAGAGAGGTGGGGCTGAGCCAGCACCATAAGCACAGCTCCAGTCCCCAAGAGCAGGATTGTCACCACGCTGGGCCATCTCTCAGGATGTGTTCAGGGCACAATTTTTACAAGACATTTTCCTCCTGGCTGAAAACAGAGCTCACACTAAATTAAATGAAGCTAAAGCCTATCATCTGTACACCCTACAGAAAAGACACCATAATCATTGTCAAGTGAAAACCTGGAAGCCAAGCAGGAGGCAAAATAACCTCTGCTCCATCATGCTGCTCTAAAAGCGCTGCACTCAGCTGACAGCAGAAATGGATTTGATAATGCAGCAAGGGAAAAATACATCGTGGGACAGCATTTCCAGTTCAGGATTCTCCACCCCCACGTTTTCCACAATAATTAATAACCAAAGCTGTTAATGTTTAAATGATCCACGCTCTCCAGTGCAGTCAGCAGTGCCTCAAGAGGCTTTCCACTGGGGCTAACACTATTAACTGTGTGGATGCCTGAGGATACGAGCTGTTTAATGGATGAAAGGACATTTCTATACTGTATCCAGACATTTAGGAACATTTCTTTTAAAGCTGAACTGGCTAATAAAGCATTTGGGGTTCCTAAGTTTTGCATAAATGTCCAGGTAGTTCAGGGTTAAAGGAAAACAAAGTTCTTCCCAATCCTCAAGTGCTAATAGTCATTATGTACTGCTCTTCCCCATTCCAACAGGGCCAGAGCATCCAACCTACCTGCAGTCTCCCCAGCAAATGTTATCCAGGGAGAGCAGGCAGGGATCAGCCAACCCCAGGAAAGCTGAGCAACAGGGAGGGAGAAGCTTTCCCTGCACAGAAACCACAGCACCAGAAACTAAATTGCTCCCAATCATGGCTCCAGGACTCGAGTTTTTGTTTATTTGCTCAAGACCTTGGGAACCTCTGCAGTTACAAACACACTTGTCAGCAGTTATGGCAAGAGGGTATTTTAGCATGGAATTATGATAATCACCAGGTTTTCCTGCCCTGCCTTCTCCAACCCCTCCCTGCCCACTCCCCCATCCCAGAATTAACACAGACCAAGGAAACTTTTAAGACCACAGCAATTTTTCCATTTCTTTTTTTTTTTTAAGCTTAATTTTCAAAGAGCCAGGGGTACATCCTGCCCATGTGTGTTTCCATATCTGTCCCCCTTCTAATAACTTTTGAAACCCACTAATTTGAAGTCAATGTGACAGCAGGGCAGAGGTCTCCACAGTGCCAAGTTCCCAGAAGTTCAGTGAGGAGCCTGCAGCCATGCAGGGAAAGGCGCCTGGCTTCTCTCACCTCCCACCATGGGGAAGGCTGGCTGTTAGCTCACACCTCATTAGACAGCACAAACCCACAGAGGAAATCAATTACCAGATAAAAGTCCATCAGAAACCAGCCTTCAATCATCCTCCTGCTCATGCAACTACTTGATTGGTAATTCTTCTGACAGCCTGATAACAAGGGCTGACCGTGACCCTTCCCTGGGCAGCACAGGAGTAAATACATCAAGACCCACAAAAGCCATCCTTGTCTCCTGCACCACCACAGGCTCACCCACGGCCTTGCACTGAGAGGGAGCAAGGGCAAAACATCATTAAAATGGTCACCAGGTACCAACAAGAACTCAAGGACTTGAAGAATTTATTTAGTAACCGGATGGATTTAGAGACACAAGATTGATTGTAAACATGCACCGAAAGATGGATGTTTCTCCCACCAGGCAAAGTTCAACCCATTCAAACCAATACTTTGGAAAAACTGAACTTTTCTTGAACGTTTTGATCTCTCCTTCCTTTTCTTTGTTGCTGCAGATACCAGGGACATAGTTAAGATCTCTACTTTATGTCTGCACTCGCAGGCTTTGCAGGAAGACACTGAGACACTGCAGCCTGTCCACTGCCGAGGCTCCTCACCTCACCACCCACAAGCTGAGCTCCACTCAGCCAGGACTGATTTCTCTAAACAGCTCGAGAGCCAAGCAGTATCAGCTACACTTGCCGGAAGGATTTAAAACAAAACAAAAACCAACAAAAAGCAAAATAACCCTAACTGCCTTACTAACAGCTGGCCTCTTTCTTTTTCCACTTAGGGACTAATTTCTCTAAAACAGAGGCTTCATTCTTCAACATAAGACTTCAAATACATGGAAAATCTGAACCAGACCTATCACACCAGGCTACAGTTTCCAGCAGGATGGTTTAATGGGCTCGTTGAAAGCATTCTTCAAATGTTTCATTCCTCCCATTCCTTTCCCGTCATGGTTCTTCTTTATGGACAGATGCATGGGAAATGGAGTAAAATTGGGTCCACAAGGATCAAGGAAGTATGCCCAAGCATGTCATATGTTCTGTGTGTTACTGGCAGGGCTGCAGATTGATTTATTTCTGGTGTTTGTGACAGACATGGCACTTGCAGTTCCAACAGACAGACTCAGACTAGCTGCAGATGAGCATGGACTAACTGAGCTTGTGCCAGGGCTGTCCTGGCTGGACTGGCAGTGTGAGCTGTGCAGCTCCACAGCTCATGGATAACTTGTGTACCTCTGAACAAGTGTGGAGACAACAGAGACTGCCACTGTATCTCTCCGTGGAGCAGCTAGGGAGTGCATCTCCCTAGAAAGGTAATAACTGGGAGGTAAAATTGGGCAAATGCCTTCTCTAATTAAGGGGCCAGGCAGGTTCTCTGGCAAGCCAGCAAAATTTGGCTCCACTCCCACCAACTTCTCTAGGATTCATGTATCACTTGTATATGTATATTTGTGTAGATATAAGGTATGTGCAGTCTTCATCTTTTGGGCTGAAAGGTTGAAACCACCCATTTCCTTTCCAACTTCCAACAAAAACAACTCTTCAGGAGCACAAGAGGAAACAGCCAAGTTTCAAGCAGATGACTGTCCACATGTGTGAAACTCAGGGTTCCAGTAACTTGAATCCCAAGTCTCTTCCTACATTTACAGTCCACAGCCATCCTACCAAAGCCCGTAAATGTCATCACCAGAGCAGGTCTCATAATAAGCACTGCTGCACTGGAAAAGTCTTCTTTACAGGCATAACTGATAAATAATTCTGATTTGTGCACCACTGTTAGTAACTATGAACTCAATTCTTCTGCTCTTCAGCACAGTGAAAACTGGAATTGAGCCATCAGTTACCTAGAGAGAAGCTCAAGGAGTTGCTAAATGCTGAAGTGCCAGGGACTCTAAGGCAGGAGTGGTTCTGCTTACATGGAGACAAACTGCATGAGCTCAGCACAAGAGATGAGGTTGGAATTAAGAAATTACTTCAGCTTTACGAGTGCTCTGCCTTAGTAAATCCAAGTCAGACTCTCAACCTTCCAACATCATTTTTCTGTGGTTCTGTGTGTATTCACTTTAAAGAACATGTACAGGAGTCTGGGCACTGGGTGGGGAAGGGAGAGGACAATCAGGTGGGGATGAGCAAGGGAGGAACAGCCACAGTACAGGTGGAGAGTCTGGAGCTGAAATACATTATAGTCTCGAGAAATCATCTCGTGTAACTGGTAGTACAAATTTGCTTTAAGAGACAACTCAGCTGGCACATGTATTCCCTGCTGAACAGTGATACCTATTCAAATGATCAAAACCTGTCAGTTCTTAAATTCAGGATAAATCCCAGACCTCAGAAACAGGCAAATGAAAAAAAAAAGTTCAAAAGGAGTAAGACAGCAAATGTTACTCTCAGGACCAATCTCTCTGATATGCCTCCAGCTTGCTAACAGCATTCTAATGCCACAGGCACGTTACTTTCCTTTGCCCTCATATTTTATTTCAGTGAAGCCCTGTCCTAATAACTGATTACCAAATACCAAACAAGCTGTAGCGTTATCTTGCTAGCTGGTGAAATATTTAGGTCCATTTAAGTGCCATGCAAAAATGAGTCTGAATATATGGGCTGTAGCAGGCAGAAACAGGAGTTTTGTATTCAGAGACAGGAATATCCTATTGAGACCCATTCCTCACTCCTGCAAAGTGCTCGTGCCCTCTCACCAGATCAATACAAAGCAGGTGCTGTTGCCATAGGATAAAATGCATCCTTCACATTTAATGTGGAAATTACCATTCCTCCACCACATTCACAGCAAAGGAGGAAGCTGAGCACAAGCCTCCATCCTCCAGCCAGGCTCACCTGAGGAACTGCTCACCCATATAAAACAGCACAGAAAAGGAGTACTTCCTATTTTGTACATCTCAATGGAAACAATCAGCCTATAATACACCAGATACCTTACAACCATTGTAACATCCTCCTTTCCAACCCATGCAATTCAATTTTTCAAGACATTTTTTAAAACCGCACAACTCTTTTATGGGGCCACTGCAAAAATCAAAATCCACATTTTCAGAGCTGTCACATACACAAACTTGCTTCAGCTTTTTCTCAGGGCATTCAGAGACACAGCAGTGAGTCCAGCAGCAGCAGCACTGCTTTAACTCACTCGAGGGCTTCATGTTTCTGCCCTGTTCCATCCTGTGTGCTCACAGCACCTACAGATACAGGGGGAGTGGGAACAACCGACCAAGACAATTCCCACACCACAGAAGCAAACCAAATTTCTTCCCCACACAAAGGAAAATAAAGAATTGCAAATTTGGCTCTCAATCATTGCTTGCTTCCAGATTGCAAAATGTTCTCTGGGTCTGGCAGTGAGGACCTAAAACAGCCTTCAAACACCAGTTCTTGAGAGATTTCCAGTCCAACTGCTCAGGGTCAGGATAAGCATCCAAATGTCTAAATCATGCTCTGAAGCAAATGCTTGTGCCACGGCAGTTGCAACACACCTACAAGTGTGGATCTTACACTGCTGGGAAGGACATCATTGCAATTTCTATGAAGTGTCCAAAATTTCAGTGCCTCCAGCCCCATATTTGCAGCAGCTGCACAACTGGAATCATCAGTGATTCACAGGCTACTGTTCTTTCAGCAGAGCCCTCTCTGGTCTTTCGTGTCAGACAGATAGTTAAGTTTGACTTTATTTGCATCATGCTTGCCAAGACCTGTGAATTGGGAATTAATAGCTCCCTCTGCTCCCACACTGCAGCCAATTTTACTGCATTCACTCCAGCACATATCAATGCACAGAGGTCAGATGCAATTTTAATGAGAACCTCTACTGTTCTATTTATTTTAATACCTTTATTGCCCCATCAAATTTATAATAATTAAGCATATTATAATAACAGTGAATTAAACAGTCTTCTTAAATGTATCCCCCATTATTTTATAATCAATTAAAATTAATAAAATTGATTGTAAAATCTCACATCTGGTGTATACTAATGTCTGTTCTCATCATTACACAAAGTTCTACTTCAGTAACAGCCAACTACAAAGATTTCTGTACTATCAGGAGGTCTATAATAATCCATTTTCTTTACTGATCCTCTGATACCTCCATCCTTTCCACAGAGTACCATTAATGCCTTGGTTTGGCAGGCTTCTTGCAGAGGCAGCAGCAGCCTGGCTGCAGAGGGAGCTGAGCTGGCAGCAGGTACAAGCAAACTGTCCCCATCCCATGGGACAGCAGCTCCCAGCTATGGACAAGCCCTGCTGCTCCTGCTGGGCAGCACGTGGGGAGAGATGGGATTCCCTTTCCAGTCTAGATTCCCTGCTCACTAGCAGAGAGAACTCCAGAAAACTCAGCTTTCTGCTCTCATTTCCTCACTCCCCATCACCGACAGCCTTTGTGCTTTCACAGCTGCTCAGCCATCTCCACTCAGGCCCTGGAGCTCGGCTGCCTTACAGCTGGGTGTTTCCTTGGCAATTATATCTCTTCAGTTGCTGAAAGCATCAGAAAATGACCCCAAAAGACCTCCTTTCTCCTTAAGAGCAAAAGGGAGCCGGTGGAATCACAGAGGTAATACAATTTTCAGTGTAAGTACATTAGCTCGTGGAACTTCTTGCCACAGAGTCATCCCAGGGCAAACAGTTTGACAACCACTCGGTGTCTGTTCTGCACAGCTCAGTACTCACCAGCAGCACAGAAAGAAACAGGAACAAATGTCACCCACTGGACGAGTCTTGCCTTTTCTTTTCCTATTTTGGGGTTATTCTGTGAGAGAAGTATCTAGAAAATGAACTGCCAGGAAAAATGATGCTATGATCTCTGGGAAAGCAGCGTTACAAGGTGAAGATTCGTTTCTCTGACTATGCCCAAGCAAAATGTGTTTGCAAAGGGGAGTCTGCATAGTCTCACTGCAGAGCCAATGCATCAAGGTCTTCAAGAAAATGAAGAGGCACTTTCATATAAAACATCATCTCAAGCCCCAGAATTTCTGCAAAGCTTCAAGATGCAGCTAACAAGAACTCTCCTCCCACTGAATTTCTGTGAGAGCAACTTAGGTTATTAATTATTAATTATACAAATCAAAGCTGACTTGCTAAACTTTGTGACCAAGAGAACACAGAACTGGGAAGTACTTGCTGCATTTTGCTTTTGTCACCCTGGATGTGCAGTTTGGTTTCTCTATCCTTTGCCTTCCTGCACTGCTTTTATGTTTGAGGCGTGGTGGATGTATTTTGGCTGGGGAATCAGGCCAAGCAGAGGAGAATCCTTTTGGTTCATGTTTCTGCAGCACCTGACCCAGCAGCTCCCCAGACCTTGATGTAACCAGCTCAGGTCTAACTTCTGCAATGCATGGCACAATGTGATTAGGGGCGCCTTGATACCACCTGATTTTCCTAAGCATCTCAGGGCACTGGAGCAAAAGGCTGGATGTGCCTGGTATTACCTCCTAATGTGCATCGCCAGCTAATGGCAGCCACTTTAATGATGACACAATGCACATTGCAGGCCCTTTTAGCACTTGTCAGGCTGCCTTGCTCCGAGCCTCCGCCTGCTTCTCTCTTCCTGACGTGGCTCTACACTGAAATGTTCTTTTCTCTGTCAGCTTTGGGGCGTGATTGGAGCTGCTACCCATCGCAGTCAATGAGTGTGAACTTCCTTGTGCCACGGGGCCTCTCCACAAGTGCCTCGGCGTGGGAGGTGGCACTTGTCACACTGTCAGCTCGGCTGCACAGCCACAGCTCAGGCACACTGCTCCCGAGACAAGGACTGCTCTGGCTGAGTCCTGCTCCCCACAGCAGAGAAAAAACCTCGCAGTTACATCACAGGGATCTCACAGGGAAGGCGATCTGCTTACTCAGAGCAAGCCTTTTATTTTTAGCCCGGTTGGAGGAGGCAGTGGCTGTATAAATAAAGGCTGCTCTGAGTCTGAGTAAGCACGGTGCCTGCACGGCTCCTGTCAGCACGAGGAGTGAACAATCCTCGGCCCAGGGCTGCAGTGGGAGTCCACACTGAAGGCTCTGCATGCAGCATGGAGATGTGGGAACCTCACTGGAAATGCTCAGCTCCAGAGCCAGGCACCAACAGGAGCATCCACGGGGCCACAGGGGCTCTTTGCACAGCACCAGCACCCAGGGGCTTGCTGCTTTCAAGGAAAGAAATCAACCACCACAGCCCTACACAGGATCCCAGGAGAGCCTTCAGGATCCAGGTGTATCCCCTTGGCAGAACACACACTCATGAAGCCTCTATCAGCCTGGACCAACAAAGTCATCCTTGTAGGCAGCACCCACACCATATCCTGATGCAGTCCTCTCCAGCAGGACATCCACACACAACCACTTTGGAGAAAGCTTGAGAAGTGCTGGTGGGCTCCAAGCTGCTGGGAGGAGGGCAGGCTTTGTACCTTGAGGGGTTGAAAACTGATATCTTTGATACTCCAAACAAATCTCCAGGGTCACTTCTGTCTGCTTGCTGATCTATTTCCTTGCTTCCTTTCTGCAGCAGGAGGACTAGCTGTTCTTCAGCACTTCTGTCAGTCATGGAGTAATAACCAGGCAAGGGAAGAGCAGACTGGGTTCTAACTAAACATGTGCTATTTCATCTACCTTCCCAAAGAACAAATACATAAAGTAGCTGCAAACATCATCCTGACTGCAGTTACATGCAATATGCCTTGCAGTTAATCCTGAGCACACCAACACCAACATTTCCCATTTATGGGTTCAGACTTCTTTTTTCTCTCCCTGAGCTGTTTCTCACCCTCCCTGCAAAAACTCCATCCTTCCAAGCAGCTCTCCCAGCTGAGCAGGCCCTGAAATAGCACATCTCTGCTTTCCATCCAAATGGGCATGGTTCACTGTTTATTAAAGCATTACAGTTCTTCTGGAGCCTAATAATATTTGAAAGCAATAAATAAATTCATTGTTCTCAAGAAGAGTAGGCTTAGGAGAATTTGTGATGCTGAGGAGGATCCCCACCAGGCAGGGACATGACAACTTGTTGCTGTCCTGCTGTTGCTGGTGCTCTCAGCCCTCCTGCTCCTGGCACACAGACCCTGCAGCCTGCAGATTTCTGCCACAGCCCTTGCAAAGTTACTTTCCAATGTGACAGCTTGCTTTTAGTGGATTTTTAAATCACTGGCTAATCCTACTAGCTGTATTTAGTTAATCTGGAAACAAGGAAAGACAAGGATTGGGTCTTGCTGTGTGTCCAGCAGGCTCCATGGTACAATCCAAACAGCCAGAGACATTTCTCCTTCACAGCCAGTGCAGTTCCTCACTCTGCATTAATGGGAATTAGGAGCCCTCATACATGTACTTGACGTGTACCCTAACACATGCTTCAAATCTAATGACAGCACGGCTCCAGTTGGAAACTCTTTCAAGAGAATCATTAAGTACATGCATAAATCTTGTTAAGAGTCAAGCCTGTGTTTTGAACTCTAGTCACTGATGGTTCAAATCCAAATTTACAGCACTTCCAAGCTTCCTTAAAAGGAAAAAAAAAAACCTGCAATAAAATTAATGATCACTTGTGTTTACATTTCTGTTGGTGCATTTCATCAAGTAAGATTATATCCACGTATTCAGAAGTCATAGACACATTCCTCATAACTCTATCAGCTCAAAACTGCCTTCCAGGCTGGGCTTTTGTGCTCAGCTCTGCACTCAAGTTTGTAAAATGCTGGTACTGTGCACCCCTTACTTGGAGTGAACCAACAACAGCTGCAGAGGACACAGATAAGCAGTACCAGAGAGAGACAAGGCACCATCAGATGTGTCACCACTGTTTCATCTAGCAACTCTGAGCTTGGCTGTGTACATTTGGTGGTGGAGCAAGAGAAGGTGGCTGTTCTTATGCTACCAGGCCAGATCACCAGAGCTACTCTGAAATAAAACCACGTCCCAAAAGCGTCTAAATATCCACCCAACTCTTCCTGCTCTGCTATTTCCTGGCACCATAAAAAAAGGTGACGTTCAAAAAACCACTGTCCGTGTAGGAATACTCTTTTAGACTTCTTACTGCATATTCTTTTATCTCACAAGTATTTATCCAGCACCAGGACAAGCTTCTGCTTGCAGAGATTGCTATCAGATTTGTGTCCTAGAGGTGTCAGTGTCCCTTGTCCTCCTTTCAAACTTTCATCTCTATCTTCTGAAAAGGTGAAGAGGTGAATGTGAAAACCTGCCAGTCCTCTTCCCCAGCACAGAGCCCCCCAAACTCTGTGCCCCTCAGCTGCACATGCCCCTACCAAAATGTGGAGGTGCCAATGGTATTTTCCATGCCATGCTCTCACTAGGGACGTTCCAGACTGCTGGCAAGCTCCTTGGCTTTCACTTGGGCAGCTCCAATGTACACCCAGTGGCCACAAGTTTGACAGTATCTGAACTAGGTGTCCCCCACCCCAAGCAAAGGAGAAGGCAGAATTAATGACTGCCTGCAGGAATTATTCAGAACTCTTTGGCATTCCAGAAGGAAACACATCAGGCAGCTGAGATCCAGAAAGAATATAAATATTCCCTTATTTATTCACAGACTATTTGTTCATTCTTCCAACACTAAAGTACATGAGACAGAACAAAGCATTCTATACCTGACATAAATCATTTCTATTTCTTAAAGCGCCTTTTTCCCTGCAAACACTAAGGCAAATACATTATTGGAAGTTAAATCTGTTATCATAAACTTTATTAGAAAGAGGTCCTGACCTCTTGGGATGGGATACAGACCCTATTAAATGCAGTTGAAAATATATCCTGGTTTGGCAGAAACTCAGTTTTCACTTCTTACCAACCAACATCAGAACTGAATTTATGCCTCAGTTAGTTCAAACACTGGACAGAGAATGAGGCAGGGCTGCATGAGGAAGATAAAATCCTGGCTTGGCTGAAGCTAATGGCAATGTGCCCATCAGCTCCCAGGGAGCTCCCCAGCTCCTGGAATCACAGCAGAAGCCAAGGAGCTCCTTCCCAGGGATGCTGTGGAGTGTGTGAGGAGCACCCTGGTGCTCATCCCTCCTTCACCACAGGGTTTTGGGACACCTGAGGAGAAGGAAAAGCTTTGAGAAGATGAGAAGTATTTTCTTAGTCATGCATTACAGTGCTATCAGGAAAGTCACGTTCACTGCCTGTTGCAAACTCCATGTAAACTTGGGACACTCACTTAATGCCTTTTCCCAGGGTTTGTACTTGTAAAATGCTCAGGATAGGCAGCAGTTCCTGGTACAGCAGTGCAGTGATGGTGAGTCACCGAAGAATGGCATCCAGCAGAATGAAATTAAACCAGGATGAGGACTAGACACTACTGCTGGAAATCCTCTCACCTGAGTTTAGCCAGAAGGAGAAGGCAGTGGCGAGAGGCATCTTTGGACAGGATTTGGCTTCCCTTCATCAGCAGATGGGAGTCACCTCCCACAAGTCCTCAGCCACACAGGGACATCAGCCTTTCAACAACTAAAGTTAGGCAAGATAAATCCCCCCCTCAATAACAAGAAACAAAAGATCTGCTTTCTGGTCCGAAACACACAAAATGTGTTGAAAGCCTCTCAAGTTGCTCATTCAGCTGTTGGCTCAGGGTGCAGCACTGAGTTCCCTGGAGCAAGTCACAAACTTGGCATGGAAACAACAGGATGGGGCCCCATAATAAAACTAAACTTGTGTCCTCTGGGCACAAAGCTCTAGCTGAAGAAACCTCAACTTTCCCCTCCTTGCTCTGGAGGACCTGGCTTTGGACATCAATAGTCTTGAAAATGAAAAAGGTGTCTTTATTTCTGTTTTCCTGAGAGAATTATTTTTAAAATTGTACTTTTCGTATATGAAGGTTTTTAGTAGCATGATCTCCATTATTAATCAGAACAGAATGCAAAACATCTTAAAGCAACCCTTCTAAATAGCAATGTTTATCTATTCAAAGAAGCAATTAGGGAGACTCTGGCTTCTAAAAGCACTGAACACTATTTCCAGTTAAATGCAAGGACATTCATTACAACTGTCATTGTCTCAGGAAGGACTGCAGCTAACACCACTGGAGTAACAAACCTGTTCTGTGCACATTCCCAAAGTCACCTCTCAGTCCTTGGCTCCCCTCCAGCCTCTCCCCAAACTCACAAACACCCAGGTGTCTCTGTGCCAGCACAACAACATCCACTGAACTTCCCTGTTTATGATTTTATCTCCCACCTAATTACAGCTGAAATGATATAATAAGATTTGTGCTCCCTGTTTGAGTCTGATATATTTAATAGATTTTTCAATATTGGTTTATCCAGCTATGTCAAAATGACAGCCCCACTTAATGTTAATCAGAGGTTGCGTGTGAGCATCAGCATTAAGCTCTGCACAGCTCAATGGAATTATCAGAGTTGCGAGACACCGTCGATATGTTTTGATCTCTGTGTCAAATGAATTTGGTTACTTGTTAATTTTTTCCCTTTATGTTTCACTGCTGTTTAATTGTTTTGTCATCTGTGTGTACTATGCTCTGTCTAATTGCAGTATTGGATGTTCAGGCAAATCAGAGGGCACAGTGTGACATTCATTGTCACTGAAAATCAGGTATTTTGTCGTTACCTATGTACCAGCAGCTCACAGTGTGCCTATGTCTGGAAAGCCCAGCTCCAGCTTCCAAGGAGCTGTTAAAAATCATTCTGACAGTTCTCCAGCATCACTAAGCTACCAAAAAATATGATTAAACAACCCACGGGGCTTTGCTATTAAACAGTGAGAACTACCTGAACTTCAACCACTCTTTAGCCAGCCCAAGAACTCCACTGTGCACACAAGTCAGGGGTAAAGGGGAGAAGAATTTGAGTTCTTGTAGAGAGCTCACCAAGCCCATCCTTCCCTGCTCATAACACAGGATCAGACACAAGGGGCTGGAAGGAATCTTCCCTTCCCCAGCACTGCACAACAGGATTTAGCCCCATGGGTGCTGCCCATGGGTGCAGCCCAGCTGTGGTATCCCCCAAAAAGCACTTCTCTGTGTCTTAGAAATAAGAGATGACCAGCATGGAAAATCCTCTGACCTACTCATTAAATGCTTCTGCCTATTCTAATTGCACCAAACCAATTCCCATTCTCCATGGACTTTATAATTAGAGCATGATGATCTCCCCAAGGAACCCACATGCAGTGTAAATCCCAAGAGCAGTGCCATGGGGTGACCATAATTTTTCCATCTCGAAATTAAAACTCTCCAGCAAGGCTGATTTCGTTTTAAATAAGTGATTTTTTTTCTATTGACACAGAATCACAATTGATTAGGTTGGAAAACAACTCTCAGACTCTGTTCCTCTGACATTGCCAAGCCCAGCAATAACCCATGTCCCCAAATGCCACATTTACATGTCTTGCACATGATACTTATTAAAGTGACCATGAGAAAGCTAAATCAGGCCTGTATTTAGATCCCTATTTTATCAAAATTCAACATGTGGAAATGGATTCAGAGCTGGTAGCACAAACATCCATTCAGGAGGCAGCATCTGGATACAAACACCATTGGAATTTTCATCCCAATACTCCAAATTGGGCCCATCATACAATATATTATAATTTCACATAAACAAACCAGCAGTAGAGGAAGCTGAAGACAAAGCAGTTGAAAGACAGTCCTGTTTGATGTGTGTCACTGTCAGAATCTTTGAGAAGTGCCAGGCAAGCCAACACATAGTCTATCCATCATGAGACTCCCTTTGGATTGACTGACAGATCATACAAAGCACTTGCAGTTAATTTGGGCTTAAAATACCATCAGTGGATTCTTAAAACTCACATCCTATGGTCTGCTTTGCTTAGCCTGGCTAATAGTTTTAGAGAACCAAATATGTACTTTCTCCTGATATCCAGATGAAATAATAATTTGGATGCAATATCTGAATGTATCTGAAAGGCCAAAGCAGACAGGTTAGGGTCAATTATCAGAAACACACCAATAATTTTATTTACTCTAGGTCTGAGATGTAAGAAGCTTCCTGGGGCAAAAGAGACAGAAAATTATTCAGATGGATTTGGGGGCAGCATGTTTTCTTCCCTAATTCCAATAATCAGCACATCCATTGCCCTCACATCTGGTTTTCAAATGTTCACTGAACACACAAATTAACTTTCTTGCATGCTGCAACCCAAACAGGCCTTTCTCTCACAGCCCACTCCAGCAAAAATCTGTGAGTCCAGCACAAGCCAGAGTTGAAGGATCATGTTCAGAAAGCTAACTAGGAGCTGCTGGGCTGTCCCACAGCCACCCAGGCTTTCAAACAACTTGGTCTCAGAGTAAATTCAGATATTTAGAATTCAGGGAATGCCATGAGGCTATTTCTGGGAATAACACCAACAACATGAATAAACAGGACCAGATCTCAGATGAGGAAAACTAAATTACATTTTAATTGAGCAGCCTCTGTCACAATCTTCCAAAATCGTGGTGGGAGGAGTTGAATTGCCTTTAAAAAGCCTCAGTTCTTGGAGAAATTTGAGCACAGGCTCTGTGAGATTTGAGTCCTGCCACCAGTGCTCAAACTGGACAGTTCAAAAAAAGAGACACTTCTAAAACCACCAGCCCTGAGACTCTACTCCAAGCGCTTTATTCTTATGCATGGCTCAGTTGAAGCCAAATCCCAAACTGTTCTCAGCAGCTCTCACAAGTTTTTGCTGTTTTGCTAAATCACCCTTTAGACTCTTCCTCCTCACCATCAGGCAGTATCTCAGAGGCACGTCTGGGGCTCTGCTCAGCACTGCACACCACAGCAATACCCCCACCAGTGTGCCTGGATGCCAAACAAAAACCCAAACCCACTGCTTCCCCCTGCTACTGCTGCAGGGCACTTTGAGGAAACACGAGCTCCTGTGGTTATCAGCTCCTTGCTGGGATGCTGATAGCGTGGTTTGGGCTCCTCACAGAGCTCTGTGTGCTGGGCTGCCTCAGTGCACCTGAGGCTCATTTTCCAAGGGCCACTGCAAAGCACAGGGAGGGAGGGCAGTGCACAGCCAGCCCAGCTTAGCCCTTCCCTGCCTCACTGCCAGCAGCCACACTCGCCTGAGACAAACACTTTTCTCTCCCAGGTGAACATTCCTCTTTTCCCCCTTGACAAACCTGGAGGCAGCTGCCCTGACAGGAATCAATTTTGCTGGCTGCTGAAGTGGAATCTGTGTGCACATTGCAGTCAGGGAATCAATCAATCAGAGAATCACAGAATGGCTTGGGTTGGGAGTGACCATGGGCAGGAACACCTCCCACTGTCCCAGGCTGCTCCCAGCCCCAATGTCCAGCCTGGCCTTGGGCACTGCCAGGGATCCAGGGGCAGCCACAGCTGCTCTGGGCACCCTGTGCCAGGGCCTGCCCACCCTCCCAGGGAACAATTCCTTCCCAATATCCCATCTAACCCTGTCCTCCCCATTCCCACTTGTCCTATCACTTGAGGCCCTTGTAAAAAGTCTCTCTCCATCTTTCTTGCAGGCTCCCTTAAGGCACTGGAAGGCAACAATTAGGTCACCCTGAAGCTTCTCTTCTCCAGGCTGAACAATCCCAAATCTCTCAGCCTTTCCTCCTCGCAGAGGAACTCGGGAATAAAACTGCTACCTACATGCCAGCCTGTGAAGCAAAGCGCACACCAAATATTTCTAAAGCTTTCCCAGATCCAGGTGTAAACCCAGCTTATAGCAAATCTGTGCTAAATCCTAACCCCTTCTCCTGTTCCCTTCTCTCCATGGGAATTCCTGCAACTGAGAACTGTCATCCTCACCTGACCTGTCCTGTGAGGGCCAGCCAGAGCCAGCACTGCACCCCAGGGTCCCTCAGCACCTCAGCACATAAATCCAACCTCTTCCCTCCCAGCATGGCAGGAGATCACTGAGCACGACCAGGGCAGATTTTGAAGCTGAGACCATTTGCAACCATCAGCACCTGCTGATGGAGGATAGTACACAGGGGCTGCTCTCAATTCAACAAAGTCAGTAGGATTCCTCTGCTTTGCATTAACAGATTTGGGGTCAGCTCTTAGACAAAGAGGTCAATACAATATCAATAATTCCAGGTGCTGCTAAGCACGGTGCTGTGCTGTTAAGAGGTGTCAAAAGGCCTCTTCCAAGCAACACAGCAACCTCCTCTCCCTGGGAGGCCATGGGGCAAGTATGAACCCACAGTACCCCAGCAGATATTACTTTAGTGTGCTCCACAAGGACAGGGAGATTAAAACAAGCAGCCTGAGGGGACTCAGTAGGTGACCAGTGGTGTCAGGCAAGTCCAGCTGTGCCCTTTCCTTCCCTTGCCCAAGAAGCACAAGACACACAGGTTCCCATCCAGGAGCAAGGCCAGGATTAACATCCCTGTGTGCTTCTGAATCCAAAGGCAGCGAGAGCCCTTCTCTTGTTACTTGGCCTTGTTTTACTTGGTGCCCTTTGTAGTATTTCTCAGATGATTTAAAACAAAAAACAATCACTGAACTTTCTTTCTCCACTGGCTCTTTTGCATTTAATTTAAGGTTTTACCTATTTATATTTCAAATGGAATTTGATATGAACACGAATGTATTTAATTCCCTGTTATTACACCAGCAACATCAAGGGACATCACTGCAGCTCCTGGAGTAGGTTTGCTACCAAGTCAGAGAGCACGAGCTCATTTTTTTGAGTTTTATTGCTCCTAGAGCTCACAGCAGCCATCCAAGGCTCCTGCTCAGCACAAGAGAAGGATCTGGAGATGTGGATGCTGGAAGGAGGGGACAGAGATGGGACAGAGAGCTGCAGATGTTGCAAAGCAGCATTTTAATGTTGTTAATTGTAAAAACAGGTACTCACCACCGTTTCCTTGGTTTCCTAACCAAGACAGATCCCACACATTCATATACCTCATGTGCTGCCTCTCCTCCACATCCACCTAAGCTAAACTGTCCCCCTTCCTCCAGTGCCAGACACATCCTGGGCTTCCCAACGAGCATCACAACTCTGCTTCCTCAAAAAAATGTGTTCCCTTTGGAACAAATCTGGTGTTTAAGGAAGTGAGGGAGCCCAAATCCAGTCGTCATTTATGACAAAATACTGCCAGGCTCCAAGAGCAGCACAGCCTGGCTAAGAGACAATTCTTGCACCTTAACTGATTATT
Source organism: Vireo altiloquus (assembly GCA_013396875.1). NCBI lineage: Eukaryota > Metazoa > Chordata > Aves > Passeriformes > Vireonidae > Vireo > Vireo altiloquus. The sequence continues at coordinate 196,553 of VZRF01002861.1, read as the reverse complement.
TTTATTTATTCTCTTTCCATTCTCCTCACCATATCCAAACTGCAATAGGCAATGGCCAGCTGCCCATGCCAGTGCCACTGGGAAACACTCGTCAGAGCTCTAATTACTGCCAGTGGTGGAAAAGGGCTGTCAAATCTAATCCTGGCAAACACTGGGCTATGTCAACCTGAGCTTTTTCCTGCTCCTCAATGCCCTGGGTGGGGATTTCTGCTGTCTTTATATGAAGGGTTATGGTAGCACGTGTCTCAGCTGGTGGCAGCAAGGATTCCTTCCTGCTTGGCCATAACAGGTTTTGCAGCTCACCAGTGCTGCCCAAAGAGGCCACTCAGTTTTCCTCCATAAATATCCTCACTACTGCATCCCTAAGGGCCACAGCATGGGTAGGACAGGGTAGCCCCTCTCAAGAGTGAAGGAAGTTCTGCTTGAAGATAAAATCCAGGCCCAAGAGTCACTTAAGCAACAAAAAGTTTGCCTGGGTATTTTAATGTGTTTGGATTTTTATAAGCTGGTCTTGTAAGAGGGTGGCTCTGTCTCAGTCAGCTGGCAGAAGAGCTGCACACATTTTAGGCATTGAACAGTCACATACAGGTACCTTTCTTCTTTTACATACATAAATAAACATACCAGAAATTGAAAAGCAAAATATTGCTTTTCAAGAATGCAGAGTTATTTTTAAATCTAAGAGTCCTTTTGCTTTCTTAATACTAGAATGCAGAACCACATCTAGCACCTTCAGGGTTAGAGGAAGCACTAAAAAAGCAACCAGTAATAAAGCCAAATCCATAAAAAAATGGGTGCTTGAGTGTTCAGATGCTGAGTTGGTAACAAAACATTCCTGCTGACCGTGGTTCCCCATTCCCACTTTGCCCAAGTCCATCAGACACAGCACACACAGGCAGTGAACTCACAGAGATATTCTTCCCCCTGGGCTCAGTGGGATGTAATTGCCACGGGGACAACACCCACTTGGAAGCTGTTCTGGCTCCCAGGCAACACAAACACCTCTCCTCACCCTTCTTTGCAAACCACCCCCAGGAATTCAAATGGCTTTGATGACCAGCACCCATTTGCTGTAATTAGGGAAAATACCACCTCCTTCCAAAAATTTCTGCAGATCACAACCTGTGAACTGAGAATCACAGGCAAAAAGAAAATCTGTGATGTGGTTTGAAAACAAACCCCAGATCAACCAAGTCCCTTCACCAGAAACCTTTCTCTTTCCCTCCAGCTTGACTAAAGGCTCTTCACACCTTAAAAGACTGGGACAGAAGTGAGAAAAATAGGCTCTTTACCCACAGAAATCTGTTAGATGACAAGGTGTGATCTGCAGGCAGGGAGGGCTTTTGTCTTCAAGGCAGCTTCGTGCCTTCTGGCCCAAATTTCCTTTGAGAGCATCAGGGAGTCGCTGCAAACCCAACTTGGTCCCACAGGCAGGGCCCGAGCCACCAGTGGGGAAATGGTGTCACACATCCCGGGGTGACTGTGAGCCCTCTGCCACCCTGAGGTCTCTGCCACCCTGAGCCCACTGCCACCCTGAGCCCTCTGCCACTCTGAGCCCTCTGCCATCCTGAGCCCTCTGCCACCCTGAACCCACTGCCACNGGCCACTCTGAGCCCACTGCCACCCTGAGCCCAAGGGCCACCCTGAGCCCTCTGCCATCCTGAGCCCAAGGGCCATCCTGAGCCCTCTGCCACCCTGAGCCCAAGGGCCACCCTGAGCCCAAGGGCCACTCTGAGCCCACTGCCACCCTGAGCCCAAGGGCCACCCTGAGCCCTCTGCCATCCTGAGCCCAAGGGCCATCCTGAGCCCTCTGCCACCCTGAGCCCAAGGGCCACCCTGAGCCCAAGGGCCACTCTGAGCCCACTGCCACCCTGAGCCCAAGGGCCACCCTGAGGCCAGCCCAAGCTGCTGCCTCCAAGCCGTCCCTGGAGCACCCACTGTACTGGGATCCCCTGGCAGGGTGAGGGAGCGTCAGGGGACACAGAGGACCCTCAGGACAGAGCCATGGTTCCTATTTCGTGTGCCATGGAACAGTGGCAGGCACATCAGGGGCACGTCGTGGCCGTACACACTGCTGGCATCTCCCTGCCCAGCCGGGGCAGTCGCTGTCAGAGGGGCTGGGCTGGGAGGCTGCCCCACAAACCCAGGCCAGAACCTCTCCTTCTCCAGCCCTGGGAACCTCGTTCAGAGATGGCTTTGCCATCTACCGAGCCAGAATGATGCTTGGAAGCGCTCTGTGCTGCCCCTGTGCTGACTCCATCCCTGCACCGGGCGTGGAGCCGAGCACAGCCTGACAGGCTGAGCCAGCAGTGCCCGCAGGGCATGGAGCACCCAGGACTGTGTCCTGGGCAGCACCTGCAGCAAAGCCTGCAGTACACTGCTCTAGGAAAGGAAGAGAAAACACAGAAAGAAGACCAACAGCACTCCTAACCCTCCCACTCACCCACAATGTGACACCTGATCACCCACATCTTCAGCCCAGCCATCGTTAGCTGCCAAGGAATGCCATAAATGAAATATAACTTCAGAGGTGGCACTGAAAGACAGACTGGACAAGGAGACTTGAGTTTAACCCACTCCACCCCTGACACAGACCTGTAGGACTGCATCTGGTCCCAGGGGAGGACAAGCAAGTCCTGATGTCAAGTGAAAGAAGGGAGGAAGGGAAGGAGACTCAAGTGATTATGCAAATCAAACTGAAATTGAAATTTCAGCCTAACCTGCTGGGAAGAAACTCACAAACTAGGGCAATTAGAAGAAGCAATTATTACTGGATATAAATAAGAGAGATAATTTCATTTCTCATTGAAGCTATAAGGGCTTTGGGACCTCAGCAACAGAGACAGAGAAGTTTCCAGTAACACAGGGGGAGGCTATTGCTTCTCCTCTACAGTAATGGCACGTGTCTTATTCCCACAAGGAAAGATAAATCAACCCATCTGTTTTCACCATGGGGCAGAGTTTTACCTTTGTGGCTCCAAAGACCCCAGCTGAGATGTTCAACATATGCTGCTGCTGCCATGCCAAATCACTGGGACAAAAACCCCAAAACAAGCCCCCTTTTTGGCACCATCTAATATTCAGGGAAATGGACTGGATGGGGAATTTAGGATGACGGAAGGTTTCATGCAGTCCCTCGTGAGAAATTATGACCTATTTCCTTCCTTTGATTGCATATCCTTCCTGAACTGACTTTTGGATCATTCAATATTAAAAATGCATTGCCCTATAAATAGGCAGGGTAAAGAAACATTCCCTGCACTTTAAATCACTGTGCTTGAGATTACATTCAAGCCTTATTACTCTAAAGAGACCTGGGATCTTCTTCTAAATGACTGAATTGGGGCAGACATTTTTCTGACAAGATCCTAAAAGTATTCAAGTCCATCCAGGCAGCAATGTCTGGCTTTTGTTTGAAAGAAGAGATTTCTTGTTCTCAGCAATGCTAGAGAAGCAATGTCATGTCATGTTTACTACTTCCCCTCTATTGACTTCTGCAGCTGGTGAATTTTTTATGACAGAAATTACAAATATTTAGCCTGCTGATGGCAGGATGAGCCAAGTATTCCCAAGGCTCATGCACACCAGCATCCTTTGTTTCCTGGTTTCAGCTGCCCATGTTAGAGCTGCTAACATCCTTGCATCTGCTGGCACAGCAGTGGGAAGATGCAGATCAGCCATTCCAGGGATGGAGCTACGCCACAGCCACTTCTCCCCTCTGTGCCATGTCTCCTGGCACACCAGGGCAGGGAGGGCTGTGACAGAGACAGGCCACAAGTGACAACATGTGGAGACCCAAAATGGTGCTCACTGAGCGACTTCTGGGCTGGCTGGGGATCCCCACCCAGCTAAGTACACGTAAAGTCTGCAAATCCTCACACTGGAGATGCCTCCAAACATGTAAGAGCACCTGCTGTAGGGTGCCAGCAGTGGCTGTGGGTTACATATCTCCCTGGACTCTCCAGCACAGAACATCCCCAGTAGAAATGCTGGGTTTCAATTGAAGTAAATGTCATAAAAAAATAAGTTCTTAGGATTTTGTTAGGAATGTTCTCTTTTTGCCCACATACTCTCTGCACGAGGCACCACACCATATGAGTTGAGCAACTCTATTATTTTTAATTTCTCCACGACAGCTGTTGTTTATTACTAACTGAAACACTTTTTTGTCTAGATAAAAATATCTGTGATTTGCATTGCGGGGAGAGCATCCCCCACACTGGCACAGAGGCCACGTCTGTATTAGGCTCTGGAAACGTGACGACAAGGAGAATTAACACATCTGAAGAGGCTTTAGTCAGCCAGCCCTGGCAGCAGAAGGTACAGAAGGGGCTGTGGAGATGGAGCTGAGAGCCCAGCGAGGGCACACGTTGGCAGGTGCCTGAGCAGCCACCCAGGCTGCAGCTTGTGCCAATCCATCTTCAACATTATCAGCATCCAGTTGAGACAGATAAATGTCAGATGGACATTCCAGCATTCCCTGGGGCTGGAACACATGATGGAGGAGGAGGGTTTGAGGGAGATGTGTTTGTTCAAGAGGAGGAGAGTCTGAGGGGACTTTGTTAGAGCCTTCCCCAGCTACCTCAGGGTGTGGAGCAGACAGGGACAGGCTCCAGAGGAGCAGAGCACAAGGACAAGCACATTGCAGCATGAGGCACTGCAATATCAGAAAACAATTCTCACCATGACAGTAATCCAGCACTGGGAGGCCAAGGAATTAGCACCTTGGATGTGTTCAAAACCCAGAGGGGTATGACCCTGAGCGAGCCAATCTAAACTTGAGCTTGGCCTTCTTTGAGGAGAGGAGTTGGATCAAAGGACCTCCAGGCCAACTTTCAGCTGGATCAAGGACCCTTCTAACCCTTGCTGTTCAGTGACTCAAATCATGCTTCAGCTCAACTTCAGACATATCAGAAATATCAAATTTTAGTATTTGGTAATGAAACACTTTGACATAGGAAAGCAGAGGGCTCAGACCATACTAGATAGTAGCTGCCCTTATCGATTCAACAATTAGTCATGCGTATCTAAATACACACGTTTTAGAAATGCAAATAAACCCATTAGCTATGTATCAAATCACACCACATTATGCCAGCTCAATAATATTATCACTCAATATACTATGAAATGCAAAAAGAAAATGGGAGAAAGGCATGCACATAAAACTACTCTGCAAAATTCCCCAGCTAAATTCTGACATTTTCTAGATCTACACATTTTTTATTTCCAAAATGTTTCTCCATGCAAGTTATATGGGAATAGACACATTTTTCTAAACATTTAATGTATAAAAAATAGTTGTTTTTATTTTTAATCAAATAGGTTTTGGCAAAACATTTTTCTAGCTCTGCTTATAACACCCTCCCTGCTCCTGCAGGAGAAAGGAAAATGCTCTGGGCTTTGCCAACACCCATTTTGTCACTGCAAAAGGTATGCATGGGATGTGTTTGTCCCATGCATGTGGGACAACTCCAGGCAGAGCAGCAGCTACCCCAGCAGACAGAGACTTCAGGGACCACATCCAGGTGATGCTCCCACCTCTCACCCTGTGGCAGACACCAGGGCACTGCCAGAGCCAGCCTGGCTCCTGTGCAGCGTCCCAGAGGGCTCAGCACAGCTCAGGGACACTGGACTCGCTCATAAAAGATTTATCTACTCCATTTCCCTGCCAGCAGTTCATCTACATTATTGTACAAGCTGTACTGAATTACAACACGGGAGTGGAAAACATACCATGTCAGACGTGGAGCTGGTATATAAATCCCTAAGTTTCCCTGGAAGCCAAACTGCCATGCTGGTTTACACTAATGAGGCATTTAGCCTGGAGTTTTAATCCTAATATCTCACTATTTTCCAAATTATCTAAGCGACAGAATCTCCTGGTTACAGATGCAGTGCCCTATAGATTGCAAATTGGAAAAGGGTGACATGTCAATGAAGATCTCTTCCAGCACTTTTGCCATACATTATCCTTTCAACTCTTTCCAGTATGTTTGGCTTTTTTAGGACTGAATGACTTGAAAAAACTCACAGTGTTTAAACCACTGCACACAAATAAATCACTGGGCTGTCTTCTCTTTCCCAACTCATTATATACAAATGTAATTTTTTAAAGAGAAAATCTCATCAGCCCAAGGATTCAGTGACTTAGAAACCAATTACAAGTGGTAAGAAGTGACCTGGTGTCTGTTTCTCCCTAAGCCAGTCCCTGGCAGCACTGCAGCATCCCTGCACTCCATGTCTGTGTGACAGCTTATTCCCTCTGACGCTGAGATTCAGCACTGGATATAACTCAAGTGGAGACAGGGGAGATCTGTCAGCCAGACCAGCACCCCCAACAAACCTCCCAGCTCCCAGGGCTGCAGCTGCAGAGTCTCACCCTCCTCGGGAGCTGAAGGTGGCTGCAAACCCACACAGAGATGTGAGATACATCACAGTGAGAGCTACCATTTCTAAGAGAGGCCATGGTGAGCAACAGGCTTGTGTCTCAGTGACCCAGTGGGCAGAAAAATTGCTTTATACATATATACATATTTAACTCTGTCCAAGCACCTATATACATGTGTAAATAAGCATCTTTTGCACATGACATTTCCCCACAGAGGCTCACAAAGGACCTCTCCATCCTTCTGCCTCCCCCACCTCTGCGCTCTGGCCTCCCCCAGCTCCATCCTCCCCTTTCTGTTTGCCATCTGGTACCCATCAAAGGCAGTTAGACCATGACACATGTGTGCTTACCAAATCCTTTAAACCTAACTAGAGCACTGTTTTGTTTCTTCCTCATCAGAAGCCACAAGGAATCCTTATTCAGTACATCTGGACCTTCTAATAGGGTAACAGCCTGGCTGTGCCAACTCTGCTTTTCTGTCTGACTCCATCTTAATCATTCACAAATCACAAAAGAACTGGGAGGGGAGAGAGCCAGCACAGCAGCACCACGAGGATGGCAGCTGAGAACAAAACAGTGGCCACAGATAATGTTCGGATGAGTGCTGGTGTACAGCAAACCAGGATATATCCCCTCCTTCTTTTTTCTACACACATCCCAGTGCTCGAATTTATTGGTCCCTTGTCTGGGGACTGGTGTTGCCAGCAAAGCTCCCAGGCTTGCAGTTTGCCCTGGAAAGGCAGCCTGATACTTCCTACGTGAAGGTGCTACAAGGACAGCAAAATACAGCTGGCTGCAGGAGCCTGTGCTCAGATGAGATGCCACATTCCCAGGGAAATGTAAAGAAATGCAAACGGCTCCTCCCAGCTTTAATCAGCACACTCATTTGTGCCCTGCTGGTAATATCAGTGACTTCATTGCAAAGGTTTCCACAAATGGTTTCCACAACTAGCTTTTTCTATACTCCAGCTACTCTTTCTTAACTACCCTTCCAGGAATTGCATGGTTTGGGACTCTCAGCTTCCAATAAAAAGAATTTCTAAATATCAGAGAAGGACTTGAAAATACGACCCAGTGACAGATTTAAAGCCCTCTCCTTCCTTCCTTCCTTCCCTCCCATTTGGATGGTTATTAAACTGGTATCACACCTTTATGTGGGGTCCAGCTCCTGAGTTTTACATTACAGGGCTAGAAACACTGTAAGTCAAAGAGCTGATCCCATGGATTGCCCTCCAGTTATCCCTCAGCCAGCAGGGAGAACCCAGCACTGCCCAGCACAAGCTCAGCATGGTCAAACCCATGCAGGAATACAGATTAAGGAGCAGCACTGCATTATCATTTGCACTGAAAAGATGCACAAGAAGTTTTCCTTCCCTCCATTTCTCCACTCTGCCTTCAGCTCCCTGTACACAAACCCAGAACTCATCCCACGGATTGCCTGTCGAGCATCAATATAAGACATTTCTACATGAACACAGCCCTCTCCCACTTCCATTTGATCCCCAGACCAACACAAAAGGCAGAATAAATGTCTGAAGACAAACCCAGAGCTGCTGCTCACCGTGGGCAGGTGCTCTGCTTCCCACCCCATGGCTGTCCTCTTCATCCCTGAAATGGCCACGTTCTCCTCCAGGCATGCACACACAGAAGGATGAGTGGGTTTGATGTTTGACCAAAATAGGCCATTAAAGACAAGACATTAATCTGCCTGAGAAAAAGAGGGGGGAAAAAGAAGAAGCTCAACAAAACAGAGGAGGGGGTCTTGACTTCCCGCCTGGAGCTTGAGGACTTGTATTTATTTATGCTTTTCATGGGAAAGCCGTTAAGAGGCAGTAATCCATGACATCTGGCAAAAGAGTAGGGAAGAACCTTTGCTGGAAGTTGACTGATATTAAATCCAAAAAAAGGAGGAAAAAATGCTCTAATTGATGGTTCTGCAAGCAACTGCAGCCGACAGGAGACCTTGGCAGGCTCTGAATGTGCATTTCAGGCCACACCATGGCACTGCCCCACTGCTGCCCCTCCACAGCACTGAGCAGTGCCCTGGGCACATGGAGACTCCATGGGCTGACTGCAGAGTCGTGGCAGAAAGCAAAGCTGGAGGCAGTGGATGAAGAAACAGTGCAACAGTCCATCCAGACTTCTGACTGGAGAGCTGGGATCACACCTGAAACTCCTCAGCTCAGGGAGAGCCTTGAACAGGCTGAACTTCCCCCTGGAAGCTCGGGCTTGTCACCAACCCTTCTCTCCAAAGCTCCACGTGGGACTCTGGTTTCTGATGCAAAGCAAATAAACAGAAGGTATTTCTTTTTCAAACAATAGGATGAGCTGAAGTGGTGTGCAGCTCCACAGGATCACATACACATCGACTCAAAGTCTGAAATTAATATGGAAAGTGATTCATAACAGGAGGAGACAAAACAAGCCTATTCATGCTACTCCATGTCAAGCCATCTTATAGCTATTTTGGATCCAAATCCTCTCTTCTTTTCCAAAACCACAAAGAAAAGCAAACAGATGTCAGCCATTGCAGATTTGCAAAGAAATGAACTGCACAGCCCATAATACCAGTGTTTGTCTTCGCTCTTTGCACAGAGGGCTAGGAAGGCATTTCTGTGAGCCCTGCTGTGTGTGTTGGGCTGCCCTGGCCACAGGGATGGGCTGAGGCTGTGCCTGATCCATCTGGGACCAGGCACAGCCCCACGCCCAAGCTCCAAGGGTTCCATCACATTATTTCCTGTGGAGACACTATGGGAAGGGAAAAGACACCCTGTCAACAGGCAATCTAGAAAAATACAAGTATTCCAAAGTTAAGGAGTGATTTCAAAAGCACATACAGGGCTCGACCCTGGAAACACCATTTTCAAAAGCTGCTTTGAAGCACGAGAGCTAAGGCACTGCTGAAAGTCAGTGAGGGAGACAGAACCCAAATTGCTTTACAAAATCTTATCCATATGCAATTAACATTATTGTGAAATACTTTTGATTTTAGTTTTTTTAAAATATGCTGGGTATAGATATTATAGCACTAGAGCCCATCACTCCCGTCAGTGATTTAATAGATACTGATTTCTAAAAACCAAATCTAAATAATGAGTGTGTTCAGAAACTCTTTGGTTATACACAAAAGGTTTCTCTGTTATGGAGTTATCCCCTTTTTCTCTCATCTCTCTCATGGCAAATTGTGGGCCACTAAGAGTCACTCTTGAAGACCAATCCTCCAGTGCAGCCTTTGTGGTGTGAATACTCAGAGAATTTGACTTCTTCTAATGGTCCACCTGCTTTTAGAACAAGTGTGAGCAGCACTCCAGAAGAAAAATTATTTCACTCAGATTCTGAATTTCCCTTCCCTGTGCTGTTCCTGATTTTCCTGCATTTGTCACATGGCACGGCAGGAGCTGCTCACCAGCCACAGCTGGCACACACAGCCAGTGGTGGCCACCACAGCTGGAATGGGCCATGGCAAGCTGCCATGTAAAGGCCTGGGACAGTCAGAACAACAGCCAAATCCAGCTGCCCCAGTGTGTCACAGAGGTTTCAGATCTGCTTTACAGATATTAAAGGGAAGAGAGCTGTGTCAGGAGCTGCTATCCCCCAGGAACCACTGATCCCAGGAGGAGTTCCAGCCCACCTCCCTCCTCCACACAGGTCCTCACACACCCCCTCAGCTGCCTGGGTACAGAAGAACAAAAGTGAGCCGTGTCTGGATTTTATTTCTTTTGCCTACACCAGAACAATTAACCTATTGTTTGCCTCGAAATGCATTCAGAGAAGTCAGGAGACTGAGGGAGATGGTCTTGTAGCAACCACTTCTTCGTTAACAGCTATGTGAGCTAAGTACCCATTTAAACCATGTTTCCTGTTAAAGTTTTCTCCTTTTAAGAGGATGTACATCTCCGTATTACTCAAATGACTAGGATTACCTCATTTAAAGAAATATAAATCCAAGACTGCCATTTTTCACATATCCTTCCCCTGCATAACTTAATTTCTAATTTATGACTACAAAACATAATCTTACATTAGAATTTGCATAAAAGCGAACAGACCTGCCGCAAGATATTAAATTTTAAATTTGCATGCTAGGGTGGCCAAGGAATATTAGTCTATCTGAGAAGTTCCTGTCTTTAAATTTGAGAGCTAGTACGTGTAATGAGAGCAGAATTCGTACACTTGAGTGAAAGGAAGCTGATTAAAAGGCTTTGGTGCAGTTGTCACAGAGCAAGGACACAAAATACACATACAGAGGGCAGGGCTACTGCACACACAGAGCAGTGTGCCACCCAATCCACCACTGTGTGGCCAGGGCTGGCCCACACAAGCAGTCTTAAAAATAATAAAAAAACCCCCAATAATAAAAAAAAAAATTAAAACCACACTGTTAATAAAGCTTTACAGCATGCTGCAGGCTGGAAAGGCTCAACATGAAACCACTGGTAACATTTTCTTCCTATTTCCAGCTTCTGCCCCTCAAATGAACAGGCAGGGCTATCTTAGCACTGGACACTGCTGCCTTTTCCACACTGAAGACCTTGCTTGTCATTCTGGCTTTGAGTAGGCTGTGTCCTGGTCAGAGCCGTGTGCTCACGATGAACAATTTGGGGGCTGCTGGTGAGATGAACACACAGGGCCTGTGGCACTGCCATTGCTGGAGTCTCTTAAACCGACGTCACATAAAATCTTCCCCCTCAAAGCCCACCAGAAAGCAAACGTGGCCCATTACAATTCCTGTTCTGTCCTTCCCGGGGTCAAAACCTACTGCAGCGTGTCACTGGAGAGCTTCCATCTCCTCCTGGCCACCCACAGGGCTGGAAGGAAACCAAAGCCAGGGCAGAGGCTGGGCAGATTACACACGTTGTATTTCAGCCCTTCACTTGGGATCTCACAGGAACTGCTAAGCCCGGCCAACAGCCAGGCCAGGGGGACTGAGCAACTGCCTTCAAGAAGTGTGAAACCTAAAGAGTTTCTGCCCTGGGTTCCAGAGCTGTTGCTGCTGAGCCCAGCCCTGGGCAGAGCCCCTCACACCCAGCTCCAGCCCCTCACCCCTCACTCCCCTCCCTCTGCCTGAACGCTGCTCGCTGAGCATCCTCCTCTCCGTGATCAAAAGGGACGAGCAATCATTCCCACGACAGGCACTGCTTTGTTCTCACCAGCCTATTTCTTGCTGCCAGACTCCCTTTGCTGGTATCTCCAGACTTCACTCTGTGCCTCTGTCACCACATCCTCTGTACTCAGCTGTCAGACACACGTCGTTCTGCTACCAGCTACCTATTTCTGCTGCCTTTCTAAAACTTTGTTAGCTCAATTGCACACTCCAGACTTCCATTAAGTTGTCTTTGCCACAAAGAAAACACAGGCTTAACAATCCTCTCATTTTCTACCTGATTATAGTACAGAGGAATTAAATTTTTTAAGCTGGAGTGTTTTTTAGTCCCCAGTCCAGTACACCACTCATTTCGTATCACTGGAATGGTATTAAAGGCGTCTTTTCAACCCAGTAAAAAGATGAAAAACAAACACCCTGAAACTGGGATAAACTGTCTCACCCTTCACAGTTGAATTTGTCAGCACTCACCCTCATCTGGTCTCCAGGGAGCTCCTGAGAGGCACCTGAGAACTTGGCACAAAGGACCTTTTCTCTGCACCAGTCCTGAGCCAGAAGACAGCAGCTGGTCCGATTGTCACCGTCATCATTTTAGGACACCCACGCTGAACTCCCCTGCAGCCACATGATCTCTGGGGGACACAAGGTTCCCCAAGCCTGAATTCCAGCACTGAGTGGGGCGAGCAAAGACTCTGAGCTCTTGGTTCCAGTATGCCACAAAGACCACACAATCATCCATCACTTTGCAGGTGACACAGACCAAGCACTGAACTCAAAACCAGTCCCCAGAGGGTTGGATGACTCAATAGCTTCACAACCCAGGGACAAGGGTGGCTGCCAACCACCTCCTCACACAGCCACTTCATGCAGAACATGTCCTGGAACAGTGCAGTGGATCAGAAAGCATGGGGAGCTAAGATGTAAAAACTCCAATGGGCGACAGTCCAAAGTGAGAGGAAACAGAGTCTGGTTTCTTAATGTCACTCCCTCGTTTGTATGGCATCAGCTTCACTATTTAGATAAGTCCTGAACAAATCAGAAACAGCCTGTGACCTCCTCCAGCTATGAGCCTGACACACCCAGTCCCACTGCAGCAGAGACTGCTGTGATGTCCAGGTATGTGTTTTTCCCTAAAGTCCCTACAATGTACCCAAAGAATAATGTGTTAGCTGTAGAGCTGCATGATGACCCAGCTGCTCTGGCTACAGCAGCAGTACAGGCCTCTCAGGGTTTCCTCCTTTTGAAGGTCACCTTCAGGTTCATCAGCAATAACTCATTATATTAACAAAAATCAGTAAGACAGTAATTTTCTAATCAAGAAAATTATTCCTTTAAAATAAGACCCAAAGAGTGTCTTAAAGACACTTATATAAGATAGATCTTAGATACAAGTTAAAGACAAGCATTAAAACATTAAAATGATTCCATGATTTCCTTTTTTTCTCTACTTGAAAAAAAACCCTCTGCCACATTACACATTAAGCCTCATACATCCTTCTGAACCATCGAGAAACTACTGAGGGTAGTGTTTTGGTAACAGTGATTTTCAGAGAGATGGACCCTTAAAATCTAGGGAGACCTCCAACTGGTAACCAAGAAATTCCAGCTCATGCCCAACAAGCTTAAAATCACTACATATACCTTGAGAAAAACAATGAGCTCTGAAAAGAAAGGCAGCATGTACATGTTAGTAAAGCTAGAGGTGAAAAACACCACAACAATTAAGGCACTTACGACTAAGGCACTTCGGGTTCAGCTTCTAGCACTGGCTTGTTGCTAGTCCTTACCCTGTGACCTTCACTGTGCTCTCCAGAGTCTCTAGAGATTTCTGCATGTAATGACCTGGCCACCTACGCTAGGCTTAGACTTCTAAATACCTTCAAGCATCTGAGTCTTCAACCCCTCCGTGGCTTCAGATACGCATCATCAGAACAGACATTAGTATTCCTTCCTCCTTTCCACCCTATTTGAACGGTAATTGTTTTAAGATACTGACCATCTCTCTGTGCACACAATCCTCCTGAGCTCACTTCAGCGTGGCATATCCGTATTTTTAAATCCCCTCTGCTGACACATATCCGAACGAGAGCACTGTGCCAGTACAAAAGTACTCGAGTGAATCTGATCGCTGTCATCACAATGTTCAACTTGAGTGACACGTTAAACATCTAAAACTGAACAGCAAAGAGTTTGGGACTGAAAACTAAATCCTGGCACAGGGTGAAACACAGGCAAGGGCTTATTCTTCCTCTTGACTTTTATCTTCAGCATGATCTTCCAAAGCGTGGGCAGGAGGAGGGACACGAAGCTGCTCAGCCATGACATGACTCGTCCAAGCAACACGGCCACACGTGGGGGAACAGCCCCTGGGGAGGAGCACCCTGAACAGAGACTGTCACTTTCAGATTTGCCATCCTTTTATTCCCACTCTGATTAATACAAATCCAGATCATTAGAGTTCATTTTGTAGCAATCAAAGAATGCCTGGGCACAAGAGCTGCAATTTTCACTGGACCGGTTCACCTACAATGTGGCACCAGTGCACACTCACACAAGTAAATATAATGTGCACATGCACACCAGGAGATGCCAAACACCAAAACTCATCACCAATCTTTAGTTCTTCTGTCACTGCTCCAGTTTGTCACTTGCCTGAGGTCAGCAGGGGGCCAGAGGCTGCCTGCACACTGAGGCCAGTTCAGAATTCCCATCATGGTGAGTGTACCAGCTCAGAGGCTAACAGATCCCACACCCCTGGAGTGGATGGATGACAGGATGAGGACTGAGAAAGCAAAGTCCCTCCCACTGTAAGCAAAGATCAGGTTCATGACCACCTGAGGAATCTGAATGTGCACAAGTCTATAGGACCTGATGAAATGCCTCCCAGAGTCCTGAAGGAATTGGCTGATGGAGTTGCCAAGCCACTCTCCATGATATTTGGAAAGTCATGGCAGTCAAGGGCAAGACTGCAATTACCACACATGGCTCATGACAAGCAAACACCATTTCCCACTCTGCCAGGTTGAGTATGACACTCTACACCACCACAAGTGCTCGTGTGCCTCAGGAAGCAGAAGAGATGCTGGGCACCACCTGACCAGCACAGTGCCAGGGAGGCACAAAAAACCTCAACGCACCACCAGCTAAACCATGAGCCCCAAGAGCTCCCCACTGGAATCAGCCATCCTGTCCCACTCCAGACTGGAGGAAGCAGCCTGCTCATGGCCATCAGCAGTGCCTGAACTGCTATCCTTGCATGGCCCTGTAACCCAGCTCCCCGTGCTGCCCACACTATCTGTGGCCATTTGCACACACATGTCCATGCACCAAGCGCCTCAGGAGCATGTCCAGGAGGAGGAAGGCTTGGGCACTACACATCTTGCCCATTTTAAATTAATTTGTGCCTCCAGCAAGGAGATTGCTCAGAAGAGGGGGAAGGGCTCACCATTGCCATTGATGAGAACAGCCCAGATCTGGAGGAAAACTCTGCAACCCACTTCAGATCTACCAGTGATGCAGCAGAAGAGAGAGCCCCATGGCAGACAAGGCTGAGCAGCAGCAGGTTCTCATCCCATCCATTCCTGCCCATCCCACTCCAGGCACTTGGTACTTACACTGCCGGCACAAGAGTTAACCCACAGTCTTTAACGAGAACAGAGCCAATGCTCCCAAGCAGCCACTTGGCACAAGCTCTCATCTGTATTTTAAATTCATGCTTAAGAAGGCCAAATGTGCTTCAACACTGCTGTTGTGTTGGCTGTTTACTTTGATTGCCCTTTTTGGCCAAAGTGCAGCCAAGATGTCGATGCCACCGTCCAGCACAGATGTGCAGGGCACACAGCAGTCAATTAGTTTCAAATAGAGCCATACATGTTTTTCTGGAAAACATTATGAAGAAACGCTGTCAGTCCTGAATGTATATTATCTCTAATTAATCCCATAAAAAAAAATTAAAAGGATGGTTGCCTGGTAGCATTGCAAGAACCGCTTTGTAATTAATATGACCTTCATCTCCATATGGTAATTAGCAAACATTTATATTACCATTAAAAAGACCATGTTCATTACATAACCTCACTTTTTTCTATTAGCTAACAGAACCAGTAAAACCAATTTAGTCAAAGCCTTGAACTTTCACAAATACTCCAAATAAATACATTCAAAGCCACTTTTTTTTTTAATGGACATTTGCTGATGTGAAAACCAGCTGAAGACGTTTCCTGAGGCTCTGGCAGGAGGGTTGCACACTACTCCTCCTCCCAAGGAAAGGGTTGGCACACAGGTGGCAGGGCAGGAGTGTCCCACAGTGCTCAAGGAGCTCCTGGAGCAAGTTCCTGCTCCCCTCCTGGAGCTCTGCATTAGCTGCACCCCAGAGCACACTCTGGGAAGCCTCCTGCCCCTCTGAGGGGACACAGACCCACACCCAGGTGATGGACCCTGAGCAGGGACACAGTTCCCAGCTCTCAGCATGTGGAGCAGCCTCTCACCAGCTGTTTGTCCCCTCATCCACGAGCATCATCGGTGACAGTGACACCACCTCCTCGCTGAAGGCCAAACAGAAACGTCTGTAGAACAAACTAAGGCTTCATTGCTAATACCAACATTGATCTATTTTCTCCTCCTCAAAGCCAGACTGTTCTACTTCAGGGAACACTAGCGGTCAGCATTTCTATTGATAGTTTCTCTGCTTATATTAATTCAAAATTTCCTACGCTGTTTTTTTTTGCGTGCTGCAATCACTCCTACTCCCTGGAGTGACTCACCATTTAACTGGTTTGCTAACAGAGGACCCAATGTACCAGTCAACAACAACAAAAACCCATTATCACACTGTACTTGTTTTTAACAGAGGTGGGAGAGCTTGTGGTAAGTCATTCAACAATGCCATAACAGAAAATGCAGGGGAGAAATTTGATTGAAACCAGAAAAGCACACTTGCCCACACACTTCCCTACTCTTCTAACACATCTGCGAGGGAAAAGAAAAAACCCAACCTTCTCATAGTTTGAATTCTGCTAAGAACAGTTATGCTTTACAAAGATGCATTTCTTGCTCCTGATGAAAGCTGACAGCTCGTGTGGGGAACGGCATGGGGGGAACAACACCAAACGACTCCTGCTAATCAGTGCTTTCATCAAAGAGGACGACATGATGTAAATCTAATCCAAGGGAGCTTTCTCTTTTACTTGCAAGCTGAACATTGACAAAAAAAAAAAAAAGAGAAGGATTTACTAATTGGAAAGATGATATGAAAATGCTAATAAGGCAGTTAAGTTGACAGGGCTGGGAAAATGTAAATTTTATATACATGTGTGTATATGTATTTCCAATAATTCTTGCACTATAAATGATTTAACTAGGACTAACAAAAATATGTAGAAATGAGAAAAATATCTGACTGAGAATTGCAGAAGAAATTCAAAGATTCCCAGCCCCACCTGGAGCACACCAAACACCCAACTCGCACCATCATTCTGCAAATTCCAGCAATTTTATTCCCCCAATTTCCCATTTTTCACTTCACTCAGGCTCCCACTAAATGACTCGAGTGCATGAGGTTAGAGAAATGCATGGACAGGTTGAGGAAAACAAGCAGTGGGATGTCTGACTGAGGTTGCTCCCCCAGCATGTCTTGCACACCCCAAATGCTCACACTCAGCATGGGTAGCACGGAAGCACCAGGAAGGTTCCCTTCAGAATTTGCCCCAAAAGAAATACACAACTCATGCATAAACACTACACAAGACCTCAAAGCAGCTGCCTTTTCTTTTCTTTTTTTTCCTGAGGCAGCCAAAAACATGTAGGATTGTGATAGCAGTGTACTGTAAACTTATCATAAAAGCAGGATAGAGAAACCAGCTACCAGCTGTGAAGAATATTTGCAACTGTAAATATTGTATTTCAACTGTAGAGAGGGTAAATACCATGTTATGGAAATGCCTTCTTTATCGATCAGCTCATCAGAAAGGAGAAAGAGAGAATATAATTTGGTAGTTTTCAGCAGCACAGAGTTCTGCAGACATTGAGAATGTATTTTTGAGATACTGACTTCCATGAACAGAAACAGAGATCAGCTTGCTGATGAATGAATGCAATAACTTCCATTCAAACACCTGCAAAGAATACCTCACTTCCACTTATTCTGGAAAGAATGCAGCTTGAAGAATCAAAGAATCATGAAAGTTTCATTTCTGTTGGTTTTATTTATTTCTACTTGATGGTATCTCTAATGACACCAATCCAGGGCAAAGTCCACATGGGAATTAAGAATTTTAAGAGTACCACAGCCTGTCCTGCTGAGTCTATTTGAAGCATCACATAAGGGGGGAGGATATGACAATAGAAATCACATGTGCAGTAATGCCCTTCATTTAAAACTACAAGTGGAAAATTAATTTTTTCATCTTACTCTGAGGTAAAAAAAAAAAAAAAAAAGAAAAAGAAAAAGCCCTTGACCGAAATATGAAGATTAATGCAAATGCAACTGACTTGTTTTGTATGATCTATCTAACTTTGAGTAAGACCAAGAGAGATCGAAGCAATTAGCTTGTCCAATAGCCAGAATTTTATGACTCTAAATATTACCAACGTCGGCATTCCCAGCGCATGCCTTGCAGCCTCTGCAGGGTAAATCCTCCTGATGAAGAGCTGGGAAAGGGAAGCCTCCAAACCAGCCATTTATTCTTTAAAAAACGACCTTCTCTGGTAGCAGGTACTGAACAAATGCCAATATTCCACTGTAGCCTATCGACATGAATGACACTGTAGAAACACATCAGAGCCTTGGAAGCACCAGGAAGGACAAGAAGCTGCCAAAAATCCAACTGTACAAATGAGCTTGTTCAGCTAAGAGGGTGTCTGGACAACAAATCTGTCTCACTTCTCCTCACCCCTCTTCCACAAGAAGAGCCAACACCCATGTAAATCTAAGCTCACTCTACACAGCTTTAATGAAACTTTAGTAACACAGAGCAGCTAACATCCAAATTTCCAGGTCTCTCTGCACTCTGGACAGCAGTGGCAAATGTCTATCCTCCCTAAGGCAATAGGACAGCACATCTGCCAGAATTCCAAGTGCAACCAAATGGAAGGGGAGATAATCTGTATTGGAAAATGCAGCACATTCTTTCATTAGTTTAGCAGAATAGAACGAGTTTGGTGAAATTATCTTTCATTTTATAACATCCTCTGCACAGCTGAAAACTCGACAGCTACTGGGGAAGGTATTGGGTGCCTCTCTGAAGCAAGGGAGCTCTGAGTGCTTGGGACTCATGATGTTAAGAAGCCCTGCTGGTTTGGGACATTCCATGGTCAACTTGGCAGAAATCCTCAATCCTCTCTCAACTGATTTATTGACTCTGCAGTGACAGTTCCCCACCTGGAACCAAGAGCCTGGCAAGGTGGGAGAAAAACTTCACCCCAAGGTGAGAGGTGACTGCTATCCACTGTGTTCTGAGGAGCCCCTTCTTTCCCATCAGTGTAAAACCAGAGCAGAGTCACATCCAGCTCCTCACCGAGGAATATTTTGTGAATGAATCATCCTTCATTTGTGTTGGCTGAAAGGATCTCTCAGACAAGGGCAGCTGTTCCAGCGGGCGGGAAATCAAACGGAGACCTGGACACGACTGAGGGACAGTCTGCAGCAAAGGCAGTGTGCAGCAGCTCACATTAACCAGCACAACAGCTCGAGGCATGCCTGGAAAACTCACAGTAAGTGGAATTTAATTTCTGGCTAATAGTTCCTTTCTTTATACATGAATTTTGCTTAAGAGAACATCAAATCCCATTTTCGCTGGGGATGGCTGCACTGAATCAGCAAGCTGAATGGAAACTGTGTAATGCAGCTCAACAAAAGAACAGGGTTTAATTCTGCAGCCCAAGGCAAGAGCAGCCCTTGCATGGGTCAGTCCCACTGCAGGACTTCTCAGTTTGCATTTTACCAACTCGGTTCACAACACACTGAACCAGAAAACTCCTCAAATCTAGGTTTTTTTTAGCTTTTCACCTCCATCTTCACAGAGTCTACCTTTCATCTGTAACTCTGGGATAATGACAGGTTCCAATAACCACTGCTGGCTGTGGGGGTATCATAAAGATATTTTCTCCTGTTCTGAGGTTCTCTGCTGGACTATCATTATACAACTCAGAGCTGGATCCTGCTGCACAGCAGTGATTTTGTGAAGTAAAACATTGACCAAAAAAGTGTCCAAGGCTTCGCTGGACAGGGCTTGGAGCTACCTGGTCTAGTGGAAGGTGTCCCTGCCCATGGCATAGGGTGGAACTAGAGGATCTTTATGGTCCCTTCCAACCCAAACCAGTTGGTGAACTGCAAGCACAGCACAACTCATCACCCATCCAAGCCTTGGGAGAGTTGGATCTTACCAACCAGCTTTCATCCATTTTAAAAAAAAACACCATTATTCAGAATTTTTTGTTGTTGCTTTCAAACAAAAAAATGGTAACAACACACTTATTTGTCTAAAACCCCCCAGAAATGGTAGAATTCTCTTCTAGTTTAAAATACAAATCAATCAGGTTACCTACACCAGCTTCCCAGAGACCTGTGAAGAAATGAAGTTGAATTCATGACTCGCCTCTCTAATGCCCTTCAAGGCTCCTTGCTCACAGGTAATACAAACAATGCACTGCCAAAACCCAAAGCTATAAACACATGAAAGCTTGCTGCTTTCAGGCAAGATGCTGCCCCAACCCCTCACTGCTAAATCCAAATCATGGATGGATTTTCCATGCTGGCAGTGTTCAGAAAAACACTCAGAAACCTGGTGTTCATCCGAAACATTACCACGTGAGGCACACTGATACCAGTCACTCTCCAGTGAAGATTTTCCTAATGCTGAGCAGGGAAGCTGAGATTAAAGGTTCACTATTCCCTACTGAAAATTAATTTTCTACAGTTGTTAAAAAACTTGTTTTTCTAGGAAAATGGCTCACTTGACTAGATAAACACTTCTATCTCCTCTAGGAAAACGTGTTTCCTTGAACCTTGTGACCTTTCATTATACAGTTTAGTATCATCACAGAACAGTATTTGGCTTTTCATGCAATTTTAGAAAGTAAAATCCCAACCACCGTTGGGAAAGCATTTGAAATATTTTTTAACACTGCCTTAAAAGAATTAACACACTTGTTTTCCCCCCAAACCTGCTACCATCTTGTTAATTACCAGGCATGTTTCATGTGCATTTTCAAAGTGGAGAACAAAAGAATTGGGAGGAAAAGGAATTTAGTGATGCATAAGATGTCCTGCTGAAAACAGAAGGTGTTTTTCAGTTTTAAAACTAACTTGGATTTTAATTTGTACTCCACACTTCCAGCATGGACACAGATTATTGTTTTATACAGCAACAAGCTGGGGGGAAAGGCAGAGCTACACATTCTCCAGCAAGAACCAAAGCCAAACCAACTTTTTGTTGTGAACAACTGAACTCCCAGACCCTTGGGACTCAGGGTTTGGGGATGGCCACACTCAAAGCACCTTCCCAGGCACTCCCTCCAGTACTCAATCAGACAATTGATGTTTTCCCAAAGCTTGGATGCTCTGTTGGGACTGGAGCTTTGCTTGTGCTAAAGATTCCTGTGGGTCTGAGTCCTCTGTGGAAATCAAAGGCCCAGTCCTGGTTCCAAAAGCAGGGGGATGAAGGCTCTGTGTGAGCTGGAGCCATGCAGCAGCAAACCAGGTGCCTCTGTTTCAATATTTGGCTGATCCATCCACATCCAGCAGGAAAAGAAAAGTCCTTTAGAATACACAATATTCAATTTCCTTTTCATCTCAGGGATGCAAGCCAGGCTTAGTACCTTAAAAACCTGGTGCTGCAATAATCTTTTCTGTCTTTTTTATTTCTTTTTCTTTTATTTTTTTTTCCCCCAAATGAGGAAACTCTGCTTTCATTCCCCTCTGGAAGGGTTGATCTGAGCGAACAGGCACCGATGACACCAACGCTGCGAAGATTTTTTTGAAGGAAGCCAAAACCAAAGTGTAAGAGATTAAAGAGACAACTCCCTCACAAGCCAAATGATTAAAGCCTTCGCTCTTTGAAACAAGCATTTCCTTGAAATAATAAAAAACAAAAGGAAGACTAACACTGCTCCAGGTCTCCACCAGTTTACACTGCTGCATGCCAGGTTTTTCTTGGAGTTCTCCACACACATCGGACACCCCACGGAATTCACTTATGGATCCAGCAGGATCTGAAGCAGGGCCACAGCTGTAATGTATTCTTTGGCATTTTCTGCACATGCAGAACAGATTAATAGGAGTTTTCTTTGGGATCTGGATTATGCCCCAGAGAAGCTGAACTATCAAGAGCCTGCAAGCACCAAGACTTAGCCTTTGTTATTCAGAGGGAAAGTTCTTGGGGATTCAGGATTTTCCCCATTCAAGGAGTGACATGGCTGCAGCAGCACACTAAAGATATCCATAATCTACCTCCCTGCCCCAAGCTGAAAAAGATCTTCTGTTTGATATGCTGAGCAAATTCCTAAGTGCCTGTTTGCCACAGGACAATTTGTGGCAGCCTATAATGGTAAGATTAATGTCATCCAAGTGCTCATCCTGTGAGCATATCTGCTCCTTTGCTCCCAAACATGCAGGAAATGCAAAGCCAACATGCATTCTCCTGCAGGAAATCTTAATTACTTTACCATTTGGACTTGTATTCATTGCAAAACTGCAATTTTCAGGGAAAAAAAGTGTTTATTGTGAAAAAACCTAAAAAACAGGTAGAGTTTGGGGGAGGAAAATAAAAAAAAAAAAAAAGAGGCTAACCTCTATTTTGTAATAAAAACCAGATGACAATCCTCTCTTCTGCAAAGTGCGTTGCCTGGAGAGAACAATTCTGCTCTTCTCTCAGTAACGTTACTCTGTCTTTTCTAATACACTCTTCATCCATTAACTTTGACTCCCTATGTGTCTAATTCGCAGCTACACACCAAACAAATTATCTGGAATTAAAAACATCTCACTCATTTCCTCTTTCCCCACCTCCACGCCACGTCTTACAAAATCATTTTGCCATGAGATGTCATGAGGAATTACTAATTTCTTTGCAGGGGGCTGGTGGGAAAGGCAGATTCCCTTTGCATGAGACAACAATCCCATGGCCAAGGTTTGCATTCGGAGAATTTGATTAAGTTCAGCCCCCCCAAGTAAGAGGCTGCCCCTCTTTTCTGCCTACATGATCAACAGGGAAACGCTGCTGATTCCTGAGCTGTGGTGTTTTTCCTCCTCCCCTGTCAGCACAGCCTCCCACGTGCAGCATAAGAAATGACTGTAGAAAAGTCCACTTAATCACTTCCAAGCTTCATTTACATTTCATATCTGTATCTCATCTACCTAGCTCCTCCCTTTTCTACAGCAACTTCTCAATCCATCACCTGTTTTTCGTCTGCAATCATCACTTCTGTTTTTAATTTACACTGTGTTCCCCCCTCAGGAATTCTGCTCAAGGAGGGCACATGCAGCATGAATAGCACTGGTGCACCCTTGGGACTTGCTCCACTTTTTGTGGACCTCCCACCATCATTCTGCAGCCTTTTCTGCCCATAACCATTCAGGTCCCTATTGAACACTCATGTATTTCTCCTTGACTTGCCCCTATGAGCATGCCAAAGTTACTTCATTGGCTTCCTGCAGCTCCAGCTTGAACTCTTCCCCAGCTCCTCCAACTCTTTCATTTAATGATCATCAGTTTATGTGGCAGTTTCCTTTAACTGGTTTCCATCCAACCAGCATTACTTCCCTACAGAAGGGAGTGATTTTTCTCTCCAATAAGCCCAGCACTGCTGTGAAGGAGCAGATCTGTTCTGTGGCTTGGGACCAGTCCCACCAGTACAGACCTCACCACTGGATGACACTCCTGATGGACTGAAACCATCCCAGCTGAGCCATGTCACATACACTGACACAATCTCTCTGCTTCAGCACTGACTCAGCCCGGAGAAACCTTCATTCCCTTTGCCAACTCACGTGAATTTTAGTGCAGCAGAAGGACAGACTGGAGACCCCAGAGCAAGCCTGCATGGCCCTGCATCAGCCATACAGCTCATGTGTGGTTGCTACTCAGATGAGAACAGCACACATCATTGCAGGAGGTGTAATGGGACCACAACTGACAGCAACATTCATTCCTGGTTCAAGCCTTGCTCACTGCACAGCCTTAAAAAAGTCATCTGAGCCCTCAAGACAAAGTGCAGAGGTGACAGATCCAGCAAGGAGCCTGCTGGTCTTTCCACAAGTGTTGAGGTCCTCTACTCCCAGCAAAAGGTTTTGACACCAACTGAGCATAAAACCAGAAAAGGGGAGAAAAATCAAACCAAAACAAAACAGATTATGCCACTTCAGCTAAAATGATGTTCCAGTTCCCTGAGCTATATAAGATCTCTGAATCTGAACAAGATAGCCTGAACTCCACAGAGAGCCTGGTCTTGTTCAAAACGTCTCCACTCTAACGTGGAGCCAAAGACAGCAACCTGCAGAGCAGCCCATCCCAAGGGAAGGAGGGCTGTGCACGGAATCACAATGCAGGATTTGCACATCATGCCTGAAGAGCAGGGAAATGTAGCAGCTTCTCCAGGATGAAACATAACCGACCCTGCAAGAAAGAAAGGGAATGACTTAACATCACCTGCAAGGTGAGAAAGAGCCACTTCTGGGAGGTGACGTTCTGGGTGGGCAGCTACATTCTGGAAAGCAAACTGGTGGAGGTATTTTTAGGTCTTTGTTTTTAATTTGACACAACTTCAGCGGCAAACATTCTTGTTTTAAGAGGGTAACCTTCCCATGACTAATTTTCAGACCACGGATCCAGCCTGTCCAGATCCCTCTGCAGAGCTTCCTGCCCTCCAGCAGATCAAAGCTCCCACCCAGCCTGGTGTCATCTGCAGACTGACTGAAGGTGCCCTCAATCTGCTCATCCAGACCACTGATAAGGATACTAAAGTGTGCTGGCTCCAGTACTGAGCCCAAGGAACACCACTTGTGGCCAGCTCTGGCTGGGTGTAACCTCACAGCCCACCACACTCTGGGCCTGGCCGTGTGCCAGTGTTTTACCCACGAACAGTGCACCTGTCCGAGCCACGGGCTGACAGTGTTCACAGGAGAAGGACTAAACTCCAGCTAGAACACATCCCCAGCCCTTCCCTCAGCCACCAAGTGGGTGGCCTTGTAGTAAAAGCCAGGTTGGTAATGCAGGGCCTGCCTAAACCGCTGCTGGCTGGTCCTGATACCCTGGGTGCCCTGTACAGGCCATGGGGTGGCCCTGGAAGTGATCTGCTCCATGACCTTCCCCAGCACTGAGGTCAGGCTGACAGGATTGTCCTGCTGACCCTTCACATGGACAGGTGTCCCACTGGGGAACTTCCAGCCCCCTGGGACCTCCCTGTTAGCCAGGAGTGGAGATAAATGATGGGAAAAGGCTCAGCAGGCACTTCTGTTGGAAGAGATGTTGCTGGCCCTGTGCTAGGGCCTGGTCTACAAAGACTTTAGAGTTTATGGATTGAAGATCAGAAGGCTTTTATTTATAGATAGATATTATTAAAAAAAGAGATTGAGAGAGATCAAGCAGTTTCCCTTCAGCAGGTTTAGCTGCTGGGATCATCTCTGTGTCTGTGTCCAGCACCAGAAAGGAATTTACAACAAGAACAGAGAGGAGACCTTCTATTAGTCAAGGCAAACACCTTACCATAAACATTTTTCATATTTACATTCTTTTTTCTTGAGAAACTACAAAAAGTTCCCTTTAAAAATGGAGTTAGCTATTACAATTGAAGACAAGTTAAAAAAGAAATTGCTTTCTCCAGCTTGTTGCTGTGTTTTCTCTGAGATCCACCAAGGAGTTAACTACCACAGGCACTTCCACCAGCCCCCTTGGGCTAATCCCATCCGGCCCCACGGGGCTGTGTGTGTCTCTGTGGTGCAGCAGGTCGCTGATCATTTCCCCATGGACTATGGGGTTCTGTTCTGCTCCCTATCTCTATTCCAGCTCAGTGTCCTCTGAGGACAGCGGGTCTTGCTATTAAAGACTGAGGCAAAGAAGGCATTAAGCACCTCAGCCTTTTTCTCATCCTTTGTCACTGTGTTTCCTCACACATCAAATAAAGGATGGAGAGTCTCCTTGGCCCTCCTTTTGCTGCCAATGTTGTTATAGAAACATTTCTTATTGTCTTTTATGGCAGTAGCCAGATGGAGTTCTAGCTGGGCTTTGGCCCTTCTGATTTTCTCCCTGCATAACCTCACGACATCCTTGTAGTCCGCCTGAGTTGGCTGCCCCTTCTTCCAAAGGTCTAATGCAGAGCATTAGAGGAGATTTATGTTTACTGCTGAGTTAAAGGTCAGGAATGGAGGCTTCCTCCCTTCCCCATCTCTCCCCTCCTCTCTTCCATGAAGAGACTAAGGCTGCATAATCTGCTGCGTTTGTTTTCATACAAGAGCTGCTTTTAAGCACTGCCCTGATGATCGCACAAGGGTAAGCAGATGAAATCCAATAAGTGGCTCTACAGGACAAGACACATGACGAGACAGCCTGCCAGACTCCTGCTCTAATGTACACGCTGAAAAGAAGCTTATGCAGAGCCTGGGTAAAGAATGCTTTGTTAGGGAACACAGGCAGCTCACACTGCAGTGTCTGTTCTCCATTAGCCATCCATTTAAAAACACTTCTGATTATTTTGGAAGTACTCGCATTGCCCTTTCTCGAACTCAATATTTGCAGTTAATTGCATAACTAGTGCACTTGCCTCCAATTTAAAAGCACATTAAACCCAATTTTTATTTAAAACAGCCATGTTTCCACTCAGGCACTGAAAATAAGGGCAGATCCAGAAGACAGAGTTTTAAAGAAGACACCTCTGCTTCTGAGAGTGCACACATGCACCTCCCTGTGCCCGAGTGACTGAAATATGACAGAGGACATGGTAATACAGACCAGCACCTCCAGGGTTAAAGAGGAAAGCAGCCATCATGTGCTCTTGTGCAAAAATCTAATCTAAGAATGCTCTGCACAACAACAGTGGGCAAGGGACTATTCTCTGCTGGATGGAGCTCTCCCTGTGCTCATCTGAGCACCCTCTCACACCTTTTAGGGAAGGCTGTCTCCATCCTGCTCATTTATCCTGCTGGAGACCAGACAGCAGCCACAGAGAAAAGAAGATCATGGGAAAACAAATCCTTTTTTTGTATTTTTACATGTCCATTTATATAAAACATAACTATCAAACCTATCACCAGGATTTATGGGGTTTATTCTTTGCTTTTATGGGAGTGTTTAACATGGGCAAGGCATAGCCATGACTCTGACAGACACCATGCCCTCTGCCTGGCACACACCTCTGTCACGTTTGGGCATGGGGCATTCACCACTCTGGGGTTTATAGAACCTCAAACCCCTCTCCTACACGTGCCCTCTCCTCTCTCCAGCCTCCCAACCAGCTCCTCAACATTCTGCACACACAATCAGCCACCCCAGCAGTTCCTCTGTGCTTCGAAAATCACAGCCAAACAAGTTTTATACAAGCATCATCTCAGGAGTCATAAATCTCCCCCTGGAAACTTGACTGAAGTGCTGACGTTACTGGCTTGGTAGAGTGATAAGTTTTGTATTTGCTGGTGCCCTGGTCTTTTTCCCTTTAAATAAAGAGTGCCCAAAATGATCTGCTTTCTGCATCTATACCAAGAATTATTTGTTCAGCCAATTCAAGCTCCCCCAGCCTGTCTAGAAGAACCACAATTGCATCAAATCTCACAAATACATGCAGGGAGGGCCACCATCGATGTCAACCGGCACTGCCTCACCACTGGCACTGCTGCCACCACCCCTGGCACACAGGAGAACCTGACTCCCAAAAACAGGAACAGCACCTACACCCAATTTCTGCTCCCCTGTAATATTAATAGTTTGTACATTGACTTTGCTTTCTTTAAATACTCTTCAAAAAGTTCTAACAGAAATGAGTAGAAGTGCTTAATTATGATACTGGATATTTTAATTCCTTTCAGAAAAAAAAAAGAATAGCCTAGAGAAAGTCCAAGTATTGCATTTCAAAAGGATGCACTCCCATGAACTAATTAAGATTTAAACCATGACAAGCTGCAAGTATCTCAGCGTGCTCTCTCCAAAGGCAAGCACCAGACAGGCAAAGGACCTAAGAACAATTTGGAAATTACTTCTGGGAATTAAGAGAGTTGCATAATCTGATTTAGTTGTTGCTTTTGTCAATAGAAAGATATGAAGTGTCTTGAATTTTCATGAGAGTCTGAGAGTAAGTGGGAGGAAAAAAAATAGAAAAATAATCAATAACCTAATCTATAATTTCATTGATGGTGAGGGTGACAGTTTGTGCGAGGCAGGGGAGGGTTTGTTTGTCAGAAGAATGATTTGCTCTTGAGACCCAAGGCTATCTCAATCTAAGTATATAAAGCTCTCAGTCAATGCAGAGAGGCTACGTGTGCCTTACCAGGGCTCAGGCTGATCTCTAATGTCCTGAAAGGATAGATTTGCAATAAAAATATGTGAAAACATTTAGAGACATTAAGTTTACAAGATGACTCTGATCCTGTGGATTAGTGTCGAGTCTGGAAGTGTGCTGAAGCCTGCCAGGGAGAATAAAGCACTCTACTGTCCTTACACTAAGAGCAATTTAATTTGTATGTCCAGATGTTCATTTCAAGATTTTTATCCATTTTGAAGAGTTGTATCTCCATTGCCTCGGAATAAAAACATAATTATGTGCAAGCCATTTACAAGATTCCTGTGGCAAATATTCCTAACCCTGCTGGGTTATTTTAGGGCAGTGAAGCCATAGTTAATACAAGGGAGGAGGAATGTTTGACAGAACTATTGAAATAAATAAAAGGACTCACTCAAAATGCATGTCAAAGCATGTGAAAACCTGAAGGTTACTGAAGCCCAAGAGATCCCTCCATCTCTTGCCAGGCCCCGAACTGTTGGGAAATGTTTCGAGCAGCAAACTGTCCCACTTTGCATTTCTAAGAGGCTGAATCCCAAGAATAATAATGCACAGAAAATTGCAGCCCTTGGCTTTCCAGCCAGACAGTAATTCAATGAACAATGCGGCCAGCCCATCAAAACATCCTTGCCAAGTTACACAAGTACCACTTGTAGGAAGAGCTTTCTACTAGAAAAAGAGACAGCAGAGGAGAATGTGCTGGCAGAGAGGGAGCTGATGGGAAGGGCTCACGTCTAATGAGATGGTTAATTACAGCACCTCTCCCTTGAGAGAGTGCTGGTGCCCAGGCACACGTGGGATGTGCAGCACGAGCAGGAGCGCTGCTCACACCAGGGATGAAGAGGGGTGGAGGGTCCAGGATGTGCCCCACACCGACCCACTCTTGCCAGGGCACTGCCCTCTCCCACCATCCCCATGCAGGGTCCTTCGGGAGATCACTTTGTCTGCATTCCAGGAGAGCGCAGCCAAGCACAGCCCTGCAGAGCACAGAGTAAAAACCACCTGAAACAAGCTGCAAATTACAGTCCTTCTCTGAAAGTAGAAGGGCTTTGAGTAGGCAGGGCACTGATCCAAAGGCTGATAAGAAGCCTCTCAAGGATACAGGACGTATTTCAAAAGGAAACAAAGATAAGTGTTTTCTATTTTAAGTGTCACCTGCCCGACCGAGTCAAGTCCCTAACCCTTTGGGTTTGTTTTTTTACCTGAAGGCCTTCATCCAGCTTCCCTAGATTCTCTCCTCATTTTTTGGCTACAGAAACGCTGCTCGGAGCAAAATGCCTTTGTAATTCTGTAACTGCTCCAGAGCTCAGCTCCTAAACCACACCAGCAAGGGTTCCCTGCTGGATCCAGAGCCCTGTGATGGGGATGTCTGCTCTGCACCTCCTCCAAGGAGGAGCTGCAGAACACCCAACCCACACAAGGCATTACCTAGGCACATGGCCAGAGTTGGGACAAGGCCATCAGGCTGTTCCTGTAGAACCCAGCTCTGTGCATGATCCAGGATCACAGAGGTGAGCACAGACACAGCTGGGATCACCTGGCAGGGTCACTTCTCACCACACACCAACCCCTGCCCAGTGGTTGTGTTCAGCTGGGGTAGGTCAGTGACCCCTAAACAAAGAGACCCAGCCCTGGTGCCACCATCCTGGCCATGCTCCAGTTGCTGTATAAACAAGCAAAATGGTTTCCAACCACTGGTATCACCATTCCCACAGCAAATACTGTAAATCACAGTTTGCTTTCCCCTAGGAAGGCCACCAGTGCCTCATTTGGGTGTTGAAAAAACCCCCAGAAATCCACAGCTAAATGCACTAAGGCTTGAGCCAGGTTCCAGCTGAACCTCCAAAGGCTTTACACTATTTGCTCCAAGTTCATACCATTAAGCTTCACTACAAAGCTCCAAGGGTGTATATTAATCACCTCTGTCTCTGGTGCTGTTTGGCTAATGACACTTCATGCAATTAGGGCCTCGGGTTGCCCTCACCTCTGGGAAAGGTGTTTATTTTGCAATATAGCTTGAAAAGGTGCCAGAAACACCAATTTCTAAACCATGCAATCACCAGAAAAAGGCAAAGCAAAAAGAAAGGACATTGTATCTGAAATTTAGGAGAGACTGAACAGACCAAAATGCAATAAATATATTGCATTTATTTGCTGTTCCACTTGACTTTGTGCTCACTTTGGCTAAGATGAAAAGAAAATGGGCCCAAATCACAGCAGCCTTGAACCAGCTCTGCTGTGCTGGGCTGAATTCCCACAGTGGAGCCCTCGAGAGCAGGACATCCTCAGACCCTCTGCTCTTCCCCCTGGAAATTCCATGCTCTGAGGCAGCGTTGAGTGTGCAAAGAGGGTAGAAGCAAGGGAATTTTTGGATCTTGCATTCAAAACCAAGCATGCTCAGATGTAATGCTATGTGGACTTCACCAAGCCCTCGGTATTGTGAATATTTAAATTGGAATCTCAACAAAGGGAAGTCATCACTCAGGTGTCAAATAGAAGGGTTTTTTCAGGGCAACTATGCTTTTGACGTGATAAGGCCAATTCCCAAACAAAGGTGTTGAAAACGAGTTTCTGAGAAATTCTCTTTCAGAAACATCAGCTGAAAGCAGCAGAGCTTTGATGTCAGGGTCAAATCTGCTTGGATCAAAACAATAAATTAACTCTTGTGCTACGACCAATATCCAAAACACAAAATAAATACATCCTAAAAATGAGCACAATCTCCTTTAAAGAAAACACAATTGTGCTAACACACAAATAAAAATATCTTGGGAAACTGTCAAAGGAGCCATCTGGAGACTCCCACCACAGCAGCAGCAGAATGCAGAAGGCACTAAAAGGTGCACAACCACCCCCATCTCTAATGCCCTTCCCCAAAGCACTCAAACACAGCAGGTTATACCAAACACCAGCACATTCCCCACAGGGCAGAGGAGAATCTGTGCAGCCACACAACATCCCTGCACCAGTGAGCCATCCCTGCTCACCTGTGGGATCAGGTACCACCAGCCATGCTCTGATCTCCCACAAGAGCTGGATGCTCCTTCCACTGCTGAGTACCAAACCACCCTCACCCAGCACAGCCACAGCTCCTGGGCTCCCTCAGCATGCTCAGCTCCCTCTTTCCCCAGCACTGGGCTGTAAGAGATACAATTAAGCTCAACAGCTGCACTTTACAGCTGTTCCTTTCTAAATTACAGTCTTTTTTTTTTTTTTTTTCCTCTTTAAAAGTAGGATTGTGGGATTTTCTTAATAAATATTCAGCATCCTCACCAGAATAAAATGGGAGTGAAAGCAAGGCCGCTTGCTTTTGGATGTGCTCCGTGCCTCTATTTTTCTATGTAACCTGCTCTAAAAGTATAATGATCAGCATTAAATCCAAGCTTGAAGGCACAGTGCTAAAGCCCAGGACAACAGTTACATTTCTGCGAGGATGAAGCATGAAAATTCAGTGACAAATCCATTTTTCTTATGCAGAGTTGTGGCTTCAGAGCATTTGTAAAGACAGAAGAGGCCAGCACTGGGAGGATAATAAAACTATTGGCTACACTTCTCAATCTCTTATGGGTAGGACACCATCCCCTTTTAAGGAAACAAAAGAAAAAAGTCCCTCAAAACAAAAAAACTGATATAAAATAGTCCAGCATATTTTCTGCAGAAACACACAGAAAGTAACCAAGTAATCCATCGCAGTCTGTAATCATCTAAATATTAAATCTCTACAGAAAATGCCCTATTGCACAGGAGTTTGGTGGATTCTCACCAACCAGTTGCCAGGACATAGGGCTCAATATGTGGGTGATGGTGTGAGAAAACAGGAGGAACCTCAGTCCAGAGACCATCACAAGGTTCCTCCCAGAAATAATAAAATTACTTTGTTGATATCTAACAAGTACTGCAGTTTCCTCTTTTCTTCTGTTTCCCCTGTGGTGCTGTGGAACCAAAGATGTGCAATATTCCCTCTTGGAACACTGCACTGGGCTGTGCATCTCTGGTGAACTTGCAGCGTGTTAGAAGTACAAGTGAGTCTTCACAGCACATCAGTTCAATGGACCAAATAATTCAATGGCTCTTCTGCTCCTCTAACTACAGAGCTTTAACAAACCCAGAGAACACTACTGGGAAGCAAATCTCCACATTTCTCAAACACAGCCTCTAAACCAAACACATCTGTCTTGTAGGTGAGACCCCATTTGACCTTCCTGCACACTGCAGGTGGCCCCTGACTCCCCTCTCTGCACAAAAGCATTTCAGGGAGCACAGCTTCTGAGCCTTACATTGCACCTGATGCCACCACAAGCCTCACATTTGGACAGCCCTGCCCCCAGTCCAAGAGCCCCCTAAAGCCCCTCTGGAATTCCTGGTGTGCCACCTGGAGGCATCAGGGCTATCCATCTCCTGGGTCATGCCCACGCAGTGCAGAAGGATGCTCAGGCAGTCGAGAGGTCAGGATTTACAAAGATACAACAGACAGTCTAGGAATAAAGGCAGACTTAGGAGGTTAGGAAGTCATTTCTCAGCTCTCTTAGAGGCTGACTGAGAGGTCTGACAGAAGTTGCAACCTTCTCATTTCTGCAAGGGATAACTGCACCACTTTGGACACCCTGGGCTACGAGAGGTTGGAAGTGAGGAGGGAGGGGAATGTCTCTAATGGGGAGTTTATCAACAGTGCACCAACACAAACAGGGCAGCACACGCCAGGCGTGCCCCGAGTGGGCCTGGGTGCTCATTAGTGGGCACATCGAGAGCTCTGGCCCAGCCTCTTCCACCAAATCAAGCAGCAAATCAGCAACAATTAGAGCCATGCTATGGAGGCAAGGTTTTAATGTGCTTTTCATTACCATTTATAGCTGTCTGCAAACTGCAGAGCTGCACAGATCCCACTGTCTGTGAAAGAACTGAAGCCATACGTCCTCTTAGAAATTTCTGATTACTCATTAATGGATAATTAAAAAAGCATTTAGTGGGAGGAGAAGGAGGGAGTACCCCTAAATCTCATACAAGCCTGAGCCCCACTAGTGTTAGTGGAAAAACACTGAATATCATTCAAGGTCAGAAGCTACGTGGAATAAAAAAATCCCAAGAGAGACTGGAGAGCATTTTTTTCCTTCTCTTTTCAAGCCTTGCGTTGTGCATAGAAAAGCACCCTTTGTGCAAACCACAATGAACATTTGTCCAGCCTGAAACACATCCCACACCCAGGCACGGCAGCACACTCGCTGCAGGTTTGGCATCCAAAGAGAAGTAGAGAGCTGGGGCAGGAGCCAGCACAAATGGACATCACTCTTTCCTCAAAGAAAAAGAACAGGCTTGGTCTGGTCCTTCATCTGTTCTGAAGCACTTTGCTATTCCCTACTTCAGACATCCAAACATGCACCTTAATATTTAGAGGAAGATCCTACCACAAGAAAGAAGGAAGGAAGGCTCCCTACATACGAATTTACTCTCAAGATTTGTCTATAAATAATTCCACACGTGGACATTGCTCATTGCAGAGAAAAAACAGCTTGTTTTGGTTTAGTTTAACCCATCTTGGAGGTGTGAGATCCAATTCTCTTTTTCACATTCATTTTATAGTGGCATCACCTCAGTGAGTGCAGAGTTACTCCTTAAACCCACCCAAACCCCACTGGTCCATCTCTAGCTATACCAGAGCAGGCACCAGTGCGGGTTGGCCTCCCCAGCACAATCTGCTCCATTTAAATCACTGCTGCATTTAGCCTGATGGAAGTAATCCCCCAACAGAGCTGACTTCACCCCTCGGTCACCCCAGCATGAGCCCAGAGCACTGTGCTGACCCCAGCAGAGTCACTCCACGTTTACAGGCACAGCAGCAGGAGGGATTGTGCCTGGGAACAGGAGAAAACTGAGTCAGTGCCACTCCATGGGCCAGGAGAGCCCTGTGGACCTCCAGGACAGCACAAGGGACACGGCTGCTTCTGCCACCCAGGTATTTGCAGCTCACTTAATCCCTGCTGAAATAAGATCACTGTTAAGGCTGGTGAAACAAGGACATCTTAAAGACATATAAAGCACCTCTGCAGGCTGTCTTAGTGCCTTAATCAGCACGCTGAGATCAGGAGACTCTGTTTAAGAGTTACTGCGTTACACTGAAATGTCTGCTCCGCTCTGGAGGGCAGCAAAGGCACCCTGATCCCTCCTGGCAGAAAGTTCTATTTACTTCATGAATTTTTGAAGCCGCCTCATGAATTAATGCACAAAAATAACTTTCATAGAGTCCTCGTTTACAAACGCTCCCTGGAAATATCGGTAGTAATTAAAATATACACCTAAAAATAAAGCAAGTGAACATTTAAAACTCTCTTTTTAGGCAATGGCCTGGAGGAGGAAGCCCATGTTCACAGGGGAGTTCAGCACAGCAAGAGAAGTGTGAGGGGTGAGCAGGAACCCCCAAAAAAATGTTCACAGTGCAGGAGCACATGGGAGACAAACTGCACAGACCCCAGCTGTCCTACAGGAGTATGGCTCCAAAGGAAAAGTCTCATCCTCTTCTCATCCCATCCCTGTGGAGCCTTGCCTCCCTCTGCTAAGGGTCTGGAGCGGTACTGGGCAAGGGCTGCACCTCAGACCTAGGGACCACTAACAGAAACTTTCCTTGGTCATCCCACCTTCTCTGAGACACCTGGAAAACACCAGGAGGTCACCTCAGTCCCTCCTGCCGCAGGAACAGATAAAGTACAAGACCACCAAGCTCTCCACTTCTGGTCTTTCAGTCTAGATCTCAGTTACAAGGTCCAGCCAGGTCTGCATAGGATGAAATATTTGACCCATTTCCCCAAAACACCTCGTGTTAAAGACAAAGCAATGTTCAGGTGCATTTGTTGTGCCTGGCTGGCTCACACCACAACCAGCTCACATTGCTGTGATGAATCCCCAGGTATTTTAGTCTGTGAGGCACTCTGAGATCCATCAGGATGAAAGGAGCTATATAAATGTAAATCATCCTCATTAATGTAAATTGTGGGACAATGCAATGTTTACAGTGAACAGTCTCAGGGCTCAACTTCAGAGTGTGTATGTTTATGTATAATTTTACCAAGGAAGAACACAGCCCTCAGTACCTTGTAGCTGGACACCAGAAAGATCTCCATGGACGATCCAGATGGGAAATATCACACACAGTGACCAGGTCAGACTCTGAGGGCAGCACATGGCCAGAGAACATTCATCTCCCTTGTATGCTCTTGAAAGACTTTCAAAACCCCTCAAGTCCTTCTCTAGCACAGTTGTCCACAGCTGGAGTTTCTCTGTAACTGCAGAAGTTTATTAACATTTTTAAGACCACTTCTAAAAACCAAGGTGACTCCAGTTCAAACAACCTGCTTGCAAAAGAGGAGGGAATTCACATTCAGGACTGAAATGTGCAGCTCCAACTCAAACTGATACACACTGACTCAGACCCTACCCGGTATCCATGAGATCTTCCAGGAATTATTCTGCTGGTTTGGGGTAAGCTTTGAACCAGCTGGTGTGGTTCAGGCCCTTCTCTGCATCCATTTCCCAGCCTCTCCATGTTCAGAGGTAACTCCAGCTCCTGTTCACGTTAGGCTCATCCCAAGAGAATACAGTCATTCCTCCTAGACAGCCATTGGTACCCATGGACCAAACCAGACCATCAAGTATTTGAAAAGCCAACTTAATGCACAACCTATTTGCATTTACTGGACACAGGGATTATGACCAGCTGAACCTTTGCTCAGGTTAGAAAGTGTGAAAATCTGCAAGCCATGATGAAGCCAGAGGAGCAGGGCTGTCCCTTGGTTCTGCTGCACACCTCCACCTGCAGACTGGATGCTGCAAGTCTGCACTTAAGGAGGTAACTATTCCTCAGGAGACGTGGCCAGCAGCCTGCACATCTCCTGGGGCACAACCACAGCTTCTGCAGAGTTTAGAATGGAGTGTGCCCCTGTGCTAGTGGCTGCAGAGCACCTCTAGAGCTGTATTTACCTCGGTGTGTGCTAATGCCAGACCAGGTTCAGTGCTGGGAGCTGGGATGGGATGAGCTCCCAGGACAGCTCTGGGCCTGTGCTAGCCCTGGAGGGTCTGCAGGAGCACAGACACACACACACGTGCACAGAGGTGCACACAGGACACACACAACCAAAATGCTGGCACAGACTGAACCACAACAGCTCCAGCATAATCCCAAATTGAGAAGAAAGAGCAACTCATCAAATTAAAATTTCAGCCTCTCTTTTTCCTGTGCTTTTGTTTCAGTATTTAGAGCTCCAACTAACAAAGCAACAGACACAATGCCACCTCCTTGGGAAACACATACTCAGCTCCTTCCATCTGCTCCTTCCCCAAGCCCCTTGTATTCTGCAAAGCAGATTGTGCTGTGAAATATTAATACTTTGCTCTTCTATCATTATTTCCAACCCTGAATCACAAGGCTTGTTCCCAGCTTCTCTCCCCCTTACATTTTTTCCAGGGATCACGGCACTCAATGGGTTATGTTACTGCAAACTGCACCACGTCTGAGTGGAGCTTTCATAAAAAGGTGGAAGCAGTCCAGAAGCAGCTTCTAGGGAGCCTTCCATCTGCAGCAGCATTTTATTTAGACAGCAGAGGGGAAATTAGATCCCTATGTTGCTGATTGGCTTTGGGAGTTGAATCTTCAGTTCTGTAGGAGTTCATTTACACCACGGCACCGATCCCTGTGGCAGAACTCCCGGCGGGCGCTCGGGGAGCGTGGGGAACAATGATTGTTCAGTTTGAGGGCAGTGCCGAGTCGCCTTCAGCTCACGCTCTGCTTTCGCTCTACATTTCTTTGAATCTGACTCTGTTCTATTTAATCTGGATTTCTGCTCCATCTGGCTTCTGACTAACCATGCCAATTCATTCCATGTGCTTGCTGAAGAAGCTTTTCTCTAGCATGGGAGAGCAGTTACGACAGAGCACTGTTCAACAAGTCTATTTCAGTCCAGCTCTGAACCTCCTTTCTCCAAATGTTCGAGCAAACATATCTGTGAGCAGGAATTTCTGTGATTGCAGATAATTTAGATAAAGAGGAGTGCAGAGGAAAGGCAACCCTGAGCCAGGGTCTCACCTAGAGCAGATCAGCTTTGGCACCAGTGGTTGCTGTACTGAAATGTTCAGGCTGACACAGAGATGTTTGTGCCCAACAGTGGCGACAGCTTGCTCTTCTCCAAGACTCTGGACTCAAAGACAAAGGACATTTCTTCTCCTGAGGCCCTATGTGGAGCAGAGAGATGGCTATCCAAGCCCAAACCTACAATGTTTTTTAAGGCCACATCTAAACAGAGCTGCAAGGATGACTTCTCAGTGCCATTTCCACGTTTCTTTGGATCCGGTGCTAAATTAGCAAGAGGCTTGCTCTCCCTTCCAGGACAAGAACATTTTGGCTACCAAGCCCTTAATCAAACTTCACATCAGACAGTTATGCTTCATCTGTCTCCTGCTCAGTTGGGTAAGACAGGCAGCATCTCAAACGTAACCTCCACATAAAAATAAACTTCTCCTTCTCAGAGAAGTTGAGAAAAAGGAAGCACCAAGGGCACAGGGCACAGCTACAGAGAGCCCTTCATTGCTGTCCTCCTGGGGAGAGAGTCCTGAGGCAGAGCTGGAGAGGTTCCCTGGAGAGATGACAGGCCCATTCCATGCAGCAAGGCATCCTGCAGCCTGGCTGGGCTCCACATTCCACACATCCTCTGAAAGCAAGGGTGAGAGCAGAGCTCAGGACTGGCCTGGGTACCACTGCAGAGCCAGCACCTGGCACCCCTAGCGAGATGATGCCCACGGGAGCTCATCTGCCACCACTCCTATTTACCAACCAGGCACAGGCATATGGCAAACCCAATCCTAGCCTGCAGCAGTCACAGTTATGGATGTTTATGTTTTTGCAGCACCGTAAGTCACCTTGGAGTGTCTGGCATTAAGCAGGGTAATTTAGCAGGCTTTTCCAACACCTCGGACTCCTCACTGCTGAGGTGTAATGGCCCGAGTCCCTCAATAACTATATTTTTTCCAATTCACCTAAGGTCAGATAGGATCACTTAACCTTATTATTTCAGAAGGCTTAAACCTTTGACAATTATAAACAGTAGAGTAAAAACAAGAGCTAAATTTGTGTAATACATTAGTTATCATTCCCCAGCCTCTGAATGCAAGCAAGAAAGGTGAAGATGGCTCTGACACCAACTTCCTTATCTAGGGCCTGGCCTGAACAGGACCTATAGAGCTAACAGAGGGAACAATTAACACCAAAGGCTGCTCCATGATGTAGAGGGTTTGCTCCTACCACACTTCCAGACTCCACAAACGCTCACCCAAGGCAAAGCTGAGGCAATATGGTAAGAAGTCTGCAAATATGTTAACAGAGGAGCAGACACAAGATTAGAGACTGCTGGTACATTCTTGAGGATCCTGTCCCAAGGGTCCAGCACCTCCTGGCAGCAAGTCTTTGCTGGTCTTGCTGCTGTGGACTCCCCTTGCAGCTGACCACAGACCACATATCCCATAACAGACACTTTCTGCTGCATCCTCTTCAGGTATTTCCTTGCACAGAAAATTCCCAGTCACTGGCAACACTTGCACTGCAATTAAAAGGTGGACAGGCAGTGACACACCCTTCCTGAGCATCCTTGCACTTGTGCCCAGCCAGTGTCCCTCTCCAGGAAAAGGGGTCCTGTACAGCTCCTCACTTGCCGAGGGAGAAACAGTGCAGAAATCCCTTTTCCAAAAGAGTCACTGATAAATGCGTTTGGACTGGACCATGCCCAGCTTGTACAAAGGTAAACAGTAAGAAAAAAAAAATCACTGCTTGATCTACACAACGAGGAGTTTGTAAGATAGGTAATGAGGATTCCAAACCTCCAGCTGCACAGAGGTACCGCTCAGGTGAAGCAGCACTCAGCTGCATCATCACTGCCTGGACACAACTTCATGAGCTTCCTTTGCACTAGAGAGACAGGCAGAACAAATCCCTTCTTAAATGCAATCCTGCAACCCATTTCAATACCTAGTGCTGGAAGATGAAGCTTCCGTCAAGCCAGTCAGGGCTGAAATATTGTTTATTGTACCTGAAAATTAATTTCATACCTTTTGGGGCATCACCAGATTGTTCAATCACTGACTGTGCACATGAACCTGCAAGTTTAGTGGCCAATTTTCTTCAGGCGTGCACTAAAGTGCACCCACGTAGTTAAGATCAAATTCAGCCCATGGTGTTGGAACATTATGGTACATAACTCAACAGAAATGTCAGACCTGCGACCATTAAAGCATAATATTTACTGTGCACCACCACAAATTTACACAGCACAACACTGCAACCCTTCGTAGGTATACAGCGGCCCAGGAAACCAGAAGAATTAATTTTTCATACATTGGATGAGAAGCTGGTGTGAAGTTTTTGCTTTGGATCAGCCATGGGCTGTCAGTGCAAGGAAGATATACCAAGGTGTACATCTGTACATCCAGCAGCACCTGAATTCAGATGTAGGATACGAAGGCATCCTGACCAGACAGCTACAGCAACCCAGGAGTGCTCTACAATAGAGGACATCACACATCCTTGGGCAAAGTCTCCCATATTTATTTGTCAGGAACAGACTTGGACTGTGTCCAGTGGTTATAGTGGCAGGTAACCAGGAGGTCAGAGTGACTCTGCTGTGTTACAAAGGTCTAGGGAAGAGAGGAGGTCTGACACTCAGCCATAAATCTGTGGTAAACTTACTGACTCCCCACTGTTTCTTCTGGGCAAACATGTTTAAAAGCAGGTGCAAAACTGAGTTTTAAAAATAAATATCACGTATCAGAGTTCACAGACCACAAATTTACCCTGTTTCTTTTAAAGTAAGTATAAACACTAAAAGTGTTTATTCAGGCTTGCTTGCTCACGGCCATCATGAGAAGCATTGGGATGTGAGAAATATCAGTGGTGAGGAAAGATGCATCCATGTTTTCTGGGACAACAGACCTGCTGCTTTTCTGCCAAAGCCTTCTAGAAAGCCAGTGAGTCAAGGCACTGAAGCCCTTAGTGAAAAAAGGGATCACTTCAGGGCACCACTGAAAGCCATCACCTCCAGACACAATGCCTCAAATCATCCACTGCCAAGATGAGGCTAAATTTCCCCAGAGTGAGGAATTCTGATCCAACAGTCTACCAGGAATGGGGCCACTGCCTGGCTTGAGCAGGCTGATGTACAACCAGCTTGTGGCAATGGCTTTGGGTCACTGCAATCCACAACAGCGAGAGTGTGCATAAATAACACCTGCCCAAATGTGTATTTATACAGAGCAAAGTAATAGCTCCATCAGACCTTTACATTCTGTCAGCCAAATAATATGAGTTTTTAAAAACATTTAGTACTTTAACAGGCATTTTAACAGCTCTCATAACTCAACTGCATCTTTGCTGTAAATCACTTGACAGTTGAATACTCCACTATATGATCTAATCCCCTTCAGCATTTCAGAAAGGAAGAAAAAACCTTTCTAGGGTTGTTTAGGAAGGCAAACAACTTTGCTAGGTGCCTGTAATGGGAGAAAAATCAGCCAGGCAGAGGCCAGTTAAACTCATGTGCCCTGCTTTGTCTGAGCACAGAGGCCAGTCCTGGAAGGAGGTGGTCTAGTATCACAGAGGACAGTCCTGCCAAAGAACCCAGCCTAGCTCCTAGTGACATCCAGCCCAGCAGGAGTAACCCTGCAGGCAGCAGAGAAGAAACAGCCCATGTTTTTCTGCAAGGCTATCCCCACTCCAGCAGCACCATCTGGGGCTGGTGCCAGGGGCCTTTCTTCCCACTGAACACAGGAGGTGGTTGGTCACACAGACCTGAGCCCACCCTGCACACCAAGGACAGCAGAGCAGCTCTGTGAAACCCTTCCCTGCTGCCAGGCAGGATCAGCCTAGCTTCAAACTGGCACTTGCTGAGGGAGCAGGAACCCACATCCCCTCTGTGGCAAACAGGAATCATCACCTCCCAGCTCAGCAAGGACAGAGACCAGCAGAGGGGAGACACGTGAGACACAGGGAGCAGAAGATGGGAGAACACAGAGCTGCTGGGGAGCAGGAGTGTCCACAGGCATTCACACATGTGGGTGTGAAACACTGCATTTGGAGCATCCAGCCTCCATTTCCCCTCACTCCCTCAGAAGTGGTGGGTTAGATCCTGACAGTCCCCATCCTGTCTCCTGTTCCCAGAAGGAAGGCCCCGTTCTTGCATTCTCTTATATATTTCAAAGTGTACAGACAGAAGAAGGAGAGGCAGTTAAGCCTAGATGTAGGTAGGAAGGAGATCTCCAACAAACCAGTGTTTAAGAAACACTGTCTCAAATCAGACATTTCACTTAAATTCTGGCTTTATGATCTACTCTGATGAGCTCTTTAAAAAAACAAATACACACAGACCCTTGCTACATACATATATCTTCATTCAGATGAATGCTTTGCTTCACTTAGCAGAAGTTTTTCTTGGCTGTAAAAGATGGCAGGCTGAGGAGACTAAATGTGAGTGGGGAAGAGCAGAGGCAGCTGGATCCCAGTCGTGGGGAGCCTGGACCAGCTCTGTGGAAAACAAGGACCGAGCCAGAGACAACGGAGAGAGACTGACATCATGCAGGGCCCTGCATGGACAACCACAATGACATAGTGGGTGTACCACATTGGCCAAATTTTCCTAAATAAATGCTTGATGAAGTTCCTGCAGGCTTTGAGTAAAGATTTATTCTTCCCCCTCCAAAGCACGTAATGCCTAAGAGATAAAGATCTCAGCTGCCTCATTTGTTCATAAGCTTGTACCTATAGCTCTCCAAAACTGCAAAGTCGAATTTGCT
Organism: Vireo altiloquus; assembly: GCA_013396875.1. NCBI lineage: Eukaryota > Metazoa > Chordata > Aves > Passeriformes > Vireonidae > Vireo > Vireo altiloquus. The sequence goes on along the minus strand of VZRF01002861.1, from coordinate 154,758 downwards.
GGGCTGGAACCTCTGGCTGGGTCTGCTGCCACAAGCCTGGATGGCAGAGCAGGCACGAGTCAGGGGGGAGATGAACACATGTCCCTGTGCCTGGCACTGCTCCTGGACACACCTGAACTGTCATGCTGGCCACCCCACCATGACATTGTCCATGCACAGCTTTGGTTCACCCTGCGCCAAAATAATACAGCCAGCCCCGTGCTCACTAAATAATAAACACCCCTGAAGCCGCTGACAAATCCTCCTTGCAAACCTTTCCTCTAGGCAACTTCTGCCCCAGTTCTCCCTGCATATCTGAATATAACAGGGACAAAGTTTTTCAGGCGGGAGAGCATCCCTCAGCTTGACCCCAAACCCCAGTAAACCAGATCATCACATCCTGGGGAACCGCAGAGGAAAACAATAGAAAAACAAGCAAGAGACTCTGCTGGGAGATAACAAGACCCTGCAGAAAATCCTCCCCAGCAGGCTTTTTCACAAAGGAAGGAGGTGAAATACTAAAGGGTGGAAGAAGGTAAATTATCAGAGTTGAGACATTTCAAATGACTGTTCCCTGCTGCGTTCAGCAGCTTTTCTTGATGGAGTCACTAATCACTGTAGTTTACCGAATGACCTTGTTGTGGCCATCTCATCTTCAGGGGACCACAAGCTGCAACAATCCCTGGTGCAGGGAAATGCCTTTTGGGCTGTCCTAAATCACAGCCATCGAATGCTGACCGCAGACTGTCACGACAGAGCGAGGAACAGCCCACTGTGGGGTAAAATATCTCCACAGAGCTGCTCATCCTGTCCAGCACATACAGCAAGCTTTGTACTCTGAGCAGAGGTGGAGAGATTGGGGCAGAAATCCTCCCGTACATACATTTAAAATACTGGCTGCCACAAGCTGGAAAAATGCTATAGAAAAATTAAATATTTACTTCTTCTGTTTGTTAATATCTTTCATTAGTTACTCAGCTGTAACAGTCATTAAAATGCTGAAAGGGAACTTCATGTAAATTCATCACTAGCCTGGGAATACTCCTGCATTTGTGAGCAGGCTGCATGCTGCAGAAGAGCTTGGAGCCTCAATTTCCCTACAGGAAAGGCCAAATGTCTGGTTCACTCACAATTTACAAATGATTATTTTTCTAATTAATCATTCATCAAAAAACACAAATAGCAACAGGGCATGAAAGGCAGTGCTGGTGTTAACAGAAGGCAGAGTCAATCCATCACAGTTTCACCCTCAGCTGCTCGCAGGGGAGACCCTCCAGTGCTGTAACTCCAGTGGCTGCAGGGAAGGAGCTGGGGAAATACCCTCTGTTCTCCCCAGTTACCATCAGGAAAGGGATGATGTATGTTTCTGTTATGCCAAAGCTCATCTGTGTAAATTGGAGTTGCAACAGGTCTGTGAAACATATTGGGAGCTAAACGTGATGATGGTCTCAAAGAGGCAGGTTGGGATCTCAGGATGAGGAAAGGAGGGACCAGGCAGTAGTGTGGGAGGAGAGAAACTTCAGCAACACAGTGCACCGAGGCTGGAGAGACACAAGAGAGATGGCAGAAAAAGGAACAGGGACTTGCTAAATACCATCTCTGGCTCCCTGTAGCAGTGACTTGGCTGCAACTAATCCAGCACCTCCTGGGGCCACCTGGACCCAGAGGAGGTTTGTCCTCTCAGCCCCCATGCTCTCAGACCACTGAACTGTGACTGCAAGTGCCAGCACACTGACCCCTCTTTTGCCTTAGCTTGGATTAAGGATCCCTGGAACCACAAGCAAATCCCCTGACTATATAAAGTGCCTGGATATCACCTCTGCCAGCGTTCAGTTTGACCCTGCAGGGCTCTGTGCGGCTCACTTGCCAAATGGCTCACAGAAGTGGACAACACATCCACACACCTGGAGTTTGAAAACAAACTGTAAATGCACAAGATTTTCACCTTTCCACACCAATTCTCTGTTCTCATCGTGATCAATTCAGGCTAGGTATTTCCTGTACTCCAAGGACAGCTGTTTGAAAGGCGTGACTATTTCCAGGACCCCAAATCTCTCCTTGTTTTGGCTCTGCCTTGCTCAGGCTGCTGGCCAACCTCTTGCCAAGACAACAACTCTTCAAAAGGCAGTATGAACTGGTAAAAGCAGGCAGCAGCATGATATTTCAGCCTTGCTATAGTCTCCTGCTGCTTTTTATTACACTTCACAGGGCTAAACTTGAACCATATAATCACATTTCAAAGAGATTGGAGTATTGTTGGCAGTTTGCTTCATTCTTGACCACTGAGATTGTGAGATCTGTCCTTGCTGCTCTGAGAAGATTTCCTCCTTCCAGCTATTAATTAAACAAACTTAAACCCTACAACACAACAACAAAGGACATCCAAGATAACCAGGACTTCTGCAGGATTGGCTTTTACTGAAACTCTGCCAGTGCGACCTCTCCACGTGTTGCACAGGGCAAAGCAAAACTAGCCCAAACCAGGGAAATTATTCTGGAGAACAGAATACACCATAAATCCTAATATATACCATTCCCCAGCATCCTCAGACAAAGCAGTGATCTGCCCTGTGAAGACAGAGTCTTGAGGACAGACGTAATGCTAATGAGCCAAGTGAAGAAGGGCCTACAGCCAGCCTCCTGGAGCTCTAGAAGATCTGTCCTGAATGGAGTTATCAGGTTCAAATCAAAGTGGGTTCTCGAAACTGCACGGCCAAACCTTGGACTGTTGTTCTTAACCTAAATCTAACACCCTCAAGAAATTTGCCTCTCTGGATATGCCAGACACAAGGGCAGTGGGCAGAGGGATGGTCACCTCCCCAGAGGGCAGCATGACAGCCAGAACCTGGGAACCCTCGGACCAAAAACTCACCACATTGTGAGGTCACTCATCCCTTCACGTTTCAGATACTCCTGTAAAGCACTGAGGCCATTAAGTGTTGAACACACTGAGACAGGAAGGTCTCGTGGGAATGAAGGCCCACATAAGCTGCTCAGAGAGGCAGGAAAGGATTTCCTTAGGAGACAAAATGGGAAATTCTGAGCTTATCAACAACACATACAGCACAACACCCAGCAACCTCCCAAGACAGCATTTTACTTAATGGCATGAACTTGGCAAAGCAGGAGCAGTGACAGTGACTGAAGGGAAGATGGAGCAGTGGCACACACCCCACGTTGCTCCCATGGCACCTTCTGCAAGGGCTCAAATCCACACAGCAGCAGAATCAGCCTTATAGGATCCTGCTTGCAAGTTATGATGGCACAGGAGAAGCTGCAAGAAACACAAATTCAAGCACAGTTTGAGAAGCAAATATGTGTGCAGCTGTGGAGGACAGCCAAACCCACCTTCCTACAGCCCAGCAACAAGCAAACATGGGCTTCAGACCTGCCATGTGGGAGGAGAGAATCACACCAGCATTTCTATCCATTGCTGGACAAGCCAAACAAGGAACTCAATCCAGCCACCAGCATTTCAACACGGAAGTCCTATATTAGCTCATAAGCACTAAATGAGGGCGGAAATCCCTATTAACAGAAGCCACTGATAAGAAAGCATTATGGGTTCCAACTTTTCCTGACGGTTGGCCTCTTCTCTCCAGTACTTGTATTAGTATTTCTGTGAAGTACCCACTGCAACAACTGTAGCTCAAAACAGTTACAGGAGGTAGAAAACAATTCAGAATGAAGTAGCTTTTGGCTTCAGGTTTGGGGGACTTTTAAAGGTTTTATTACTAGGCAGATTTCTCACAGGAAAACTATGACATAAATGACGTGTCTGAGTATTTTTTCTAAGCGAGAGTATTTCCTGCCATTATTTTCTTGTGTTTATGTTCTCTCCAGTGCATCCTATTATAGCAAATCTGTTTGGAAGGGCTCCATTCGTAAAGATGACGCGAGCTGCAAGAATGCCTTCTGCCCAAGCAATATTCCTAAAGAAACCAGTTGTACTACTCGTGTACTTCACAATAATCAGATGCACAAGGGCACTACATAAGCAAAATGAGAGCACCAGCACACTGCAGACTGGGCTATAAATACCCAATTATTTCAGTTTTTGAAGCTATCACTTTTTCTAGCCCATTTAGCAAGATCAGTTTCTGACCCAAGATCTGCATTTACGTAAGAGACACCCCCATCCAAACTCCATGCTCAGGGACAGAGTGCTGAAAACCAGTTCTCTATGAACATCTCCAGTGCTCATTCCAGTTCTCCAAAAACACAGCTAACCCACTCCCTGAAGGAGGACACGGTAATCACTCATATCCTTTATTTTTAGCCTTGCTCTTCCTTCAAAGCCCAGCGAGATATGTGGAGTTTTGCAGTGTGCAAAGAATCCCTGCTCATGATTAACATCTATGTGAATAATAGAGCTTTAATCTGGTTTCAGTCGGTTACCTACTGCTTCAGCAGTTTAACATCATGTGGGAGCAGGAGCAGCAAGGGTATCCAGCCAGCTTTCATGTAACTCAAAGTAGTACTACAAGGCTTAATTAATTGAGATCACCAGATGAAAAATCTCATCATATATATAAAGGGTAAAACATCTGCTGATGCTCAGGCAGTCCTCAGATGGGATACTACATGGAAATCTCAGATAAAACTGCAAAGAGAAGGGACTGAGAATCATCTGCCTATAAGAATTGTGTTCCTCCTGTTCCAGAGTCCCAACCTCAGCTGGGTGATGGGTCTGAAACATAATGGCAGGAACACAAGCAAAGTTCAGTGTTTTAATCAGACACCTATTTTCAAGTCAAATCTTCCAGTAAACCCAGTGTGGACTGAGCTACTCCTTTTGAAAGAGCACAAATGTGAAGGCAGCTCAAGCTCTGCCTCTCAGACCATGCACAGGCTTTCTGTCACTGCACAGGTGGTCTGGATGCCACCAGTCCTGGCTGAACAGAAGCAGAGAGGGAAATGCAGTTCATGCAGGCCACACTGTCATATGGCTGCTCATCATTCTCCTTCCACATGTACCCTTCCCACATTCAGAGAGGAGCTGATCTGAAGCCAGCCAAAGTCACTGTGAGAGCAAAGTACCGAACCTGGCATCTCAAAGGAAATCAAACTCTGCTGCACCAGTTCCTACTCTCAGCACAAAGCAAGTGAGAGAAAGAGCCAACCATCTAAAGGTGCTTTGAAAGGGCAGCTTGGTACTTCCCAGGCCTCCTTGGACGTAACTGACCCAGAGAAGGTCCCTGGTGCACCAGCCAGTTACCCTTTGAGCAGTGACCATCTATCATCCCAAGCCATTCAGCCCTGAGTCACAGCTGTGCTCAGACCCTGTCAGACATCTGCTCTCCTGCTGTCCACGTTCAGATCCTGCAACAGATCCAGATTCTGCTGGAATGGTAGGCAGACTGCAAAAATCACTTTGAACCCACCCTCCTCATCATGGAAGCCAAGCTCTCTTCTCCACTGTCTGACTTCTTACTCATCACCTTTTCTCCTCCTGTACGCCCACATCCTCAAGTGCTCAGAGACAGTGATGGCTCACTGTGAGGCCATTCTGAACCATTTCTGTGAGCTCTGCACAGAGCCCTGGTACTCCAGCACGCACTGAGGGCTCCCACAGCTCTCACACATCCTCACACAGATATGCCGTAACACCAATGGCATTAATTACCCACAGGGACACAGTGCAAACCTGGGGCACAGCCCCACAGTGCCACTCTGTATGTGCCACCAGAGAGACACAGAAACACTTAGGCTGGACAAGCCCTTTGAAAACATCGAGTCCAACCATCTCCCAGCACTGCCAAGGCTGCTCCCAGTCCATGTCCACAAGTGCCACATCTACTCATCTGTTAAATCTCTCCAGGGATGGGGACTCCACCCCTGCCCTGGGCAGCTGTGCCAGGGCTGAACACCCCTTTTGGACCACCTGGCCCCTCACACTCACCTGCCTGCTCACAGCATGACTGCCCAACACCACTTCCCCAACTGCTGGGATGCAGCTTCCAATTAAATCCAGGCAAACCTTTCTAGAGACTGGGCTGGGTGACGTTCCTCTATCTACTCTCCAGTTCACAATATAAATGTGATACTCATTTATTTTCCCACAAGTATATATTTAGGCATAATATATTTTAATGGCAAAAAGATGCTTTGTTCCATAGGGGATGTGTGTGTGTATTTGATTCTTGTGCTTCAAACAGATTCAGGAATGGAATTTCATACTTTTATAAAATTAAGAACAGATGCTATGGACTGTTTAAACCAGCAGAGAAAATAATAAGGGGAACACTCCAAGGAAGGTGACATGATAAAAATGCTGAACATTGCAGGAAAATAGAAATACAATAATGACTGTGGGACTTCTGGGACACAGAGGTCCATGCCACAAATCCCTCAGGAAAGACAGCTCCCAGCTCAGTCACACTGAAGTTTCTTCTGCAGGAGCTAGAGAGAGAAAAGTAATAGATAACAGCAGCTGAATATAGAGCACATTTATCTTCTAGTACAACAGCAATGGAGTTCACCTTAAAATATAAATCATGGCACAAGCAAACAGAAATCCCTTCCTTTTCTATCAAGTTTACCCCCAAATATTAAAGTCAAAGAAAAGCTGAGTTACATTTGCCTGCTGCTTCTCTCTTTCCTCCTTTCTGGCAGGTCCCTTGCCTGGGACAGTGGGGTTTCCTGGGAAGCCAAGGCACCACCAGGCTGCCAACACCAGGCACTGATGTATTTGTTCAGTGTTCCGTATTTCCATTCCAGCTTTCAAAAGTGATGGAAGCTTCTCCTGCTGGCTTTCAGTGCCCTGTTTGTTACCACAAGGTTTGCATCTGGGGCTGAACCCAAGTCAGCATCCTTTTGGAAATGAACCGGTTTGGAATGAAAGCCTGCATTTCTCTCTCCCATACTCGGGGGATACCTCACCTGGAAGGAAAGGTGCCACGTTTCCATAAGGAAAGGCACTCCTCAGAGTGTCAGGAGTGGTTCCAGCCTCTGTCTTCAGCTCCATACAGCACTGCATGGTGCCACTGCCGTTGTCACCCCTGTTTTGCAGAGTGTTATGCTCAGGTATGGAGGACGTTAAGCAACTTTTGCCTATGGTCACAGAAATAAGGGCAAGAACGGGACTGGAATTCAGAGCCCAAGCTCAGATCCTGCCTCACACTTCCTGCACACAGAAGAACCTGTATTGGACTTGCAGATCACACATTTGCATTGCAAAGTGAGGAGCAGTGCATAAATGCCTGTACGTACAAGCAGATGTGTATTCAGTAGGCAAATCTTTGGAAATTCACCACATAACATTCTGTCTACAAGTCAAAAGCCATCTCCAATTGCTAAAACTTAAATCAAAACACAAGTTGCTACAATTCATAAGGAGCTTAATATTTATTACAATGTATTGCAAGCGTGCAGCTATGTAGACTCCCTTACTGTCTCCAGTGATTATTCAAGGGACCGGGAAAAGAAAGAATAGCCTTTGATAGTAAAAAAAAAAAAAAAGCAAGTGTGGAGAAACCAATGTATTAAATCCTTTTCACAGCCAAGAGGCCAATGAAAATGCTATATATTTATAAAGGAAATGAAAACCTGTCAGGGACAAAATTAACTGAATAACAGAGCTTGGGCTGAATAAAGATAAGCAAGAACTCAAGAACCAAAAGCACCACCAGGGTGGAAAATGCAGCATGCTCTGCATCCCTGGGAAGACGGCTCTGAATCGAGGTACAGCCCATTTGGGTAAGAGTCAGAGAGGAGTCCCCATCTACTCCTGATAATCTGCTGGCAAAGTGAGGTCAGCAGATGTGTTGTTCACAGGATGGACAATATTGAAACAACCAGAGCTTCTTCTGTGCATTCCCTGAGTAGGGACAGACAGGGAAGAGGACCCTGCAGCTCACTGGGGCAGTGGGGTGCTCAGGACACACCACCAGTGTTGGATGCTCTGGTTTCACATCACAGATTTTAGCCCCATCTCTCTGCTGAGCCCACCAGAGCACTCATGGCTCCAGCAGCCTTGGGGCAGGAGGAGCAGGAGGCTCTGTGCAGGGGCAGACATCAGCTCCCAGCCTACAAGAGAAAATAAAGCCTTCAGGATACAGAGATAGAAAACCTCTAATTTGCCACAAAAAAGTGCCCACAGTCCAAAGACCTGGCCTGTAGGGGCTGGTCTGAATTCTAATTCCACAACTGGAAGAGCTGGCCCATCATATTTCTAAATTTTTTATGTTAAAAGACTATCTGGAAAATCACTGGGAAATGTACCAATTCATGAAAACTCACATACAATACAACGGTTATGAACCCTATCTTGATAGAAACAAGGCTTCTTACTGTGCAGATGACTTGGATTCAGTTCCTGATATTAAATAATTTAGCTTTATGTGTCTAATTGAAGGAAGTTTGTGTGATTTTGAAAATAAACAACATAAGTATTTCATAATTCAGATACTTAATTACTATTACCATATTGATTGCAGGAAATAGGATTAACCACACATTATATATTGTCAGAGGATAATGTCAACAATCTTGAAGCGAAGGCTACCAATGAATTAGCTGGCTGTACTACATTAAAAACAAAGAACAAACCATGGCCATCAGGAAGGAGAATTCTCAATAAACTGGCATGTTCATCATTCCACCTGGACTTCCCAGTAAAGCCAGGAGGGGAGCAGAAACTGTAAACATGCTAAGTTGGACTCATGTTCAGGAGGAATAAAGTTGGACGGTCTTTACCTCTTGAAGCTTTCCTTTCTTAGATGATTCACCAGAGCAGTAATTAAATAGGTCCCAAAATAAGTCCTATAAAGAACAATAATGCTCCTTCTTCCTCCACCAGTCCCTACAGAGAGGTCTGGTGAACCAGCAGGAGGGATCTGCTTGAGTGTATTTCCCAAAGGACACCTGAGGGTGGCACGACCTGTGCAGCTCACCAGGTTACCTCCTCCTCCTCCTGTGCCCCTGCTCTGCTGCCAGGGCAGATCAGTCACAAAGGCAGAAGTACCTCAGCATTTATACTGAACTGGCCCAAGGCTCTGCCCTTGCTCCACCTTCCAGTACCCTCACACAAAGGGATGTGCCATGGGACATGCCTCAGGAAAGTTTAGTGAAACACCAACAAGCATTTCCTACCCAATGCAGCTCTCCAGAGGAGCTGGTTTCCGTCCCTGCACAACCACAGCCACCTGCAGCAAGGAAGCCTGTTCTGTGCTAAACACCTACACAGTACCATGGAGTACAGCCTGGAGAGTCCACTTGAGCTCTCTCAGCACAGACACTGTCATCTCAGGTGGGAGCAGCAGAGGTTAAGCTGTGCATTAATGAGAAGTGTAGGTTTCAAATCTGAAAAGATGCTTTTAAAACCAAAAAACACAGCAATGCACTGGGTTTGTGTCTTCCTCACCACAGACTGCAGTTACCTCTCCTTACAGCAACAGAAGGGAAAGGGCAGAACAGGAAAGCAGCAGAAGCCTTTCCCTTGTACATGAAAAGCAGGTTGAGAATCTCCACAGAGGCACTTAAACATCTCTTGCTGTATAGAACACAATGCTCTGATACTCCTGTTATTTCTTTTCATCATCTCAAGGATTCCACAAATCCTCGAGTGCGCTGGGAGCTGCTGGACAGATCCTGCAGGGGAAGGTGGCAGTGCTGGAGGGAGGGAGCCTGGCAGCATTCCACTGGTCTCAGAGGCAGGGATGGCCACTCTGACCACTGCAAAGTGCATCTCCAGGCATCACAAATGCAGCTTTCAGCAGCCCTGCCTCATTCTTTTCTTGTCACGAGAGGAGCAGGAAAACACAAACCCCCCCAGTTCAGAGGGGAGGCACAAACCCTCTGCAGTCACCCACCCACAGACACGGAGTCCCCTCAGGGCAGCTCTGTGAGCTGGGCAACACTTTGCAAAGGACATTTCTCAATGCCTTTTAGCCTTGAGAGCAGAGTAAATCCCTTCAACCCTAACTAGCATCCAAATTAGCAACCGAAAGAATGCCAGTGGATATCCCCAGAGAAACTGGCTCTGGCAGCAGGAATTAGCACTTTGATCCTCCTCTCTGGACAGTGGAGCAGCACTCGTTTGCACTCACAGCTACCACAGTGTAGGACCCAACACACGAGTTGTCCTTTGAGGGGACAGCCCCTGACAATGCATTAAGGCCACCTGCTTCATGCAAGTCTAATGCTGCATTTCCCAGAGATTTGTCCAGGATCTCCCACCATGGCTTCACACCTGGCTTTAGCCCTTACAGAAATACTGGCACATTCAGAGCTCACCCTGACTGAAATCAGCACTTATTAAACCTACACATTTTTGCTTTGGCTCTTTCTGTGACAAAGTGGGGCTACAGGCAAGTGATTTACATCTTTCAAATGCAGAGAAGCCCTGCCTGGTTCCCAAGGTTGGCATCACTGGTACAGCACTCCCAGCCTGAGGTTGCTGCTGGGCATTTCCTACAGCCTAAACCAGGTGGAGACACCAGAGAATAGTGCTCCACAGCAGTCTTACACAAGGATTTAGGAGCTAGAACACCAGGATTTGCATACACATCTCCCCCAGAGAGAGGGCAGGAAAGCAGAGCTGGACTCATGTGGGGCTGACCAATGTCCTCAAATCCCCCATGTGCACCCTGAAAGGTCGATTACTGCAACATTTTCACACGCAAATACCTCAGAGCTAGCTTCTCAGATCGACTTTTACCAGATTGATCCAGGGCCCAAAGGCACTAAACTCAGGCTTTAGCAAGAGCTGTGGCCCAGTTTCCAGCAGTGCATGGTGTGTACAGCAGCAGGGAACAACAAACTCCTGGCACTGCCATGGAAAACTCTGCTCACTATCTCTATAATTCTGTATTACATGATTCAGCTACACAGAATCTCCCATCAGATGTGACAGAAAGAGAAACTGCTGTATTTACATAGAGCAGCACATAGCACATGTTTGTGTGTGTGCCTGTGTACACACCCTCCTTATGTTTTTCCAGGAAGCTACAGGAATCAAAATCCATCTCCATTTGAGTTAGATAACTTCACAGACTTTCCTGAAAATCCCTCAATTTTTCATTTCCTCAACGTTGCAAGCTTAACCAAATATCCTAAAACTGAAACACAAATGAACACCAATGACTCTGCCCTGACTCCCCCTAATCTAGAAGACATAAGGAGCATTTATAAATTCATTACCAATGCTAGGAGGATTTCCTTGCCCTCTCTGAGACCCAGCAAACCGTGGCCAGCTGCTCAAATTACCACAAATCTTGGTAACTCTAAGCCATATGAAGTTTTAAGAGCGATGCCAGCAGTAGGTGCTGAAGGTAAACAGAGGCAGCCCTCTGCAGCCACTCTCCCACCAGGAGAAATTCCCAAGTTCAGAAGTGATGGCAGACACTCCTCATACTCCACTTTGAAAAGCACAAAGATGTGCAATGAGAATCAGAAAACAAAACAGGTTTATGGCACATTCAAAGCCCAAATAATAATGCTGAACTGGAGGTAAGTGCATTTGAGCAGAAGTACTTCCAAGAGGACCCAACAGCAGATTTCATGGTGGTGAACAACATTTTCAGGAAACTCAGCTGGGGTTTTGGACCTTGCACAGCCAGCACTTAACACTTAAATCTATTTTTTGGCACACTGTGTGACCATGGAGGCCATCAACATAAAGACTATTTTTCCCAATGCCAGTTCATAAAGGAGCACCAGCAAAAGACACAGGGTACCACCAAAAACCCAAGGAGCTCTCCCACATCAGGCAAGGATCCTCTTTCTCCACAAAAATCCCACAGACTGGAGGCCTGACACCACATTTCCCACACTGGCAACACCAGCCACCTCAAAAATAGGTCCCTAAGGAGTTAAACTTAGATATGAACTCTCAGTCCCACTTAAGTGACACTTCTGTGATGACTCAAATAGGGCTGTGAGTTTAGATCACGACTTGGCTGGTTTTTGAAAGGAGGACGCCAAGGTGCAGCCCAGCTCTGCAGTCATTTCAGCCAGCACACACGTCTGCCTGCAATCACATGTCAAAACACTTCCAGTAAAACAGGTAAACTATCAGGACATAATCACATCCACACCCTGAAGTCATAGTGCCTCGTCAGACAGCAGGACGAGAAGTCAGGCATGGGCAGAGGAAGCTGCAGATTTCCCCAGCACATCCCAACCCTGCGACACACAGCTCCTTGCACCCCTTGCCCCACTTCTCTGCTAATATAGCACCCCAGAAAGGCATGGCAAAATATAAACATGGAAAGTTCAGATTTTCTGGTAAGACAAGGAAAACCATAGTTTGTGACATCTCGCATTTCCAAAAATCCCGTGGGAGGTTTCCATGTTGGAGGGGACCTGACCACCATCAGGCACCAGCACAGGTCAGCAGCTTCTCTTCTGCCTAGACCAAACAGCTCCAAGTGCTCCATCCCCACTTTGGAGATTTAACAGCCTCTACCTTTGCAGAAGAGCCATCGTGGGGTGAACACCGAGGAGGTGAGTGTGGCTTAGCTTTAGGAGGTGCCCACAGCAGCTGGCCCCAAACCTTTGTTTGGCTTGCAGCATTTGATGCCCATTTTGCAACAAAATCCCAGTCAGCCTGCAAGAAAAACTGAGTGATCAGATAGTGGCAAAAGCTCATAATTATCAGTCTACAGCAACCAGGCAGCATAGAAAAGAGAGAAGAGAGGCTGCAGGAGACCCTGGTAACAGGGTGACCAGCACAGAAAAGGTGCCCACGCCTTTGGTACCTCCTGGCTGCAGCTGCTGTGCAGCCACCACTCCTTCACTCTGTCACTGTGTCTGTCATCTCTTCACTCTGTCCATCCCCTCTTCACTGCATCCATCACCTCTTCACTGCGTCCATCCCTGCTACAGGGGCAGCTCAGAGCACAGCAGACCTGGGCTTGTGAAGGCCATGTGCTTCTCTGGCACAGCCAAGGCAGGAGAGGCACCCACAGCACCAGCCCATCCCTCCTGCCTCTCCACTGCTGCCCTCCCTGGGGCACAGCCCACAACACTGGGAAGCAGGGAACCAAGAGTGTTCTGTGCTGCCCTGTCCTCACAATGCAGGGAGGTGCAGAACCTTCTAGAACATGCTGCCCACTTATGAGCCTCTCACCCAAACGGGGGCACCTGGGACCACCTCCCCACACACACCCCTCAGGTTTACAGTGAGCTGCTCAGAGAACCACAGCACACTCTCCACGGCTAATGTAAAATATTAATGTCTCATTTGTTCAACAATTTTGTGGAAATTAAAACTTTTAGGTTAATCATATACTGAACAATTTTAATTAAAGCAGTTATAAAACAATTAATCCACGAGAGCAGGCTTGGATCCTTGCCAGCCTTATTGGTTTAATACATGTAGGCAAAGCTTATTTCTCCCCGTGTTTGACTTAATGAATGCTAATAAGTGACACAAAATATGCATGCAGCGCTCCTAATATAGTTAGTCCATCTGGTTTCACTTGCATTTTGTATTTGTCATTTTGCTTTGATAGAGGAATTGAAAATGAATTCTCCATGCTAGAAATTAGAAGAACTTTGTACCCTGCTTAATTTAAAATAATTTTTGCAAACCTTTGGGGGAAAAAGAGACAGCAATTGAGTACAGCACATTAGCCAGCTATCTTTTTGGTGGTTCCAAGGTTGGAAAAGAGCACAAGACAGAAATATAACACCATGCCACAGCATGAAGGAATGAACAACATGCACTCAGCTTTTTTTCCCACCAGTATTTCAAAAGATGTTTTTTGCTTGAATAGATGGTAATATAAAGGCAGGGGATAAAATATGATTTTAAGCATCTGAGACAAATCCTCTACTATTCCAATTTGTTCTGCATTACAACTTGTTTGATCCATTTGGGGATGTACTTGTTTGCCAAAGCAAGCAGAGATCAACCTCTTTGTTGAATATTTAATCTATGCCAAAAATTTTTACCTTTTAGCACTTATGTTTGAGTTACGCAGTGATGTTACTTCCAGTAATGCTCCAGACCATCACTGCTGGATGCAACCACTCAACCTTGCCATGTAAAAGCTATGGGCAAAAGCCCTGCAGAGCTGAGCTCCTCTGCCTGCAGCTCTAACCACCCTGTGAAGAGCCTGATCTCTCAGGGACGTGCCAAAAATGAAAAATGGGCTCTTCTTTGCCTAAAATCCAGATAACTCATGTCACTCTGAGGTCATACGTGATGTGTGACAGCTATGGGAGGTGGCCTCTATGGAGATTCTAGCTGCCAATACACCACCAGCACCTCTCTTCAGAGGGCTCCAATTGCCCCTGGGCAGCCAGTGAGGGTCCTTCCATTAATACCACTGGGGTCTGCACCAGCTCTTAAACCCAGAGGGACACAGCAGGAGGCACAGCTGCCCTGGGTTAAACCATGCACAGTTTCCTTCTTCCCTGCCAAAGGTCACTTCCCATTTCTGCTGCTGAGGTGTCCCAAAGGGTGAAAACAGGGAGCCTGTTAGAGTTTAAAACTAGCTCTGTCCCAGGGGACAAGTGTGCCAAATTCAGTCACATCAGGACAAGCAGGAGGAAGGGAATCATGTGTATGCATGCCTTGAAAAGTGCATGAAAGACAGGAGGGCAGAAGAGGAGAGCAGCACCAACCACCCACCAATGGCCACCATGACCCTCGTTGTACCCTCAAGGTGATGAAGGGGAAATCTTCCTTTCTCCCAGTGCTTCAGAACTGCAAAAGTGACAATAAATCTGTGCACCAACCACTAGCATTATCTGCTTAACCCAGTAATTGGTTTATGAGCCACCCTTGGGCTCACCTTGATCTACAATTTCTGAGTCTGCTCCTCACTGATGTCTCCTGGTACTTTCCACAGGAAAGGTGCTCTGACCACTGCAGGAAGGAAATGTGGGCACAAAGCCTGTGCTCCACACGCATCCCACACCTGACCTGCCCTGTCCTGCAGCATTTAGTCACGGATGACTTGAAGACAGCAAGACCTGGACACCTCCATGGTAGAAACTGCAGCCTCAGTCCGTGTTAAATTTCTGGCCACTCATTAAAAATGCCAGCTCAGCAAGGCAGCACAGGAGGAAGATGGAGTGTAGGGAGGACAAGGAGGAGATGGAACAAATGGGAACAGCTTCAGGCACATGAATAACCGCCTTACAATGAACTTGCTCACTGTTACTGAGCAAAATTTGGAAACTGGTGTGTGAAATGCAGCCCTCTGAGAGCCCAGGGTACTGCGGCACCTGGGGAAGGGCAGCACAGAGCTGCCCTGGGCCAGGGCTCAGAGCCATGAATTTGTCAGCCTGGTTAACCCCTCCTGCAGCGTGACAGGAGGGGCTGAGCCTCCCTATTCCGACACCCCACTGCAGATCCCCACGCCTGGGAGCTCTCAGCACAGTTTGCCAGCTCAGATCTTAGTCACAGTTTATCCCGCAGCAGTCTCTTCAACGATGATATTGCACTTTTCTGCCAGAAAGGTCCCAAAATAGCTCACGAATCACGCGCAGGCTGCTGGAGGCCATGGTGTAGCAGCTCCTGGTGCAGCAGGCAGGGGAGCTGGGGCTCCTGCTGAGGTGATGCTGCAGCAGGTACCTCAGAACCTTGAGGTGATGCCCCAGCAGGTACCTCAGAACCCTGAGGTGATGCCCCAGCAGGTACCTCAGAACCCTGAGGTGATGCCACAGCAGGTACCTCAGAACCCCAGGGCGATGCCCTAGCAAGCACCTCAGAACCCCAGGAGGTGAAGCTGTCACACAGCAGCATCTCCTGCCTGCCACCATGGGGCTGATGTTCCTGGTGGTGACACCACACCGATGGGGCTGATTCTGGGCAGAGTCTGAGCACAAAGGGAGACCCAGCACCAAAATGAAATTAAAACAGAGCGCCTGGGTCGCCTCTGCGTCCCTCAAACTGAGAGCTCGCCAACAAGCTCTTTGTAAGTGCTAAATACCTTCTCTGTGTGTCACTTAGAAAAAAAGAGATGTGAACCCGGGAGAGCAGCTTTGCTTTTTTTTTTTTTTTTTAAGTGTTTAAACATCCTACAAACACTGTTTAGGGAAGTCAGCAGGAGGTCAAATAGAAGCCTTGTGTCTCAGTGGATAACAATCCTTCTGTGAAATCATTCCAGCAAATCAAGTCACTCTTACATCTCCCTCTCCACCTCTTTTTTCCTTTTATTTTAAAGGCATTTTAGCAAAGCTCACTTTGAAGTTTAAACCTTCTGCAACAACACCGCTTGCCAACAAGATAAAATATTTAGTACTGCTATATACTAAAATCATATCTCTAACAATACCTTCCACGCCTGACATAGCACAAAAGTTAATTCAGCCAACAAAGCAATGCTTGCATTTTGTGTCTCGAGAAGCAGCAATTTATCTTTTTTGTATATATAAATTACATACACTATTGTGCCATTTAAACCTAAAACCTCCTGTTGTTAAATAGAGAACAGAAAGATCTTTAAATACAGACAAAAAGATCAGAGTTCTAGAAAAAGCTGTGACAAATGCAGGATAATGTTACTAGCCTGGCAAAATAAATGTGAAAACCATGATGCTCCCCAACAAATCCTCCCTGCTCGAGCTGACACATGTCCTTCATCTCCACGGGTTGGTTGGGGTTGCCTCTCTCTCTTGGAGGGTCCCTGGACAGATGATGGGAAGCACTCACCATCATGGAGAATGGACTATCATCTTCTTCAGTGGGAGAACAAAACAACTGCAGGGGAGCACTGGCAGTGCCTGGGAGTGACCAGAGCCTGTGTCACCTCCTGTCTCCACTGCCTCGGAGCAGGGACAGCCAGGAGAGGCTCCCCCTCTGCAAAGGGATGTGCTCTCAGGGAAGGCAGCAATGGTGCAAGGGTTAGGGAAGAGAAGAGACACTCATCCTGCAATCTGACCTTCTGCGTTTGTTGTTTGAGAAAACAATGGAAATGTTGCAATGTCTGCGATGCTTTGTGGGCAAGGTTGTTTCTCAGTTTTTTCTCCACTAGTGGTCTTGCTTTCTTCAGTCACCTCTTCAAAACAAACTGAAGAACCAATACCTACCTTCCCCCAACAAAAATTGCACCATCTGTTCCCATTTCTGCCCTTGCTTTTATAAGCTGCACTTTACCAGGAGAAGAGGCATCACCTCAGTGCCTCACGTATCACATCCCCCCTCCCAGCATAATTCAATGCATTTTACTCTTTCACATAAAATTAGCAGAAACAGTCCCAAAACGTCTGTCTTTTCTCATCTCTTTGCTGTACCTAGAGCTGACAAACTTCTCTCCAAGCAATTCAATTCCCCTCTCACATATGCTCAGCACACATGCACTCAGTAATGCCACCTCCACAGAACCAGCTCAGGGCTCCCAAACTCAACAATGGCAAACTCATTTAAAACAAACACATAAACGCCTTTTCTATCCCTTTTGCCTCCACAGGATGCAAACCACAACAGTGCCAGTGTGAATCAGCCCCCATACCCCAAGAACATCTCTGAAGGTTTGTCACCCCAGGGCACAGCTCCCTCCATGGTGCCAGGTGGGACTGGATTTGCCATCCCATCCTTGTGCTCCCCCACCTGGCCCTGCCTTACTCTTGTTCCATTCAAATACCATCTTCAACCTCCATGTTCAGCTCTCAAAGCCCTCCAGCCAGGAGTTTTAAACATGTTTCACATCCTCCCCTGCACTCTGGTGTATCTCCCATTGCTGCCTGGAGCCAAACCTTTCCCAGCAGACTGGAGGAGGCCCCACTGGAAGCGTGGGGCAGAAAACGCCACAGCTGGGGGCTTTTTACAATGTGAGCCAAACAAAACCCAGACACTGCAAAGTAACTGTTACCTGCAGCTTAAATAACTGCTTTTTGTAGGTTTATTATTTTTTAAACAATAGTTTGTGTGTACACATCCATATATGTGCTTTTTTAAGGTACAGACGGGATTTTCATGTCAGTGATTTTGTTTTGCTTTTCTTTGAAATTAAGGACATAATTCACCAAGTGCAAACTTCTTCTAGGAACAAGCATTTCTAAAAATTCATCCTCTGTTTTCCCATTTCAAATTACACCACAGCAGGAGCCTCAATCTTTATCTCACTTACACGAGATATAATTCTAAAGGCAGAAGCAGAGGTAGTACTAATTTACTCCAGAGTAAATGCTGCATTTGAATTCATGACATTAAGATCAGTGGCACAGAATCAAGCCCAACACCAGGACACCAGTACCTGCCATAAGCTGGTCTAGGCAAGTATTTAGGCAGAAGCTCCAGGTTATTGTTTCCTCCCTGCCTTGAGCAACTGCTGCTGCAATGTGTTTTTGAGAAACCTGGCTCAGGGACCTGACTGCTGACAGAGCAACCCAATGGGCAGAGCAAGAAGCAGGATTCTGCCACCACGGGAGGCAAAGAAAGGTGGAGAAAAACCTGCTCACCTTGAAGTCAATGCCACTGAGCCCTGTCCCTGGGAGAGCTCACCAAAGCCCTGGGGAGCACTGCTGCCCACACCAGCGACCTCCTGCACCCCCACGGCAGCCAGGAAACGTGACTGAGAGATGGAGCTCTATGATCTATGAGAAGGCATCAAATAACAGTAATAAAAAAGCACTCCACCTGTGGGTGATCATACTTTTTAAGATGGATTAACAAAATGACTGCTTATTTATTGAAAATAATGAATAGCCTAGTGCTTTTAGTTCTGAAAGGGATGCAGGGGGGAAAGCTGCTGCAGCAGGGTTTTAAATAAACTGGAAACGTATGGCAATGGCATGCATCACAGCCAGGAGGGAAACGGGGACTCTGGGGAACATGACTAATGGCAGCTCCTGGAAAGCACACCAGGACTATAAGCAAAGCCAGTAAAAGAGTCAAATGGAGAGAAAGGGAAATGTAGAATGAAAATGTTGGTTTGCTCAGCCTGGCTCGAGACTGGTGCCTCAAAGCAGGATTTCAAAGAATTCTGAAACAAAGGGAAGGAAATGCCACCTCTGAAGCAACCCTCAGGTTCTGTCTCGTGCCTCTGGACTCTGGTGAAGCAGATGCACGAGCATCTCTATTAACACGTGAGCTAGAGTAGAGACTGTCTAAAAGGAAGAGCAAAACTCAACCTGGGCTCGAGGGTCTATCAGTCAGGCCAGCACTAAGCCCTCAGAGCAGATTTCCAATTCTGGATATTTTCCCTATTACCAGACTCTTTAAAAACCTAAATCTTAAAAGCATCTTTCATCAGCACCTATGAGTGAAGCACGGAAGGGCTCTTTGTTTTACAGAGCAGTGCAGAGAAAGCAAGGGATCAGATTTCTGAGTCTAAATCCCCCTCCCTACACCATGTGCTGTCTTTAGTACACTTTGTCTAAAGATCTTTAGGGTCCTCTTCCACAAGGAACCTCAGGAGTGAGGATTTAGCCCAGATTCAGCTGTTCTTTACATGAGTGCACAAGACCAAGTCCCCTACCAGAAGAGAACCTGAACCCAAGTTTCCCTCTTGTACCTTCCCATTACACATCCCCCTCCACCAAAAAACCATTACATCCATCCCTGGTATTTCACAAGTGGTGAAAAACAGCTATCAGCAAAGGTATCACTAGGATTTTAACCCCAGTAACCAGAAAAGCAGTGCAACACCACAAAAGTAAAAATGCCTTTTAGAGATAAATGCTATAAACCCAAATATAACTTTACTCTTTTCTTGGGATTTCATTAAGCAGCAGCAAGAAACAGGCAAAGCGAGTGTGATACTTCAGGACCTTCATGACAATGGGATTAGGAATACCCCAAAGGTAACACAGCAGCACCACAGACTCATTTTTTCCAGCACTTTTTAACACAGCAGTGTAAGAGGAAAGAGGAGTCATTCAGGACAATGTGATCTCCAGTACACATGGGGGGAAAAGCAAAATGCTTCCCTCTAGATTAGCTTACTTCCCAACTGTACCCAGGAAATCATGGAAGTAGATTAGTTCTGGGTGTTCATTCAAACCATAATCCTCCCACCCCAGTACTGTTGCCTTCATGGTGTTAACTCAGTGAAACACAAGATCCCCTCATGGCTCATCTCAATTCCCAAGTGATGGCTGATAAAAAACAGGACCTTATTCAAATTTCAGCTACCACAGTGCAGTACTTTACTTTGACACCAACACTGCTAAACAAAAACTACCTCAAGAACTTACTAATTCCTTTTAAACTAAAAAAATGCACATTCTTGCTTTTTCTGCCTGTCACATTTCTATTTGGACATCCAGGACTTGCACAGCACTAAATAAAAAAAAAATACTGCTCCTGACAGCTCATTCCTATAAAGGGGAAGAGTTAGATGAAAACCGAAACTCAGCATCCAAGCTTTTAAGAAACTAACCTGGCAGATTGCATGCAAACTTCCTTGGCAAACACAAACAACAGGAGCTGAATAATACATAAAAATATATATTGACAGAATTGCTTCTGTGCACACCACTTTCAACGTATATGATGGAAGCACCAGAGAATCTTTATGGAAAGCCAGCACTGACTCGGCTTGAAAGGCACCTTAACAAACAAAGGAAGTACATTAAAAAAATGCAGTGCTAAGACATTATCAAAACATGCATTATAGCTTGTGAAAGCCCTCTGCGAGTGAGTGTGTCTGCAGAGGACTGTGCAGAGCATTGATCTGTCTGTGTTCTGGGCGCTTTTCGGGTGATGCCTGACCGGAGTTTACAAGGGCAAGCTCAGAGGTCCTCGTTGTTTATTTCTCTGCAGTCTTTTACTTGTCACTGATAATAGTTTTCAAGCCATCCAGCCTGGGAGGATGCAGACAGGGGTTTGCCAGGGGTGAGAGGTCAAAGCAATAATGTGCTGACCAGGGTCAGAAATATTTATCTGCACCAAAATGGTTCTAGATAATCAAATAGTTGAAAATTAGTTTTGTGACAGGGCTCATATTATTTGGCTGTTTTCCTTACACAACACAAAAAAGGAGCAGGGCCTGTCTGCAAAGGGGAGGACACTCCACCACACATCTGTCTCACCTGCTGCATGAGGAGTTTGGCAGCCCTGCTGTGGCATTTATCAGCCTGCTTCTGCCACCTTGGAAAGAGCCCCTGCCTGGCCCCAGCCCTTCTGAGCTTGCTGTGGGCACAAGGGCTGCAGCCAGAGGCTTCAGAGGACAGGGAGCAGCTATTCCCAAGCATCAAACAGCCCAATGATGAACTCACGGAGTTCTCACATGGCTGGTAAGTGGTACAGAGGGAAGGTCAGACACCCAGCTAACAATAAATACAGAAAACAAGATTGCTTCAGAGCTGGCCAAGAGCTAAAATCTTCTGAACAGATAAAATCACTCACAAAAATACACCTGAGTGTGAGCCCTTCTGCAGATCAGCAGGCACACTAGCACTTGGTATTCTGCACTCTGACAGCTGTTTTTCACTTCATGTTTACTGGTAATGCAGCAGAGCATCAGCCCCCTGGATTTCAGTAAAGTATTTACTCACTCTGAAATGGGAAAACATTGCTCTTGTTAAAAATTTCCATCAGACTGAAGCAGATCTGCTCCTCAGATAATATAATGACACTGAGGTCCTCAAGAGAAGCCCCTCCAAAGCTAATAAAGTGAAAACAAATCCAGTTACATCAGGTTAATTTAAAGAACTTCTCTTTTTTAAATGTGTATGGAGAGAAAATGGAAGAAACCTTCTAAATTAATTCCAGCATTATAAATTTGATTTAGTGAGTGCAGTGTGCACCACTGTGAGAGCAATAACAATATAGGAATGTTTTAAGCAGAGAAAATAAATTATTTCAAAAGGGAGTGGTGAAGGAAGAAACAAGAAATGTGTGAGAGAGAATCCACTCCAATATTAATTAGAGATCTGCAGTTCTGTTTGCATTTGGCTTCATTAAATGCAGAACTGGAATTAGCAGAGGCTCCAGACTCAATGGAGAGAAACAGCTGGAAACTCAGCCAAAGCCCTCCAGATGTGCCTGGTTCTGTCCCCAAGCCACAGAAAAGCCCTGGGTGACCTGCTCATGTTCTTGCTCCCCTTCTTTGCACACCCAAGTGCAAATGATGAACCCCATCTCTGGGGAGCAGCTGCAGTCCCAGCTACTATACAGGAGCAAAGGAGACTTCATGCTTCAAATCAATGAATCTATTCAAGCTACAGCTCCCAAAGGGGGTTTTAAACCCATCTAAAGTGAACAGTGATCAAGAAAGTAAAAAGCTTCAGCAAGCAAGGAAATGAACTGTAGGTTATACTACCTAAATGCAGGAGCATGTCCCTGTGTTCCCTGTGCCTGGTTCCTTGGGAGCCAGGAGGGAGCTGATGTTGGGATGTTCTGGGCACCTCCTGCTGGAACTGAGCCTCAGGCAAACTCTGTGCTGGAGCAACCAAACAGAAAAATGCTGAGGGATCTGAGAACAGCAAGCAAGGACAGACTCCCTTCTCCCAGGAGAACACAAACCCAGGGAAGCTACCAGCCAAACTGTGCACCTACTTGTTTGCACTGCAGCAATGACAACACTGGTGGCACTTTCCAGGCACAGTCCCCAGGTAACTCATACTGCAAATTCTTTCATTTTCAAAAGAACAGGGAATTTTTTCTCCCACCCCTGGAGATACTGACCCAAAAGCACATTCCCTTAAAGCAATCCCATGTCTCCTTGCAAAGCAATTGGCATGTTTTCCTTTGGCTTGGTATCAATCACACTGGCTTCTCAAACCCTGGTAGCTGGCAAGCAGCTGCTGTAGCTACATAACTTCCCCCCAAACCAGTGGGAGACTTGAAAGAACAACAGACCCTTGCCCATCCGTATGTGAACTGCTGCCACTCCTGGAGGAGCCTTGCTGCTGTGGAGGCAGCACTGGGGCCCTGCTCCATGCTGGGGGAGCAGCTCCTCCACCTCCAGCACCACATGGGAAAAGGGAAAGCAACGAAACAGCAATTTAATCCAAAGCAGATAACACCAACCATGGATGTATTCAATGAAAAAAACCCCAAAAGACAACACAAGGAACAGCAAATTAATAAACAAGCTGAGCTCCTTTTTATATATAACATCTGTCAAAATACTGAAGTGTTTGCTTTTTTCGTACAAGCAGGAGGTTATGATTGTGCAGACAGTCATAATGCAGGGCAGTATTATAAAAATTAGGGATTTCCTTCATTGTCTCTACTGGTTTGCAGTTACTAATTATGAGACTGCTAAGTGCCAAATGGGCACCAAGCAAATCTAATTGTTATTTAAATGCAGCCAGCCAGGTTGTAGATACACTCACAATACACAGATGTACATTTAGAACACTGCTGGTTGCATGTGGAGTCGGATCTAGCAAAGGGAAGACAGCACCACATCTCCCAGCCACGTGTTTGGACACACTCTGCCAGAAGGCACATCAAGGCAGCTGAGAAAGAGCCTCATTTTTACTGACTTGGGCTCCTTATTGCAGGAAGGAAGTAGCAGGAGGCAGAATAAAGAACCAGCAAATGAAAGAATAGTTTGGGCTGGAAGGAACCTTGAAAGGGCACTAGTCCAATCCCCCTGCCATGGGCAGGGACACTTCAACAAGATCAGGCTGCTCAGAACCCCATCCAGCCTGACCTTGAGAGTGTCCAGGGATGAGGCATCTGCCACCTCTCTGGGCAACCTGTGCCAGTGTTTTATCACCCTCACTGTAAAAAATTCTCCCTTTTATCTAATTTGAATCCAGCCTCTTAGTTTAAAACCAATTCCCCTGTCCTACAGGCCCTACTAAGAAGTTTCGCCATCTTTCTTACAAGTCTCCTTATAGGATTGAAGGGCTGCAATAAGGTATCCCTGGAATACTCTGAATTTTTTTCAAAGTCACAGGAGACATCCACACAATGCTGAATAGTGACCACAACTGAGGCTTTAATACCTTATAATGCCAAAATCTGGCCCCTTTCCACAGCAGGGTATGGGAACTGGCTCATTACTTCCACGGGCTGGAAAGGGTGGGAGAGATGGCAATGGGGTAGAGATAACTGGGGTACAAATGTTAAATTAATGGTGCCACAGGGCCACATCAGTCACTTGCAAGCCCCCAAAGGTGCAGCAGAGTGAGGATCAGTGAATCACCTCGGGGATGGACAGTGAAGGAGCAGAGATTGGGACCACTGCCACTCCACCCATCACACCCCAGAGGGCTGCTGTGTCAAAAGGGCAGATGCTACAGCCAGAACAGGAATGGGGAGGAGGAGATTAAGCAAGTCAGAGTCCAGCAGCTGCAATTGCTGGGTCCACTCCTCCAGCAGTGCTCAGCTGCGACCAGGGAGTAGCACCCGGTGAAGTAACTTACACCTTCCTCTTGCACAGCCGAGCACTGAGCCCGAATTACTGCACTGGGCTGGATGCTGCCAGGAGTCAAGCACCTGGCTCTGCTCCATCTCTGCCTCTGGGGGTACAAGCTTCCCAAAAGAGCCAGAGCTCAGCCACCATATCCCCGGGCAGGCAGCACACACCAATCCCTGAGCAAAGCAAGGAGTGCAGCCCCAGACCAGCGAGCTCACCTGAGCCTCCAGCGTGGAGGTGAATTTATCCTTTCTCTAAGCCCCAGGTCCCCAAGGCACCCCTGGTGAAAATGGGGAAATCTCATGTATTTAACCACCATTCCAGAGACAGAAAGAGTCAGCTGAAAAGGAGACATGGAGGATCCACAGGAATGAATGAAGCAATTCTTCCCAGGTGGCACAAACAAAATACAGCATGGTAATGAGGAACACACCTTCGGTTTCTATCCATTTACAATGCAGTTAGCATTTCGGATTTGCAGCACTACTTCACCTTGCCAACTTCTGAGTTCCGGTCAACTTTTTAGGTTTGATTTTTCTTTTTTAACTGCATTGTTTTCCTGAACTCTTCTGGAGCACTGCATTACAATGGATTCCACAGAGCTAGCCTACGACAGTTCACCTTTAAAGGATTAGGCAACCACAGAAAGTATTATAGCAATGCAGTTTATGTAGACCAGGAATGTATTCTCCAATGAGATTAACCTATCTAATAGGATTTGAGGAAGCTTTCAGGGCCATTAGGATGCCCCCTACATGCTAAAGGCTCCAGATGCTGTAACCATTTGATTTAATCTAATCAAGACTGCCTAGGTGTATTTTGTCAGTGGATGTTTCTGCCATTTTCATATTACATCTCAATAGACAACTTCCATCCAAGTTCCACTGTGTGCAAACAGGCAGACACATTTGAGGCTGATCTTCAATTATAAGAGACACTAATTATTAAAGCCTGGGTTTATAGTCTAATCCTGCAGGGTATGGAGCATTCCCCTAATGCTGCTGAAGGGACACTCCATGGACTTTCATTTTACCTTAAAAACCATTCTACTCTGTCTTTATTTGTCACCCATGCCTAGGAAGAGCCCTGGGTGCTCCTGGGTGCCAGGTGCTGTGCAGATCAGAGGTGCTGAGGATCAAAAGGAAATAAAAGCATTCTTATCCCAGAGCTCTGAGTGTGCAAACACACCCAGCTGGACACAGCCACAGGCCAGCGTGGAATGGGAGCATGGCTGCGAAGGGAGATGGAAGGGCCTCTGCAGACATCTCCTTTGATAAGTAAAGATGATGCCATAAATCCCACTGATGAGCACTTACCCTCTGCAAGTGACCAAGGGCCCTGGGAAGGATGAGTAAGTGCAGGAGTTACCATCTCCTCAGGGGCTTTTAGCCCTAACAAAAACATTTCCTTTCTCCACAGGTTAAACAGAGATCCTCAGCATACATTCCTTAAATCCCTCTCTGGAGAGGAAAGCAAAGGCCAGCTCCCAGAGTAGTGTCCTGCATCTCAAAAATCCTCCACATATCAACTGAAATCAACTGTTCTGCACACAGCTCCCACCAAGCAAGGAGAGCACCCACGAGTGAGAGGGGCTGGAGCAACATCTGGAGCATCCAGGTGCGACTTTTGCAGTTATCTGCTCATTTCTCATCTCTGTCCTTGCAAGTATGAAGCAAACATAGATCTTTAGGATTCAGGAGGTCGCACTGGAGAAAGTCCTGAGCACCAGATTCACCTGAAGTGTGACTGTGACTGTCACACATCCATCTGTGTCATTTAAGCTCACAAGGAGCAGCTGCAGTGCCAAGTGACTTTAACCTGAATCAGGCAGGCTCAGCAATGCTGCAGATCTAGTCAAGCCCTCCTTTATGTTTATTTTCAAGGACCAGTTCAGGCATCTCTTCCTCAGTGATACTCATCAGAGGAAAGGAGCTAAGATGAAAGCCTGCAGCAGCCTCTGGGCAGGATTTGTCCAACCCTGTAATTCAGCCCTCCCAACAGACCAAAATTTGAGACGTATGGGCACATCAGGAAACATGGATCATTTGAGCAGATCCTGACTTACCAGGCAGTGAGGAAGGGATTCCTCATTCCCCAAACACCTTCTCATGTGACTTTTTTTTTTTTATTAATACTTTTCCCATTATTTTTCCAGTGGAAACCATTATTTTTAGAATCAAGTCTAAAAGGCCCACTGTTTGTTACTGACAACCCAGAAACACAATGTTCCTCCTCCTGCCTTCAACCCTGCCCCAACAGAAATCCCACTGTCAGCAGCTTGGCCCTCTTGGATTGCCTGTGCTGCAGAACAAATACCATCACTCGTCCCACTGAGCTTGTGTGAAATCCAAATACACCACAGGTACCACACAGGGTGTATTTTTGTTTTAGGGACTGGCTCACAGATAGCAATTTGTGGTTGTGAACAGCGAGTGGAGGTTACAGAACCAGCATTTCAGGACATACCAAAACAAAGTCAAGATGGATGGAAGGCAGCAGATGCTCAGCTCTGTAATGCAGAGGACCTCCACTGATTTCAACAGCTTTATATTCAGGTGCAACCATCACCAGTTTCTGGCCTGGTGCATGTTGCCAAATATTAAGTGTTCTCCAATCCCATACCAAGGCATAGGAGACCTCTGAGCAGGTCAAGTGAAATCTAACACTGGCATATACTAATAACTTCACATGCAAATTGACTGACTCATTACAAATCTTATTCCCCCTGGCATTCATGAGAAAAGCCAGGTTTAGCTCTCAAATTCCCTCAAAATGCTTAAACACTGCACTTGTTTAAAAATTAGAATTAAATCTGCATTCAGGAAGTTACTTTGGATATAGGTTGGTGCTAACTCAAATTAAATTACAGTTCCATTTTTCACAAGCACAAAGTTTTGTCACTTCTAGAAGCCCTGCCAGAAACAAGCAGACCCACTGCTGAAATAAATCCACAGAGTCAGGTCATGCAGATGCGAGTCTGGCTCTGCCACAGGTGCTGCAGGTGACCTAAAGCAAGTCACTTAATAGTCCCTGGGCTGCCCTGTCCCACAGGAGAGCACCCCAAAATATTTCATTTGTGCTCAGCAAATACTGTTAAGTCTTTCAGAAGAAAAGACTGAAGAAATGCAAATAACTTCATGCTCGTTCACATTGCTGCACTCCTTTATTCCTTTCTGCCCTAGTGTTCTCATAATGCTATTTTATTTCCTTTCACCCTTCCTGTTTGTTACACAGGGTGCTTGTGTAACAAAAGCAGTACAAACTGCTATGGGTTATGCTTCAATTCCTTTGGGCTCTCTCCTGTTTAACATTTCCCTCTTCCACAGAGCTGCTCTGGCTTGGACAGGAGGGAGCTGGAAGGGAGAGAGGCTCAGGACAGAGCCCACATTTTGATGGAGACTAATGACAATTTCTTGACCCACCATTTGGCCATAAATTAAAAGCCATCCCAAAACAGTCTGTGACACTTTCGGAAAATTGCCTAGATGCACTAAAATAGAATGCAACTCCTGTATCAAATACAGTTGCTGCTTTAAAAAAAAATAAAATGGTAAAAACAAAAAAATCTTTCAAGCCCTCCACAGCCCCATCAGTGACTACAGAAGGACCAAGTACAAACCCAGCAATACAGGAAATAACCTCTGAAAATTAGTGAGAATAGGATAAAGTGAATGGATGACCACAGCTGGCTTAGACATTAAAAATCTTCATTTTCTTCTTTTATGTCAACTTTGCAGATTCTCCTCTTTAACAAAGCTGAGATTAAAAAAAAGAAGCTATGTCTGATCTCATCAGCCATTCTGTCTTTAAAGCATTTGACTACAATCCGCACCAGACATACTTAGCAAACTTTAAAATACAGCCTCTCAACATTGTTACAATTAAGTCACTCTGAAATGTCATGAAAAGCAATCTAGTCCCATTAAAATCTTCACACTCATTAAAAAAGCACTTACAGACTCGAAAATGTTCCTAATACATTATTTAAAGACACAAGATGTACAGTGACTAAAAACCTTGTACAGAAAGAGAATAGCAACAGTCTGCTTTAAAAAAGCCTGTGTGCAAATGTGTGTTATAATTAGCTAATTGGGAAACTGCAGGTAGAAGGCAGTTTGTCATCTACTGGGTTTTGTCTAGGAGTTTTATTTATTTCATTCTCTTTTTAATAAAGGAGGAAGGAAAAGGGTGCTTTCTTTTTATGGAAGGAAAAAAAAGCCCATTGTAGGCAATTTATGATCATTATGCATATGACATGTGCCAAAGCCACCTCTTTTCCTGGAAGGGGTAGGGAAAACCACAGACATCCTCCACCACCAGGCAGACAAACAAAGAAAGGGGCACTGGAAGTTGTGAGGACCAGAATCTCCAAACAAAGACAAACGAGCTCGGGCTGTAACACAGCCACTGTCCTCCTATAATGCTGCATCTCTTTTTGATGTTAATAGAAGATGAAGGTATAAAATTTGCATCTTTATTGAACCCACTGCTAGATGAACCATGTTCCCGCAGAGCCCCCGAGCAACAGAACAGTGGATGCTTCTTCCAGGGAAGGCTTTCACTTCTCCCTGTACCTCACCCCATTTAAACATTTGGATTTTACTGAGGTTTTTTCACAATTTTGACCAGTGAAAGGAATCGGGCTGCAGAAAAGCATTCAGCCATCATTTGAAGGAGTTGGAAGAACAAGAATAATCTGGAAAAATGGATCATTGTGAGAGGGATCTCCCTGTTTTCAGCAACACCAGCACAAAGCAGTACTTTAAAAACAAATTTGGAGAAGAGGACAAAGAAAAACAGTATTTACTTGCAGAGAATGAGGAGCAAGAGCTCTCTGGCATCCTACAGAACCTTCCAATCAATCAGTCAAAAAAAAGAAGAAAAAAAAAGTCCATTTCTGGGCAATAAGCAGACGACAGGGGAATACAGTATCACACAGTCACCCCAGGACAGAATCTAATCTAAGCCAACTTTCTGAACAGCCTCCTTCTCCCCAAACCATGACCCTCTGGAGAGCAGTGTGGTTCAGGGAGAGCACGAGGGCTAACCCCAGCCTGCCAGATGCTTCCAACTACCCCTGTGCCTTTTCCCCAGGAAAACCTAAGGCATCACACTGACCCAGTCAGAGCAGCCACCTCACTGGGTGCTGTGCCAAGAGCCAGCTGAAGGTCTAAGGAAGATCAGAACAGGCTCAGAGCATAATGCATCTACCCAGAATAATCAGCCACCTGCACAAGTTGTGACTAGGGATCTCCTGAGTCATGCTCTTTAGCAGCCTTCCTCTGTGTCTCTTCCACACATGCATGCCTCCAGCACATTTCCAAACCCACATCAGTTTCTCACACCCACCCAGAGGTGATGATTTCCACAGCTCGCTGCCTGCTTGCAGGAAGAAATATCTTCTCCTGCCTGTTTCGAGCCTCCACACTTCATCTGCCAGCTCTAGGTCTAGTATGAGAAGAACTTGAACAGTCACTCTCCAGCTACTTTTTTCATGGCTGTATCAATGTTTATGACACTCCTGCTTAATCATCCCTTTTCCAGAGAAGAGCTCTCCTCTGTTCACCCACACGGAAGGTTTTTTTTCACTCTCTGATCACAAACTTCACAACCCATCCCTGTACCTCATCCAGTTTTATTATACCCATTAGAGATAGAGAGCACATTCCAGGCACAGCAATCCATGGATGTCTACAGCAGTATGACAGCATCTTCTTATTCTCCTGTATTTCTGCTCAACAAGTCCTGATACCCCATTTGTTTTGAGAATGCTCTTGAGCCCTAAACTGGCTATTTCTTTAGGACTGTCCTCAGAGGGCAGGGGAAGAGATGTGTGTAGGTCGTGTATTAACCAAGGGAGTGCCCTTCCTGTGTTCATCTGTGGTCCAGGAATACTCAAGACTCATGGCCCAAAATCTGGGGACAGAGCAGGTGTGGGTGGGACAGAGCAGGCATGTACCCAAATAGGATTGGGATCCATCACACAGTGCTCTTCCAGCCTTGACCAAGCTGGGTTAAGACATTACAGCTGAAACACACTGAAGCACAACAGATATATCACAGAGATTTGTTATTGCAAATCTCCAATGAACACGCTCAAGGGACAGCCAAAAACTTCATGACTGTAGGCAACAAAACAGTGCCTGGGTCAGGCTGCAAACCTCAGAACTATAATGCTCATTATAATACTATTAATATGTAGCTGAAGTGTCAGAATAAGATTGTCTATTTGATACTCTCAGGAGGGCGCTACAAAAGCAACGAGCAGACTACGTCAATGAGTTTATCTTGGAGAATAATGAGTTTATCTTTAAAGAAAAGCCTATTGTAGGCAATTTATGACAGTTATGCAGGTTAGAGAAGGGGGAAAGCATGGGAGAAAAGAAGATGAAAGAGAAAAGCAAGAGTATCTTTGACAAATGCCAAAGACCTGAAATAATGTCACTTTAACTGCCAAATGCACTTCAGCTTTCAGGCAAATCAGTCATGAGGACGAGCATCTCCCCATATCATAGTGCAGCTGCTTCTCAACAAAGCTCTCCTTAGCTGCAGTCCTCCCCTGCAGCTCCTGCTCCCAAACGTGTCCCAGGCCCCTTCTGACCCCCCTGTCCCATTGTGACATGGACCATTACTCACAGGGACCCAGTCCACAGCACTGACTGGTTTTCACTTGTCAAACAGCTCTATCTGAATTTGGGCCTCTGGGAGCACAAGTCTCATGGATCTTCACCTATGAATGCTCCAGCCCTTGCAAAGCTCCTGCAACTATTCTCCCTGGAAAACCAAAGGAAGGTTTCTGACAGAATGACTGTCCTTTTATAACGTTTATCTTCTGACAATATCCTTCCCAGCCATGTTTCTGCCAGTAGAAAATTCTGCCTGCACAACCCCATCCTCTGTCACACTGTCCCATTCAGGTTTGGTTCTTTTTAGACCTTAACAGTTGATGCAAATAGAAGAATGTTACAGGGCATAAAATAGCAAGAACAATCTGGACACATTTTATTACAGTGCTTTATCATTTAACACACAATGGGGGCATGTATTATGAAATACCACACCACTGAAGGTGAGATATTCTATTTTAATACAAGTCTGCAACTTCCACAGGAGAGAACAGATTGTTTTAACCTCAGCTCCAGTAATTTCCAAATATGCAAAGATAAATGCTAGTCCTCGTACAAAACGTGCTATTGTGACTATTGAACAAATTCAATGCTCAGTGAGAACGCAGGGAACTAACTATAGCTCTCACATGGTTCAGTACCTGAAGTTGACTCTCCAAATAAAAAGGCAGCAGTTGGTAAACACACAGCTGTTTCTGTTTCTCTCCTACACCCTTCCCATCTCTGGGGGATTCCCACAGCTCTGAGATTAATGCTCTGAAAACGGCTCTAAAGCCAAGGCAAAGGTTTAGCTAATCGAGGCAAGGGAGCACCCCACCAGCATGTGAAAACAT
Source organism: Vireo altiloquus (assembly GCA_013396875.1). NCBI lineage: Eukaryota > Metazoa > Chordata > Aves > Passeriformes > Vireonidae > Vireo > Vireo altiloquus. Next base: position 123,105 of record VZRF01002861.1, on the reverse strand, counting down.
GGACTGCATCCATCAGCAAACCACACACTCCCCCACTGCTGTGTGCGGATTTGGGTGCTGAGAGAGTGCCAGCACCTGCAGCAGGCTCAGGCTGCATCCAACAACTCCTGGGAACTGAGCACTGAGGTCCTGCTCCAGGGAAACTCCCAGCCCAGAGTCACCTGGAACTACCCTCAATTCTGCACACCTACAGGGAGGTTAAAACTTGCCGGCTGCAGACAGTCCACACGCAGAATGCAATCATACATAGCGTTTTAAAAACATCAATTAGTTAACAAGCACTGCCAACAGAACAAGGACTTTGTGCCTTCTGCTCTGAGCAGCCATTTGCACTGAGCCCATCCTGTATGTACAGGACAAAATCACAAATTTCCTAAAAATCAGATAACTACAAAACAGAAGGGAAAAAAACCCTAAACAGACATTTGGTCTCATTCTGCTTCCCGTTTCCCCCCTCTCCCAACACATTTAGTCTCTTGCTTTTGTTCTGCTCCTCTGTACTAGAATTAAAAGAATATTCATCTTTAGTGCCCAGAAGAGGACAAATCAGGCTGTCCACCTGCAGCCTCTTCCAGAGACAGCAGGAAATGGCTCTGCTGTCTGAACAGGCCATTGCAATAAGACTTGATAAAAACATCCCAAAGAAGCCTCACGAAATTTGATGAGAGACCCTACCTGAGCTGGCTGTGAGCAAACTACAGGTGGAAACACTTGCACTGAAAGGGAAGAGCCCCTGTTGCTGCACAGAAACATCTGGGTGAAGAGGCTGGGAGCTGAGGTAAGACATGGACACACTGGCTGGGGTTCCACTCCACCATCCCACAGAGCCCTGCTGTGCCTGACACGCAGCCAGCCCAGCTCACCCAGGGCTTGCAGCACCTCTCCTTCCCTCTGCTTCCCTCACCTGGGGACTCACTGCTTAGAGATGGGGGAATCCCTTCAAAATTGCAGCAGGGAAGAGCCCACACGTCAAGTTGTCCTTTCCTCCAGCCCATATAAAACTGATTTGTTACACTTATTATTATTATTCCTTAGATCACTTCAATTTTAAGCATTCCTAGAGCCTCCCTTTCCTGTTGGGACCCTTAGCCAAGCACCCAGCACTTGGCTGAGCACTCAGCAGTGCTCACAGGTGATGCAGCAGCTCCACATCCCAGTGAGCCATCAGCTCATCCTGGGGGGATGTGGACAAGAAGGACAAAGGGATCTGATCACACAGCAGTGAAGGCAGCACAAATCCTTCCTGTGAATGCAGGGAGCAGGGCTGGCCACAAATGACTCATTCATCTCTCCAATATCACAAAGGACTGTGCTTTAGCCTTTATAGCAGCAACAGAGCTACCACACCAAAGGGAACCCTTGCTCCAAAGGGAACACCTGTGCCCAAAGGAATCCTGACTCCCTAAGACTGGCAGTGCTCTGCAGCATAGGAAAAAACACTGAGGGCAGTGAGTATCTGTGTGTCCTCACACCCCAGGGTGGATCCTAGCACAGGAGGCTTTGCTGAGGTAAAAACAGAGAGTAAAGCAAACACAGTCCAAGTTCAGTCCAAGACTGAAGAACTCAGGAGGAAATGCTGGAGGGTAGCATTTACACCTGTGTGTAGGTGCAAGTGCAGCTCTCCTATTCCTACAGCACCCACGTCCATCTCCTCCACCCCCATCTCGCCCCCAGTCGTTCATTCCCGATACTCCCATTTACACCAACAGATTAATTTGCATTCTGTCTCAAATAATTTATTTTTATGTGCTTTTAAATCTCTCATGCTACTATAATATTTGCTTTGTACACGAGCGTGTTTTCCAGGAAAGCAAGGTGAGGAGCAGGTCCACAAGGGGACCTGCCAGTGGAGCACCATCTCCCCCTCAGCAATGTGTCCCACCAGAGCAGGGGTTGCTTCAAGAGCTGGCTGGCACATCCAGAGGGCAGATATCTGCCTGGGTTAGTGCCACAGGAGATTCTGTTTCATGGCAAAACAATTGCTCATAAAAATTCCATTTAAGTTACTATAACTTAACATTGTCCAAATGAAAACCCAGAGGCTACAGCTGAACCTCGGGTGACTATTGAGTTGAAGGGCATTTTTTGTATTTTTTGTCTTGCCTTTTTTTTTTTTAATATTCATTGATCTGAACAAACATAATAATCACCATCTGTTGTGAACACAGTTGGAATGGAAAAAAAAAACCCACAAAACAAAGAAAAAAAAAATGGAGGATCACATACAAGGCTGGTGTAAACCAGTGTAATTCCTCTGACCCCAGCAGATCCATCAACACTCAGGTAAAGTGTTTCATTCAATTTGTGTCTGAAATTGCTCATAACATTAAAAATATACTTTAGCCAGAGGGGTTTTGGTTTGGTTTCTTTTGTGATGCAGGGCTGCTTTGTTTCCTTTTGTTCTAATGCTCTTGTACACTAAGTGGAAAAGGATCTCACATCTTGACATCCCACTTCACTAGAAAGATGTCACAGGCAGCAACATCCCTGTCTCTGCCTGCCGAGTCAGGCAGTCAAGCACCTCCTCAGCCCCTGCATTACCGGACTGAGACATTGAATAAATTCCCTCTGCTCCTACACTGAGTAAAAACAACAAAACACAGGCAGAAATGTTTAATGACTCACTGCCACAGAAAATAAATGGCTTAAAAACCTAAGTGCTTTTCAGGAAAGCAAGCTCTCCAGTGCTGGAGAGGAGCTGAAGCTGACTGGATCCTTTCACCACTGCAGCTGCCCTCCCCACCACATGTCCAGCACCCCCACCACAGAGATGTCCCAAGTGTTTGTGATCCCAGCCCCTTCTCCAGGCACCTGCTGGGGTCCTCTCGCTGAGCTAGGGGAGCACAAGGGACCCTGCTCTGGGTTATTTTTGCACATGCTTGGGGTGCAGGCAGCTGGAGACAAAGTGGCCTCATGGACAGAGGGTGAGCAGGACACACCATGCCCACGGTCAGTGTGGTAAAACCAGCATCACAGAAGCCACAGGTTTACCCAAAATCCAAACAGTCCTGACTCATGGGCACAGGCTTACGGGAGGCACAGACCAACTCACAGCACTCAAGCATAAAGAGCGGAAAGAGGTTTGAAAAAGAAGCTCTGCCCCCACGTATTATGTATTCTTCAACTGCTTAGTGTCTTGCAAAATGCTCAGAAAACTCCAGCACTGCTCACATGAGCAGTGAGGCTGGAGACAGATGGGATAGGCTGGGTGTGGGTATCAGGAGCAGCACCAGCACCCCTGAACACAGTGCTGGACAAAGCCACGAGCAGAAGCTGTGGCAGCCCCACACCATTCACACAGCTTGGGCATCTCAGCTCAGGACACCCAACACGGGGGAGAACACCATGGTATCTCCACATACCTCTTAACAATAAAGGAAAAAGGCAGCAAAAATACAGGTGAGATTTTCCAACACTCACGTGTAATGGCAACAGATTAAAAAGAGGTGGATATTAAGCAGTCACCAGTGCTTTTAAAAAAAACAAACCCCCAACACCTCCAGCCTCCCAAGTGCCACCTTACTTCTGTTCCCATTTCAGTGTAACTTCTGCAGCCAGAATCCTGATGGCATTAGGGAATGGTACAAACCACCTAGACCCAGGATGGAACTCTTCAAATGGTTTTTGGAATTGATTCTGAGCAATACAGGAATTTTCTCTGGATTTGGAGTATTTTTCTGGGTTCTGGTGAAAGCCAGCACTGAAATGATGCTAGACTTGAAGTGGAAAGGGATCTCGTACCACTGGAGCAGGAAACAAGCCATGGAAAAGCTCAGATGAGATGTAGGATGAATAGCAATTGGTTTCTATCTCTGGTGACTTGCGAATTTATTACTATATTCCTTCTAAAGCATATCATACTGATCTCAAACCTTCATGTTGTCATGAGTTTCCTGGACAAGCAGGATTATTTTGGTATTAATCCTTCGCTAGATTTCAGACACTGAAACTCCACATGAGCACCAATCTCCCTGATTTCTCCACCTGACTTCTCTTGGCTCCCTCTATGAATACTGCTAAGTATTTCTAAGCCCCTGGCATCACTCAGCCCAGGACAATTAGCATTATTTTGTCAAAAAGGGCTTTAAGTGCATGCAACTGTACCACACCACCATTCATATCGCACTCACCAGGCTGACAGACAGGGGTTACATTACCTACTACTTTATAATACAACTATTATACACATTTTTCCTGGATAACACTAAGCCTGAGTCTTTTACAGTCCTCAGGGAGCCTTCTCACTGATGAGGTGGATCTGGCTGTAAAAGGCAGAATGACCCAAAATCGGAGGCTTAAAGAGTTGTGTAACCTTTGAAAGAAAAAAAAAAAAAATACAAATTAAATTTCCAAATAAACCAGAACCTCAAGGGAAGAGTCTCAGCTTAGTATTTGGGAGCCGTTAGCCACATGTTTCCAGCTAACATTTAATGTAGCTGGAAGGGTAAATCCCTCTCTCAAGGAAGAATATGGCCTTTAGGTTTCCCATCCCAAGGGATTAAGAATGGAGAAGAGGATTATTTGCATTTACATTTGAAAAATATGTATTGCCAGATATTGAAAGAAAAAAATAACTATATAGTAATGTCTGCCCTCGATCGCACCCTGCAAAATCAAGAAAGTGGACAAGCAAAACAACCATCTAGATGAATCATTTAACACTTAAAATATCCCACCACAAAACCAACCCTAAATTTCCTTCTTTGATGTTTTCACACTGCATCCAGGATGTAAAAGTAGGTACAAAAAGGCTTCCTGCAAACCAACAACATCAGCCATGGGGGTAAATACTAATCTTTCATTTGGTGGGCCAGGTTACTTCCTGGCATCCAGCAGCAATGCCAAAGCAAAGGTTTCCCCAGCTGTTCACAGCCCAACAAAATCCCAAACATCACCAGGTCAGGAGAGCATTACAACCTGGTTTGGGATGGATTTGGGAGCTTATTTGCTCTCTGCTCTCTGCAGAGAAGGGGCAGAGGAATCCACAATGGTTTGTCATCTTTGTGCAACAGGAAAATTAAAATCCCCAGTGCGGCTGAAACATGAGTTCACTTATGTCTCTGCATAGTAACAAAGTGTGAACTTTATCCTGTACAAAAGATGAGCACAAAAGCAAAATGCACTTCAAGCTCTCTGTTTTCACAGGGATATTGAGAATGAAAGGTACAAACAACCCAGAAAGAAACGAGGCTGACCTGTCCCTTAGTCCCCTTTCAAACACTAACTTCATCCAAGTTCTTGGCACTACAGACCTTTATCAGCAGCAGATCTGCCTTATCCAGGGTACCACGTAGATATTGTGTCTAATTCCAGGGGCAGATTTTAAAAAGGCTCTTGGAAACACTGCTCTCCCTCTGCATCCATGGGCTGAGCCAGACAGCGAGCCCAAGCCTCAGGGAGACCTCAGAGGGTTTCCATCAGCTCCAGGCAATGGTGCAACAACACAAAAGCCAAAAATGAGACTTTACGTACACACACCCACAGACACACAGGGAAAATTGCTATCAATTATGCTAGTTAATTATACATTATAATAAAATTAGAGTAAACTCTCCTCATTATGTCCTGGTTCAGCCCCTGCTCCACAATGAGCTGACCACATGCTGCATTAATGCCAATAGCCCTTCACATTAACCTCTATCTGCGCCTCGCAGCTCCGCTGTTTGCTCTGTGCATCACACTTGTTTTGACCTTGTTTCTGGCTGACCTTTCATTGAAATATAACATTTGTAGCAGTCCTGGAGACTGGCTCATCTCCCATGGCCTTGCAACCAGGATACATTTTTGTACAGGATCTACAACATAGGACATCTTGTCTTCACCATGTTCCTGGGATCCTCACCTGCCCTTGGTCTTTTCTCAGAGAGGCTGTGACATTACCAAGACAGTTTACAACAGCTGCTGTGTGTTCAGTTATTAAAAGGAAATCCTGAGGGACGTTTCATTATTATTATTATTACTATTTTGCACGGAGGCTGTCAAAGAGGGAGAATCACAGCCATGCCTGTGAGCAGAGCACCGAGTGCCCTGGTTGTGTGTCTTGCAGCCGCAGCAGCCAGGGCACAGAGCCCCCGAAAACCAGCCTGCAATCCCCAAACTGTGACTGCAGCAGATTAAAGCATCCTTCCACGACTGTGATTCACTGCTGAAGGAAGCAGTTTACTGCTGGATTTTCAGAGTGATGGTGTTTAAGGCAGATGCCTGTGTGGGATTGTGGGTTCCTGAAAGCGACACATCCTTAAGCATCGCTTCCAAGTCCTCCACCAACTTGCACTGCGGGGACAAAATCATCTTCATGCACAGGAGGAAGCTATGACCTTGCATAATATTTGCTCTGCAAAGTAAACCTACTCTATTTTAACTTTTTTAAAAGAAAAATAGGGAAATGAATCCAGAATAAAGTTCTCCTTTGAAGGATTACTGAAAAATCCATCAGGAGGAGGAAGTGTCTTTCCAAAAAGGGCAAAGTCCCAACTGCCACATAACTGATTTGACACAGCAGTGCAGAGAAGACACTAATTTATACTCCCAGGAGCACAGGGAGAGCGATTTAACAGTTTCCTCTTTTTTTCCCTACAGTAATAACACAAAGTGGCAAACAGCTTCCTGGTTTAAGTCTCTGCTCCACTTATGACCTCCCCCACTGACTTTCATGGGGTGTCAGAGATAAAACCTGAAAACCACATTTGTGAGGGAAGGTCCAGGTACGATTATGCTAGGAAAAAAAAAGGTAAAAAGAAAAATAATAGAATAAAAAAAGATTCACTGAAGATTTAGCTCAAAAATGGTTGAAGTTCCCAACTTGGCAAAGGGAGGTATTAATAAAAAACTAATAATCTCCGAAGGAAGATCATAAAAATGATTAAGTTAAATTCACAAATAAAGGACACAGAAAACTTTGGTTCCTGAAAACTTCCTCTACAAGCGCACTGTACATGGGACAGAACCAATGGAAGCTGAGAGGTGGTGGTGGGCGAGGATGATGCACACCAAGTGCTCCAGGAACAGAGGAATTTGCCTTATCAAGCAGATCTGGTGAGAGCCACACATGTGCCCCACCAGGCAGAGCACCCTGGCTGCCTCCCCAGCTTCACTCTGCCCACAGCAGAGACACAAACCCTGCTGCTGGGTTCTTGTGACATACCAGGACTGGGAGGAACATCCAAGTGTCTCCATCTGCCCCCAAACACCCACCAAGAGCACAAGGTCCATGGAGACATCTCCCAGCCCCCTGCACACACACACCAGTACAGGCCACTGCCAAGAAATGCTCTGCTGACAGAGAAAAATATTTGGGTTTCTTTTTTTTCCCCCCCTGACCCATACTTCTCCCTGAATGAGAAGCTTAATGAGATATGAAGCTTAAACAACCCCACATTTAAGGATTATCAATGAAAGTCACAAATAGCTGTATTTTTAAAAATTGCTTTAACATTTTAAACCCTCAAATGTCATCTAAAATAACTGTGTTCAGCTTGAAAAGATGGTATTTTTTACTTTGCAGATGTCCAGTGCAGGGTTTATGCCTCACTTTCAAACAGCATCAATTCAGCCTTGCAATGGAAACTTCTTTCTTAACAGAGGCTTAGTGACAGGAGAGGAAGAGATGCTCTGAGCCCAAGGAAACTGAAGGCCATGGCATCATGTCCTTAGGGCTAGGGAGCCCTTAGAAAGACCCTCGAGGTGACAGAGGGACACAAAAGCCACCAACCCCTTCCAGCAGGAGCAGAAGGAATGAAGGCAACCCCACGTGGAAGGGCAGTGAACCTGCTGATGTCGTGTGCCCTGCTCCTGCTGCTGCACTCCCCTCCAGCCCCTTCTAGAAGTGAGTTAATCTGGCCTTTAAATAGGGTTCACAGCACCTGACCCCAAATCTGCCAAGCAAGGGAAAGCAGGGCGAGCAGGATGGCGTGTCAGGTGTTGGGGTGAGATGTCCTTTCAATACCTGCTAGGTTTTGAAAAGGCTTTTTATGCATTAGATCCACCCCTTTTTTAATACTATGAGGACAAAACCGCACTTACGAGGGAAAGGAGCATAAAAAAGGTAATAAACATTTAATGATCCAATAATTGGTTATATCAGAGTAATCACTGTTCAGTAATTAACTCCCATTCCTGCCTGCTCATTTGATATCTTCTGTACCCTTTGATAGGTTCCTGTGAATATCAGCATTCCTTAGAAACTCTTACACTGAAACCTTTTGATGAAGCTAAAAAGCAACGACACCATTAATCACTGCACACGTCCCAGTGGCTTTCAGACCATCTGAGACAGGGCCTTTCCTCCCTGCACATCACTCCTCAGCTGCCTTTAGCACAGCCCCTTGGCCCTACAATTTGAGATTTTCTCCCTTGCTTCCCATGTTCCCAGAAAAATGAATTAGTTGTACATTTTCTGTGCCAAAGGGTTAGTGGGAAAGCACACAAACATAAAATTACATCTTGAAAGATAACAAAAAAATAATTACATTGCAGTGTCACGGAAGAATACAGGGAACAGCTGGCATGTTGTTGCAATGTAAAATTGGAATTAAACTCAGGTTAGTGTCACTTCCAACTAAATGCCCACGGTAAGCAAGAGCAGACAGGCACTGGGCTTCTGCCACAGCCTTCCACAGCCAGTCCTTTCTCACCCCCAGCCAACAAAGCTCTCTCTCCCTGGGGAGAGCAGAGTGTGCTGGCACAGCTTCATTTCTACCATGGCAATCCCAACACATCTCAGGGAAGAGGGCAAGGGCCCTCCCTGACAGAGTGCCCAAATGATCAGCTTTATCCAAACAGGTTCTCCTCCAGCCCTGGTCCTAAATCTAACCAACTGTGGCAAGTATTTGAAGGCAAACTCATATAATGAAAGGAGGCTTCATTTCTGGTCTTTAAACTTTAAAAAAAATACTACACAGCTTACTTCTCTAGAGTTAACAGTTCTGTGGTTTAACTGCTCTAAGTTTGTTTAAGAAAAATGATGATATAGAAATGCTGACTCCAGATTTTTACGAAGTAACAGATATCATTGCCTGCAGGGGGAGAAAAAAAAGGCTAAATTTGAGTTACTCTCTTTGGGGTGGATTTTTATCTCTATCACATCAATGTAGAGCCAAAGTAAATCCATGGTATTTCCCTATAGTCCACATTTATTGCAGAGAGACATTTGTTCAATCAAAAGTTCTTTCTTGAGACAAATACCTGCTGAACTTAAAACTAGTCAGGCTTTTTTCCCCCTGGTATGAATCCTTTACCCTGTATTTATTTTCAGATGCCACCATTTTATTCCAAATCAGATCTGCTGCTTGCAGTGGAGCTGCCTTTGGCTGCCAGGCTCTGAGTATAAGGTGCTTTTCTCCCAAAACATACACACACCTCCATCAGCACAAACCACAGAGCAGTAACTTCTGCCTCAAAGGCTTTAAAAATCAGGGGTCACAGAAGAGCACAGAAGAAAAAAGATGTTCTTCAGAAATCAAAAATTCTGCCGCAATTGTCATTAGTATGCAAAATGCTGGTATTGCAAAATTGTATTTTTAACTGCTGCTATATAAATTAATGGAGATCAGTTAGCTCAAGGAATGCTGATACTGATGAAATATCAAGTTAAACAAAACCACATGCATAGAGCAGTCAATTCTGCCCTGCATGGGCCAGGGGGATTTCCCAAAGCACAGTGAGCTGGAGCCACAGCGTTTGCAGATCTGAACTAGAGGGATTGAGAGCTCTTTGTATGTTACTCATGCACTTGAAGGCGTTAGTAGTGATGGGAAAGGAGGGAGACAAGGAAACAGATTGAAAGGGGCAGGAAAATTAGAGAGAGCTCCTTGCCATTAATGGAAAAATAACTACGGAGTGTTGTAACAGATTTCTCCTCTTTTGTATGCATAGGAATATTTATTTAATCAATGTTCTGTAACAAAACAGGCCTCTGGTGAGCTATTGTGGAGAGCAAAACTCCATTCAGAGAGTGGTGATTTCCATCTTGCCACCTGTTTAGCTCGTACTGGAGAAAGCAACAATATGTGGCGGGATGGGAAGGTGTCTGCCCTGGGGAGAGGAGGAAGCATCCCACAGCAGCTTTCCAGAGTGATTACCCAAAGTAATGCCACTTGCCAGGGAAATCTTGATGACTCGTCATTACCAGGACTTCTGGCAAAGTAAAGCTGCAAAGTTCACCATTTCTCTTAGGGAGGGATAAAATTCAATCCTGTACAGTAGAGACTTCTGATGCTGTGTGTTACTTCCAGACCTGAACCTGTGCTTGAATCCAAACTCATCCAGCACTAAGGGACTGAAAAAAGCTTTTGGCAAATACAGGCTCATGCCAGTAGGTTGTTTCAGTCCCATTGTTACCAGTGGTCCCCCAGCCATGCTCTCTGTTGGGGCTTCTCCAGTGTGGCCAGGGATGCTCCAGCACATGGCCACATCCCACAGGATGCTGCTGAGCTGCATCAGGAGGCAGAGTTTGGAACATACCTTGGCCCTGCAGCTTCAGGAACTGTCCCACCACCAGACACAATCTCCTCAAGGCCCCAAACCAAAAAAATTCGAAGCCACTCTCCCAAGTTTCCCCTCAAAATAAACTATTATTTAAAAACAAGCAAGTGTTAGGCAGCTTCATGTTAAAGGTGTATTTCTGTATATACCTTATAACATCCTGCTCCTGACTGCACTCCTGACTGCACTGCTGATTTTAACTGCACTGTGCTATGGTTTTTCACAACATACTCAAGCTCCTTCTTAAAGAGAGTCTGATTTAAATATTTGCATAAATAAGTCCTTAAACAAAGCCCTGCCAAAGGCCCACAGCAAAATCTGGGAATAGCAATGGGAGCTTCTCACTGAATTGTTTCTTTCTCCCTTCTGCACTGTTTGCTACAAAACCACACCATATACATGAACTTTGTGTTCACCTTACACAAACCTTATCGTAAAGCAGCTTTGCTCTTAAATTTGCTACACCAGGATTAAAAAACCCCTGTATTTATTTATTTTTACAGGCCAGCTAGTACCAGAGATATACCAGTTTTATGACATATTACACCTGCAGACCCTGGCATTAATGACAGACCTAATTTGCTTATCACCATCATAGCTGCCAGAGTTAGTAATACATCCTTTAACATTTCTTGTAGGCAGAATGAGAGTTTCTTCCCTATTCTGCAATGGATTTAAGGAAAGGTATTACCATAAATAGCCATGACACCCATCACAGCTGGGACATATAATGTTGTATGTGATTGAAAACTGAAGCAAGCCATTACTAAGCAACACCAACTTTTACACACTTGAAATTTGTAACAGTATAAAGAAAAATAAAGCATTAATCAGAATTTCACTGTGTTACCCTTCACATCAGATTTCCTTAAAGTTGGCTGTTGTCAGCAACTGCGACGCAAAATTATAGCTTTATTTTAAAAGGTGGTTGACAATAAAACAACTGCTTTCAGTTATCTAAATAAGTGTTCTAGGCAGGTCCCTGCTACAAGTATACAGGCACTGGTGCTTTATTGTCCTACAGTAAAATTATGTAGATATTTTATGTTAACCACTTACTATTTGAGCATCCTGCAGATGCTAATTAAGTAGCCAGGCAAACTCTGAAGAGGAACAGTATTATTAAACCTATATTGTGGACAGAAAACTCAGCTACAGCAAAACTAACACTCTAGCTCAAGGTGATCCCTAAGCACGTATTTTGACTTCACACTAAATACTACCTCACACATCAGCATTGTCCCCACATGCCTGCTCTTCTCAGTGCAGAAAACCAGCCTGGATGCAGCAGCTCCCTTGAGACACACATGGATCCAATCCCAAATCCATCTCTACTCAGCACAACCCCAGAGCAGGTGCTGTGCTGAAATGGGAAGGGAGTGACTGCTTCAAGGTTACCAAAGATGACTCTGCTTGCACAGAAACCAGCCCAGGTCTCCCAAGGACCGGCTCAGCATCTTCATTAAAAGAGTGTGTTTGAAGGAAAAGAAGTATCAGAGAGCTGTTTTGGAAGTGACCTGTGCAAACCCAAACACAACAGCAAGTGCACGTGGTGAAGGTGGCCATGGGCCACACAAGCCCCCATCTGCTTCAGGATCCCAGCCGGGCAGAGCACAGAACTGAGCAGGCTGTAAAAAGTAAGACAAAAACAGTAATGAAACTAAAAAAGAAGGATCTTCTTTATGTGTATTATCCCTTCCGCTCTCCAGCTTTCCCCTTTAGATGGTGGAAGGAGCATAAGCATCACTCCTGACTGGGGACAGGCTGCTCTATGCCATGTGCATCCCATGATGAGAATGCTGCCTTTGCTGACAGAGGCACTGCAGATCTCCAACCACCCCAGAAAATCCACACCTCAAACTGTGAAGGCAGAAAAAGAGGTAAAAGCTGAACAGATTGCCCTGTACTACAAAATGCGTGGAGCTGTGCAGAGTAAAACGAACACAAAATAAATACACGAAATGTTCAGAATAGCAGCCCAGCATGGAGGACTTAAAAAACAGCCCTTAAATTTTCAAAGCCAATTTTGTGGGGTTTCCATGCTGTGTGTTTTTCCATATTGTAAATGGTATTTCCTGATGAGACTTCTTGAAAGTCTTGTCAGTGTGGATGGTGAGCCCTGACCAAGCCCTGCAGGCGATGCAGGATGAGTTGGGGCCACAGCCTCAGGACAGAGCTGCAGCTCCAACCATGCACAGTGGCATGAGAGACACCTCCTTCCCCACGTATTTGAAAGGATTTTATACCAGATATTTTAAATAAATAAACAAACCCTTCCCTAACCCGTAACATAAACCAACACACTGCAGTGCAGCCTATCCCCACGAAAATGTGACCCACACTCTAACGCTGTAATCTAATCCTTGAACTAAAGACAGTTTAATGCCTTTACAAATCCATATGTTTTCTAATACCACCATTGCTGTCAGCAGACTACAGGAGCGCCTCTTTGAAGATGGAAGTAAAATGACAAAGCACATCATTGTGAAGGCAATTATATGCTGCAGTAACCACTTTACAATGGCCCATATGGGCTGTATTTCAACAACGCAATTTCCAAATCTGCCTCAGCAAACATATATCTCCGTCCCAATCCCAGGTAGATTTTGCAAAACAAAATAAGACTGCAGCCAGAACAAATCAAAAATATGGATAACAGATGTAAAAATATGCCAACAAGGACACCAGAGCAATTTTTTGTCAGAGTACCAAACAAAGAGAGCAGCCACAGCAGACCTCACGAGGCCATTCACAGCAAAGCTGCCCATTCAAGGGACTTAGAGACCTGGGTTTATCAGCAATCTGATTATACACTCGCGTGCTCTCCTATGCAGCTGCCCAATTCATTGCTGCAGTCTCTGGCCCATCCACCTCCCCAGGGACCACAGGGCAGGGGAGCTGCAATCCCAGTTTAGAAGCTAAAATCAGATGTGAACCAAGGCTGTGCACGCTTACTCCAAATCCTCTCCGACATCCAGGACCAGGGCCTGAATAAAGGAAAACAAGGGGAAAAAAAACCCAAAAAACACCAACCTCTCTTCTCCTTTCCCTTGTGATAGCAGCTTCAGAGGCCTGCTCTGTTTACCTTGCTGCCCAAGCTCTGCTGTGGTAGCTGGGGCCATGCCACCACCCCAGCATCACCTCCAGCAGCCCCAGGGCTGCTCTCTGCCTGATTCCTCAGGAGGCACAGAGCAGTGAAACTGCAGCTCCAGCCCAAATCTCTCCCTCCTGTTGATGGAGAAGCAGGAGCTCGGGCTGAGGAGCAGCCCTCACAGGGCAAAATTATGCAAAAGCTGTAATCTAGTGAAAAGGGAGGTTTAATTGCACTTCTTTCTAGTAGTCATCTGCAGTGGTTCATTGCTTTTGAAAGCTCCAGGATGGAGATCTGGTTTTGGATATCTCTGTGTCAGTGGCAAAATTTTCTAAGGCCCCTGGGGCCACATCCTGGCCCTACAGGCAGGATCCAGGCTGCAGGACACCAGGTGGACAGTCCTGCATATATTAGTAGCAGCAATAAAGACAGGAACAGACATGAACATCTTTCTCCCAGAAGTGAAATAGTAATAAAAAATGCCTTAAGCTGCCTCTAACAAAGACAGAACCGGTAAAGGTGAAAACTTACAAGTTCATTGCAAATTCATTAACAACAAACTGTCTGCATCAAATTTCTTACATTTCAATGGCAAGGGCAGGAAGCAAAGGAACACATGCACAGCATGGAGCAAAAAATCACCAACACAAGGGAAACATGGAACTGGGTATTCAGTAGCCAGGTCCTGCAAAGTGCCTGATCCAGTTCTTAGCACTGTCAGCTCCTCAAAATGATCTAGTGAATCTGGGCAAAAGCATTTCAAAGACTTTAATCCATGTGAAATATTACTTCCTGGAACCGGAAATTCAATCCCTAGCAATGAAAACAAAAGCACACTCATAAATGCACCTTTCAACTCAGCCAATATAGCCATATTTAGGCTCATGCTCTCTCAAAAAAATCCTTTACTCATTAATATAGAGTAAACTTGAAATGATTGCTATAATTGAAGGTAAAAAATTAATCATGTTTTGAAATAAATGCAGATAAAAGCATGTTTTACTAATTACTTTTTGAAGCTTCCGCTCATGAAAGATTAAAGGTGCAAGAAAAGTTGTTGAAATATTGAAGACAAAAATCCTACTATTTGAAATCACTTTGAAGCCATGTACCTCGTATGGCTGATCCTTAATGTCCAGATGTACTAAAAAAGGAGCCTTTAATTCAGAAGAAGTCTAACAAAACATGCCCATTGGAGCTTTTATGCTGTCAGCTCCCTGGAAATTGGTGCATTTAGCAGCCCCTGCTCCACAGAACCCCAGCCCATAGTGGGATTTTCTTCTGGCTCATCCCTGACTGGGACAAAAAACTTCAAGCCCACATTCAAAACTGAGTTCAAGAATTTCAGGCTTCATTGAGCTCTCCAGATCTCCCATAGTATCAACCTACTTCTAACTAGTTTTACATACCCAAGCAACCATCTGAGGAAATACCACCAAATCCACGAAAGGTAACACTTTTCTCACACAGAGAGAAGGATCTGGGGGCACAGACATCAGGGTTTTAACAGAAGGCCCTCATCACCCACCACAGGGTTACTCACAAGCTACATGAAGACTTGTTTCCATCCCCAGGCCACTTAAAGGAATGCAGCTTATCTGGGGTGCAAATTACCCAAAAGCAAGGCTGGTATTTCCATTCACAGCCCTGGAACTAACAAGGCAAATAATTCCCTTCCTGCTCCATACCACCAGCCTACTTGACATTAGCAGTTTGCAGTCTGAGTGTTAATTAGGAGAGCAGATCTGTTGTCCACAGGCTGAAATGGATGTCCACAACTCCACTGGAAATGTTTTAGGCTTCTGCAAGTTGAAACAAGTTGAAAAATACTCTTATATAAAACTCCTAAGCAACTTTATAGCCATTTCGCAGACCTAGTAGCAATTTCCATCAGATCTGAAATGGTGCAAAAGAATAAATTTTAGAAGTTTGCACCTGCAGCATGACAGAACCAAAGCCGGTTGTTACAGGGCAGTTTTCAAAAGCATTGAACTGTGCTCAGAAGCTATAGAGTGTCAATGTCAAGGATTCTTCAGTGCTCTGGAGTTTCAAGAGTTAGGGTAGCTCTGAAATGGGGCAGCTGACATCTCTTTGCTAAGGGAAGGGTCCCACTGTAAAGAACATTATTCCCCAGGAGCCTCCTGCGCTGTATTTCTCCTTGCTCCTTTCCCAGGCCACCACAGGCTTTAACCCCTCTTCCCATCACAAAGCATAGGTGACACCAAATTATTAAATTCTACCCTTGCTACAAACCTGAGCAGGGCTAGGTAAATGATTTAATAGTTGGGTTTTTCATAACCACGCATCCAAGGAAATTTGCCAATGTCTTTTTATTTGCATATCTGGCAGACTGCCCCAGACGACTAATACATAAGTGACACCATACAGGTGTATTAGTTTAGAGTTTGCCTTTAATCTAGAGGTGTCAATTTGCTCCTGTTTTAATTACATCCATCTTGATATGTTATTAAAACCTCATGAAACTTCTTCATTATGTGAATGGCTATAAACACATACACATGACAAACAGTTGTTATAAATTTTCTGGTTCAGCAGTGGAGGCACAATATCTTAGCCCACACATCATGTTCATTTAAAATTGCAGTTCTCCCTCTCCTCTCTACCCCCACTCCATCCCCTTCCTTCTCCTTTCTTTCATGTATCTTTCATATATCTTTCCAATACCAAAATATTTTCCCCCTACATTTAATGGATTCTCTACTATTTACTAGTAGCAGCATCCCAATACAAATACTCTCAGCTTAGGGAGTTGTTTCAGCCCATGTGTGTCCTGGGCTGTGCCTTTGTGAGATGTCTGTTTGTCATTAGGCAAACATAAGGAGATTGCACTGAGGCCTTATAAACATGCAAAGATCCACTTTTGTAGCTACATAATTCACTGAGTTTTTCAATACACATTCTGAGGTTGAAAACTTGGCTAATCCATCCACCAGATGTATCTTTATGATCCCAGAACTCATTAAAATTTACTTTTTTTCCCCCCTTTTTTTTTTAAAGTCCAGCAGACTCAGCTGTTGAGCCACATTAATTGCATTTTTTTTCCATAGTTAAAATGACTAATGCTATAGCAGAGTCACTGCCTACAAGCACAATAGCCAGACAGTAAAAATTACTAGAAGTTTTAATCATTCAGTAATATCCAAATCTCATAAAATTAAGAGAAGCAATTCGGTCCTCTCAAAACAGATGGTTCTGATTTTCAATATTTATTTTGAATTTTCTTTAAGGGGAGAAAAGAGAGGAGAAACGACACAAATTCACACCAAAAGATTCCATTCAAAGGTCAAAGTGCCCTTGACATGCATTAAACCCCACAACACTAACAGAGTTACAACATAAATCGCCCCCAACAGCAGCACTTCCTCCGTTGCCTTCTTACCACACAGACCCCTCAGAGGTCAAAACTGCTTTCAGCTCTCCATCAGTGCCCTCCCTGATGGATGTCACACCATGCCAACCCTTCCACACTACCTGGAGCAAGCTGGGGAGCATGTGTCACCCAGCAGCACCTCCCAGCCTCCTCCCCTGGGCATTCTGGAAGCAGGGAAACAGATCCCAGTTTCTGGAGGACCCTTGGAAGACACTCATGGTACTCTCCGGAGGCATGTGGTGCTAAGCACTTGGATGTGCAGGAGATGAGGAAGGTGACAGAAGTTGTCAGGAGCTGGGTGAAGAACAAAGAAAGCTCCATTCCTGGCAACAAGTCAGGTCCTTTGGCCACCTCTCTACCATTCCCATCATCCATGCAAGCAAGGAGCCAGGTCCTTCAGTGACCTCTCCTCCTGCAGAAGTAGGTGTCTCAGAAAAAAAAAAAAAAAAGAAGCAGATTCACAGACTGAAAGGTCTCAGGTCACTTAGGACTTCCAGAGAGAAAATAAACAAAAATCAGTGCCAAGAGCAATCATCACCATGTTTGTAATTCATCTCAGTCTCAGAAATAGGAAATGGTGTGCAAACAACAAAACATGGGCTGTCAGAACTTGCCAGGAGGGAGAAGTTTCACCACACAGGTTTCATACCCAGGACCACTGCTCTCCTGTACCCAAGAGCCACCCAGGTGTGGTCCTGGAGATGTCAGTGGCAACAATTTCTGTCTCACCGGTTCCACTTCACGGGCAAAGGAATTGAAATGCCTTTACTACACCAGGAGGGTGAGTTAGGAGCAGCTCTAGAGCAGGACACTCTAGAGTGACCTGCAGGAGGGTCCCTGGATGGGTGGCCTGGAACATGGTAACTCATACCTGCACCTAGGGAAAAAGGCAACAGTGGCTCTGGATTTCACTGACAGGTAAGCAGGGATCTGCACCAGGTATTATCACTGTTACACACTCTCCTCTAAAACACTGCTCCTCTCACCGTCAGCCCATGACAGAGAAAGGCTTCTCACAAACTTTCATTAATTTGGTCTGGATCTGACCACTACTTAATTTCATGGGAGTGTAAAACATGTCTTAAAGTCTGACACAACTGTCAGCATTACTCTACAACAACTCTTCAGAATTTCAGCCACCCAAAAGTTCATCTAACCTACAACCTCCTGGTGCCTACCTCTGTCTGCTTCTGGTGTTCATTGTCATCCTGCACAATCCACAAACCTGCTCCAGATGGCTTCACACAAATGATATTCAGCACAGGGCTTGTCCCAAGGGCTGAAAATGTTCACCTCTTTTCATGAGCTCATCCAAAAAAGGACAAGTCCAGGCTTGTGTCTGGACAGGGAGGATACATTTACAGTAGTTTAATTCCCAAATCATTAAGTCCTCTTTGGTACCCAATGAAAGTATGAAAAGAGGCAATTTGTAAGAGCACTGGCTGTAGAGGAGAAGAAACTTCCACTTTAGGAAGCTGGCAAATGCATGTGAGAGAGATTAAAGGATGACCACTTCTGGAGAGAAGACCAAATTGAACCCTGTCCCAGTTTGAGACAAATTCAGAGAAAAATAGCCTCTGATAGAAAGCAGGTTCAGGAAAAGAAATACTTCCTCAGAGGAAAGTGAAGAAGAAACAAAGCTATTTATTTAACAAACACTCAGGAAAAGAATAATAATGCCAAATAATAAAATCTCTTTCTGTGGAGAGAAACCTGGAAAAGTTTTAAGTCCTTCTGTGAGTGTGGTCCTTCTCCTCTTTGGAGCTGGGTCGGGGTGGGGAGCTCCCCTCCAGGCCGGTGGAAGGTCTCCCAGTCAGGTTTTGATGCTCTGGTGTTCCAAACAAGTCCAGAAGAAAAGAAGAAGAAACCAAAGTCCCAGGAAAACTCCATCTCTCCCATCCAAGAAAAGGAGCCAAAAGCTGGTGAAAAAGCCGAAAGGTGCTTTCCTCCTGCTCTCTGCAGCAGCAGTAGTTGTCTCCCCACAGCAGCAGAACAACAGAGAGGAGCAGTGACTTTGAAGCACAAAACTGCTTTGAAAAAGTTCCTCTGGCTGTTTTTTCTTTCTCTCTTCTCTCAGGCTCAGTTTAAAGGCACAGAAAGGTACAGGATTCATTTTCTGGATATAGAGTAGGTAATATGGGACACATCATAAAGTCACCCCAAGACAAACCCCTGCATGGCTGTAACTGTTCCTATGTGGAGCTGGGATATTAATCATATCAGTAATATGTGCATCAGCCAGCATTACAGAATCAGAAGTTCAGCCAGCCAGGAACTTGGGCACATCAGGTATCAACACAGCTCTGCACATCTCCCATGCCTTTGGATCAGGACATTTTAAAAACAGCAGGACTGAGATGCACACCAAACACTACATAAATCCACATGGAGCACATGCACCATGATCAAATTAAACCTCACGGGCAAAATCTCACAAACAGAATAGTATATGCAAGGCCAAGAGATAATCCACTTCTTTTGCTCACTTACTCCACCACTCCTGCACAGAGGATAACAGAACCAAAACTCCTGCCTATAGTATTTACCAGACTAAAGACATAACCTTTTGGTTAAAACCTTCTCTCTCCACCGCATGAGTGTGTGAACTTCAGCAGCACTGTTGCCAAGATACAAGGAGAAAAATCTCAAGACATTAAGGTAACACACCATTTAAAGGCAAATGGTACAGGAGAGCTGAGCTGAGGATCTGACAAATTGCCACTGCACGTTCTGCTGTTACAGCAAAACAAATCCCTACCTGCATTAGCCATTCCTCATTACTTACAAAGTGGATTTTCATATCCATTTTACAACAAAGGAGTTTAGAGGACTATGATGTTCTGAAGTGGTCTTCACCATGGCTTGGCATCGAGTCAAAATGACAACAAACTGACTATACAAAAAATGCACACAGCTGGTAATTTGTGGCATATACAGAGCCAAACCCCAACAAGAACACAAGATACTGAACTGATAAATTATAAGGATGATGTACAAAAAGACAGAGAAATGTTGGAAGCAATTTTCCCTTGCAGAACCAAGGCAACACTGCAGTTCAAGTGCAGGAAAACTGAGAGTTAAACTTTTCCACATTTCAGCCTGCAACTTCCTAACTCCATTACCTTTCTATTAATTGCATTTGAGACTTCACTAAACTTGAGCTTGGGCTATTTTTAAAACCTATCTGACTCAACTTATTGTTGCTCAGAACAAAGATTAAACTTCTAATTTAGCTGTAGATAATTACAAGGCTGCAGGTCAGACCCCCGGTGTAATGTGGCAGGGTGTCCCAGACAAACTGATAGGAATAGTGTTCAAAAAAAAATCCAAAACCAATAGTAGCAGAGATGGGGGAAAGAGGAGATCATCTTCAGTGCATGAGGAATTTTTCCACCTTCCTCCCAGCTGAAGTTACTGGTATTAATGACTCCTTAAGTAGAGACAGATTTGGTTGTGTCTCCCCTTGGTACTGACAGCAGGGCTCTCACCCAGGAGCATTTCTGTACACAGCAATGGATCTTTCCTGAAACTTCCACTTTTGGTAACAACATCCCCCTCTAGTTCTCAGTGTTCCCATACAGTTCCTGCTATTTCTCTATTGATCTCAGTGTTGTAAGTCAATCTTTCAATTACTCAGTCCCTTGATGTCTGACCATTTTTTTTTTGCCTTTCCCTAATGATCATTTTCCTTCCAAGTTCCTGATCCTTTGCCCTTATTTTATAAATCATAGAATCATATAATTGTGTAGGTTGGAAAAGACCTCTAAGATCAGAGAGTCCAACCATTAACTCAGCACTGCCAGCCCCACCACTCACCATGTGTCCAAGTGCCACATCTACACTTCTTTTAACTCCCTCCAGGGATGGTGACTCCACCACTGCCCTGGACTTTACACACTCCTTCATCCCAGCTGAGGCCCCAGATATTTAATGAGAAAGGGCTTACTTACTCCCCCAAACAGCAGGAAAAGAAGATGCCAAGATAAGGGAGGATAAGGGTGTCTTTTGTCTTTTTTTTTTGACATGCAGCATATTTCTCATTAATGCTAATCTTAAAGAGCAGTACTGGTGGAGATTAATTGAATCACATTCATCTAAAAGAACTTGTCCATATAGTTTAAACTCTTCCTTCTTCAACTCAAGACCACTGTGCCTCCTACTACCACCAATGGGAATGGCAAAAATCCCCACCTTCATTACATGGTTACCTTTGGGAGCTTAAAAGAATATTTATGCAACAATCTCAATCCTTGGTCATTATCTGCCTGAGGAGACAGCTTCAGCTCTCCAACAGCTACTGAAATCAGTGGGAGTTAGGAGTGTCTTTCCTCCCAGAAAGGTACCAGGCTTTTCAAAGTAATTTTAAAGTATTTTTTAAGTATTCAGGTATCCAAATGATAGCAAATATATTTCAAACATCACCTTAGCCATTCCTTTTGTGGAATATGCATCCTGCTGTTTTCAGTCCCACTTTCAGTTTGAGTTGCTGTGTTTTCAGGTCTGGTCACTGAGGTTTTCATCAAGATATTCAGCTGCTCTGTCAAGGTTATCTCAAAATTTGATCTCAGGTCAGTTTCCTGTTTCCTCTAAATACACAGTGAAAATAGTAAAGCATCGCTTGGTATGATATCTCAGTGTCACACAAAGCTCAATGCCTCTCCTCATCCCCATATATCTTCATTTAGTTACTCCCTTCTTTTCTCTGCCGGTCTAAATCTGCAGACTTGCATGTGCAAACAGAGACTGGGACAAACACCTAAGCATCTAAGCAGTCAATAAACACAAGAAGGGCCACCAAGATTTGCTGACAGCACTAAACAAACACCTGATGTTATGATGTTGCTGTGGTAAGCCAGGAAGATCAAATTCCTTTTGAAATATGAAGGGATAGACACAAAGCAGAACAAACTTGCTTGAAATCTCAAAGAATTTAAGCAAACAGGCTAATCAGCCCAGCTAGAAGACTGGTGAGAAGTGAATGATTTGGGGAGGAAAAGCATACAGCAAGCCAACCATTCTGGTGTCCAGCTCAAAGCTTCTGCTGTCACACAGCCAAGCTATTTCTATTTTCAGTGGGCCGTGCCTAGAGATGAGTATCACACACCAGTTATTAAAGCAAATTCCTGCATTCAGATGCACACACAGAGCCACACTGTCAGTGCACACAGACACACAACTGAGACCACAGGATCTTCAAAACCTTCCTGCTACTTGCATTTTTGTTGTAGTGTCTCTATTTTAAAGCCCAGATCAGCTGTTAAGCTTTACTTCATCTAGTCTCATACTATCTGTGCAACATGTAAAAATGCTGTAGCTAACATCTGCCTAAACCACACAAACGCTGTGCAACAACTGCTTAAAAATTATTTACACTAGGTGGATGGACTCATCTGACACAGAATTTGAAGCTCATTAAATAGCTCCCTGACAAATATTTGTCAGCATTTCTCATTTGTAATTAATTATATTGGGCTTTACCTGACGATAATTCAGCATGGTCTCAAAACAGACTAATGCCTGTGTGCTGAACAGAAATTAGTTCAGCAAATGCATGGTGAGAAATTGTGACAGTTTTATGAAACAAGAATCCCCATTTAAATGCAAGTCCCCCACTTCCCACCCCACTTCTATCTGTGCTTTATAAATATCTGTGTCCCATTTCAGGCTTGTCAGATGAGCTGCCTGAGTTGAAGCTAAACAAACATCCGCAGAAAAAACTCATTACCTTACTCAGTGTTCAGAAAACCTGAAACCAACTGCTTACTCCATAGGGATGGTCAGAGCTGACTCAGGAAACATAAAGTACTTCCCAGGCTTTAAGCCATCTTAACATTCAGGTCAGATTTCCTTTCTCATCACAGCAAACCATCCTCACCACGGCACGTCAACAGCCATGTCACGTCAGTCTCCTGCCCGGACACCTCCGCACCAGGGGGTAGGAGGGAGACAAACATCTTCCTGAAATCTCACCTCACCAGAGAGCTCTGCAAAAGCCTCCTTGCCAGCACTGCCAGAGCACATCACAGAGAAAGTCACTCCAACGGATTGATTTATCACATTCTGAGAAATGACCTTTCCCTGTCAAACTGGTGTCTAAAATGCCCACCTGGGTTTGGAGAACCTCATGCTATTATTGCTGGTAACAAACACACCAGCAGTGCAGAACAGGCTACTCCAAGCTGGGAAAAGCAGTCAGCTCAACAAGCCACCAGTCACACCAACACAGGTACAGAGTGTCTGTGCCTTCCTCCTTTTCCAGGCTGGGACATTTGGGGAGGTCAGGGCAGCAACACGTGAGGAATTGTGCTGGAGTGAACCACAGAGCTTGCTGCTGTCAGTCCTAGCAAGGCCACTCACGGGAGAATCTGGTGAATCATATCAAATTGTAAGACCACATCTCAGCTGCTTCACTACAGATTAAGGGCTGGTTTCTGAAGGTCAAGGCTCCACAATGCTCCCCAGCAGAGGGGATGGGCCCATACTGCACACAGCTACCTTAAAGTCTTGCAAGGCCAGGCAAGGATCAGTCCAGCCACATCTGCAATGACACTGGAATTGCTCAGCTGTCACTCCAAGAAGGAAAAAATCCACAATGAGATCCCACTGTCTTCATTTAACTCCCTCCTCCTCTGTATTCCCCACAAAAACATTAGAAATACCAAGGTATGGGGGTGCCATAAATGCAGAGACAGATAACCATAAGCAGATGGCCTCTGTTTCAACACCAAACAATTTACACTTGAGAAGTATGAGAAGGCTACTGACACCTGGACAGAAAAGCAGTTCCCAGAGTGGGAGCTGGCTAAAGTTTTGCTTCAAGGGATGGGAACTTTTATCAACATAACCATAATAGATTGGATGACTCCTCCTGAAGTTACAGTGGCATGGGACCCGTGTTCTTGTGCAGCACCTGTGTCTCTTTGCCATCTATAAGCTTCACAAAACCTGGTATTTTGCACAGGTTGGGCTTTTTCAGTCACCCCAACAAAAAGCATTGAGTAAAAGACAGATGAAATCAAGCTGTGTGGAAGTTCTTCATCCTTGTTTTACAACTTGATACATAAGAAAGTCCTGGGGTGACACCCCACACCCAGCCAACCCAACCCCTAGAGCTGCAAGCATGTCCCCAAGCCTTGCCCCTCCACGGCAGCTGTCCCCTCCTGCATGAGCCACCATCCAGCTGTGCCCCCTCCTCTGAACCATGGGCCTAGATCCTCCAGCAGGTGAAGATGTTCTGCACTTTCCCCTCCTCTCAGTTTTTCACACCAAGCAGACCAAACAGTCTCTGCTCCCATTCAGCTGTGCTAAGCCTGAGAAACGGCTGAATTTCAAGCACAAAGCAGGGGTTGGGAAAGTCTTGTCGACATTCTGGGCACGACTGTTTTCTGGAATCTGGGGAAAATGTCTCCATGGCCTCCAACGAGCTGGGGGCAGACCCATAGCATGAGATGTATGAACACCAGGACACCTCTCCACAGCAGCCAAAGCTTTTTGACTCAACTCAAACACATTCACACCTCAGCATTTCACCAAGGCTGAAGTGTCTCACTCCACCGGCCACTCACAACCTCCTCAACAACACCAGAATTACAATAAAAACTTCAAGCTGCTACATGCAACACACCAAGTAATTCCTGCCACACTGGGCTTGTGCCTTAGACACCTTCATCTCCCTCTGATCTTCAGAAAAAAGTTTCTCAACATACATACAGAGCTGAAGGAAAAAGCATCTAACAACGATTTTGTGACATTATTTTTTAACGCAGCATGAAATCGTTAGGTCAAAATGTGCCACCTATCACACGAACATTAAAAGTATGTCAAGTCTCAGTGTGCAAGCTATTGTTTTATCTGAATGTGATATTAGCTGGCAGAACTGGGTAATGTATCTGTGCTCCTTTTTAGTGACACAGAATTAGGAGAGGATGCAAGTAGTAGCCATGCTTGGTTTGGCAAAGAGAAGAGAGTACAGCAATTATTTTCAAGTTGAAAATAAACAAATAAGAGGCAAAACAGAATAAAGACATTTTCTAAAATGCCCTACCAAGTTCTAAAC
Source organism: Vireo altiloquus (assembly GCA_013396875.1). Classification (NCBI taxonomy): domain Eukaryota; kingdom Metazoa; phylum Chordata; class Aves; order Passeriformes; family Vireonidae; genus Vireo; species Vireo altiloquus. The sequence goes on along the minus strand of VZRF01002861.1, from coordinate 98,085 downwards.
TTGCTCTTCATTTCCTCTCCAAAAAGGACTACAGCCAAATTCTCAAGTCCCTATTCCCAAAAAACCCTTAAAGACAGAAACTGGGGCTTTATTAGAGGAAAAACAGAATTTTCTCCGAAACAGAAGCATACAAATCTCACTCCTGCCGATAAACATGTATTCACACTTTTGGTCTCTCTGGTTTGAGCAGGGCACTCGCGGATGGGCTCACCAGGTGAGAAATGGTGGATAAATTGAGTCTGGACATTACCTCAGCATTTGTTCCTTATTGCTTACATGCGTCTAACACCAACCATGTGGAGGTTTGTTGGAGTGAACAAATCCTCCCTTAATTACACCAGAGTAAGTTCTGTTGGAGGCATAGCGTGGATGAATACAGGACAAAATCTGGCCACAAACCAAAAAACAAAACAAAACAAAAAAATTAAAATGCCACTAAGTATTCCTGGCTAAATATTTCAACAACTTAAAAGCTACCTAGGTTTGGATTCTTTTTGTTAAACAATCAGCTTCACCTCTGCATTTTTTTTGACAGTTCATCATCGTTCCAGTTGTGACTCCACTGCTCGTAAACCCAAATAAATCTGCTTTTCACCACAGCAAACTTCTCCTGATCAAAACTTACAAACAACAAAGCCCTTCAAACACACGGGCTGGAGGTTCCCTTCCACGGCAGCATCACCACCACGACCCTGGCCGGGCTAACAGCGGTCCCACGGTCGCGAGTGGGTGTGTGGAAGGCACACGGAGAGGCGAGGCCGGGCCGGGCGGAGGGAAGAGACGCCCGAGAAGCCCCGCGGGGCTTCGCCTCCCTCCGCCCAGCCCGGCCTCGGCTCTCCCACCCCCTCCGTTCGCACTGGGGGATGACTAGAGCCGCCCACCGCGGGGCCCACTCGTGACATGCCGGCAGGGAGCGCGAC